>JAWNLW010000574.1:1355000-1955000 GCA_035042075.1 Drosophila macrospina | reverse complement strand
AATTTACTAATCCAATCAACTGCATTCATTGCCTTGTCTTTTTTATTTAGCGCAAGCAAAAGTTTTGGGCTTTCGGGATAAAAAATAAGAATGAGGCCTCCAATAAGACCCGGCAACAGATTACATAACATTATTAAACGCCATGGTCGAAAGACGAAGTCACCAATCAAATTGATGGACCAGTCTGAGGATAGAATTAACCAAGATGTCACTGTAGGCAAAACAAAAATTATAATATTTAATTTGTGGTAAGAAGTAATTCGAGTAGTCAACTTCCTAAGGTTGGAAACTATGCTTATTTATAATTACTTGCCTGGGATATAGATTGCAGTTACACTGACGAACATGGTTGAGTAATTTATGGTCACTGCTCGATGGCGAGGTATGTTAAATTCACTCAAATATGGATAGAGCCCACCTGAGACACCGCCGAGACTGCAGAAGTGGAATTTGAAGAGCATATATTAGTAATATTAATAATACATATAAAGAACTATATCTTCAATAGCAAGTAGGCATAACTAATAAAAAATTTGAAAATAATTAACAATGAAAAGAAATTCAATTATAATAACTGAAATAACGACGCTCTAGTCGAAAGGATAACACCAAACACCCGATTTTAGATGCCCTAATACGTAATACACTCACATACATACAAATTTAAACACTTCCGACTTTATTATCCGATCATGATGCCATTTAGAGGCCAGATTACTTATTTCGCTCTTAAGAATCTTTTATTACTTTTTAATTGTTTTTAATCAAAAGAGAGCGTTTATTTAAATAAAGAACTGGAAAACAACTCACCTGATGCCACAGATTAAGTTAATAATGTTAAATAGCCAAACGCTTGTAACAAACATGAGAATGAACTGAAGGCCAACGCATACGAAGGTGCCATACAGTAGAACTGTACGTCGACCTATGATATCGCTGATGTATCCCCATATATAATTTGACAAAAAAATACCTTTAACAGATCAATAGCGCGATATTTCCATTAACATCGTAGATTATATGCAAATCAATTGATCAATTGACAACTCACCCATCACACAAGCAGCCATCATAACCCCCTTCTCTGACTGCGATGTGTGGAACTCGCAGTGTGAGGCGAGCACCACAATCCCCATGGCCTGTTGGGCAGCCACAGATGTGATTGTCAGGAGGCCACTCACAATCAACAGTATCCACTGTGTCTTGCCATAACCTGCATATCCAATGGATTAATAGTCGAATTCATTCACAACTCTTTTGACTAAATAATTTACCAATTTTCTCCAAGATCTCATCGTACTCCAATTCGTTTGGGGAAGTACTGCGATCCGAATTAAGGTGTTGCATCTTAGCATTCCAAGAGAGCACGTACAACTGATTGTCATACCAAAATATCACTGCCTTATAAGCCTTTCATTCTCATTCACTCTCATGCCAGATGTTAAGCACAGCTGTGAGATGAATAACTAAAACAAGTGCTGGTTGAGTAAGCGCAAACTTGTTCTGAGTTAGATTGGATCAGATCACAACAGTTTTTAAGAGAACTATGAAAGTTAGCAAATATTATACTAATTGAGAGGGATCAACTAAGAGATACAAACATTTAAAACCACAACAAGTATGGAGCTTAAACAACATCGAGAACACAAGTCTTAACACAAAAAAAGCTGTAAACAAATAAAAATTGTCGTTTTGAAATACGACAAAATCACCAAACAAAAGTTAAAACGTAAGAATGATCTAGTTTAGAGTGCACGGCGACGAGATGCCCTGCAGTTAAATGCGCTCAGGACACTTCATTCTAATCTTGAAAAAACAAATTTTTGTAACCATGTATATACATATGTATATAAATATGTATATTTGTACATAATATTCATTGTATAAATGCCATATATTTGTTTAAAATGCAATGTTTGTCTTAATAACAGCAATAAGTTGGATATATTTATTTACAAAAGTCTTTAATTCAAATTCAAATATCAAATTTTAAAATATTTAAATGGGCAACATTAAAGTCAACAATGCGCAAACTGAAAAAATAGATAATTTGTTGTTAAAAGAATATTATTATTTTTGTATTTTCCTAGTTACCCAAAACAAATCCAGAAAACACACCGAATGTTATGGTGCAATAGGAATCCAGGAGTACTCCGATGATATTACTGCCAAAAACGCTGCCGGTACGGCCGAGCATCAAGCAGATGCAAACGGCTTTGCCTCTTAGATGTGTCGGAACCAGATCGACAACGGCACCACTCAAAACTGATACACATAGACCAGGTAATACTAGATACAAGCAAAAACAGACTACAATGACAACTTCATCCTTTATCCAGATCAATGCAACAGCACAACCAGCAGCGATGGCTAAGCCACCCGTGATAGAGGCTTTTCGACCGATCCGATTGATAACAAAGCCCATTACAATATACCCAGCGATAAGAGCTGAACCATAAGTAATCGTATCTATATAGCTCTTGATACTTATTTGATCGCTGCAATACTGCGAAACTTAAAAAAAAGAAGAAAAAACAGTATATAAACTCATAAATCAGCTTTACTTCTATCTTACTTGTTTGGTTAAGTTTCGATTGATCAATCGAAGCATCAATTACGTTACAGACAGTTACGGCGTCTTCGACTTCAGTCGATCCCAAGCGATTCAATATTTCGGGATACCACAAGCCCATGCCCGATGAGCTGAGAGTATGAATTGAAATCACGAAATCAATCTGAGAACTCATTGAACTTACCTGAAGAAGAGACCACACATTACAATGCAGCTGATGCTGAAGTTCAGTAAATGTGGTTTCTTAAGCAAGGGAACAGTTTCATGCCACATCTTCTTTAAAATCATTAACCTAAAAAGAGTAGGAAATTATAATCAAAGAAACGAACATAATTTCTACATGAACTAACGCTGAGTTGGAAACACAAGGTCCACTTTCTCTGTCAGGGATTTCCTCGAATTTTAACTTCTCGACTTTCAGTTCCATCAGCTGTTTTCCTGAATTTTTCAATGCGATCCAATTGATGGCTGCATAGGCCTCATCAATTTTGCCCATAGATATAAGGATTTTTGGACTTTCGGGCAGTTTCAAAAGTAGAAGAGTTCCTAAAACGCCTGGCAGCAGGTAAAAGATGGACAATAATCGCCAAGGACGAAAGGCAAAGCTGTCCGTGATATCAACACGCCAATTCATAATCAATACAAGCCACGCCACAACTGAAGGCAATACGAAATAGAATATTTAAATCATAAATAATCCGATTACTTGATTAAATATTAAGAACTTACCAGGCACATAAACTGTTGAAATGCCAACAAATAGACTGGCATAATTGATAACGATTGGACGATGACGCGGGGTAAAAAATTCTCCTAGGTAGGCATATGTTGTGGATGATGCACCTGCTATACTGTAGGTACATTTGCATATCAATTTTAAATTAATGAATTAAGTAATTGGCTTATGATAATGATCACACTTACAAGAATCCGACTAAGAAACGGAGGACTACATAAATCCAATAATTTGGGATGATAATTGAAACTAATGATATCAAATTTCCAGAAAATGTTGTATATATCAACACAGGTCTACGTCCAATGGAATCGCTAAGATAGCCCCAAAAATATGAAGAACAAAATATTCCTGTTGAAACGGAAAGTATAACATATTATATTAATTGCTGAATATTGTCTGAATGTTGGCGAGTCATTACAAGTTTACCAAACTCTCTAGATGGAATTCATATCGACCGCGAAAATATACTATGTATATCAATGTAAACATGAGCATGGAATAGTAATATGTATATTGCGATTACTGTGAGCTTCTTCACCGCAAAGACTATGGACGTGTGTATGTGTGTGATCAGTTAACCAAGCTCACTGCAGTAATTGCGTACAACGTGCGGATGAAAAGCTCACCGAACTTAGCATCCACAGTGAGCGAGTGCAAATAGGGTCCACAGCGCAGAGCATATAAATATAGAATCTCGCTAGTCGCTGCTGCAGAAGCGTTTGTTCCTTGACACAGTGCAAAGTTCAAGCGGATGGTATATTTGGTGTTATATATATAAACATACGGACATACAACTGACGGACGGACGGGCAGAAGACTGGGCTGTTAATACTGGTCAGAAACATATACATTTTATAGAGTCTGAATCGCCTCCTTACATATTTTTTGCCCAAGTTTAATATATTCCAGGCACTGGGAATTAAAAGTAGCTCTTCAGGCAAACTTACCGATAAAACTGGCTGCACTCATAATGGCTTTATCCATAGAATTTGTTCCAAAATCACATTGCGACACAATTGTAATGTACGACATCCCCATGGTTTCATTTATGACCATCATAAGCAAGAGTCCTGATGCAAAGAGCACAATCCATTGCACACGGCCAAACCCTTTAGCAAATAAATATTCCATTAAATTACTCTATTTATCTAAATCACTTGTTATTTCACATACCGATCAATTCGAGAATTTCCTCATATTCATGACCTGCACTCACGGGTTTATCCGCTGAGTCAACGGGTTTCGATTCGATATCTTGTTGGTTCATCCCGTTAAGCACTACTTTACGAGCAGATTCACTGTCATAACCAAAGCTACATCAAACTGCTACTGAATCTTGATGGGCTCGCAAATGTTCATATTGTATAAAGTAACAACTTGCTAAGGTTCGTTAAAATTACATGTGAAGGAGGACACCCTAGGTGTCAACATTGAAAGATGGTTTATCAGTACACAATAAAGATAAACAAGTCCGGGATGACATCTGCTTGATTTATCGAGCAATAAGGGAAATGCCGCGTTCCACCCAGTTTCATTTTTCAATTCATTAAGCAAATATACGTACTTGTATAGAAGACGTACTTAGATATGAGCATACATACATTTGCATATACAAAACCAATACTCGCGAAGGTTTTGAATATCAGATAACCTAATTTAAGCGCCCATACACGTCCGACTGGTTATCATTCATTTATTGTCATTTGTCATACCATACAAAATTGTTATGCTAAATTACATATTGGAATCGATCTATATAAAAATGGGTATTACATTATACAAAGTTTTCATAATATGTATACAATTGATATATTCATACAATACATTTGCAGAAATCGTCTGACAAATACGTCAAAATTTTACGTGCTTGGGGTCTACAGAATCTGAAGTCATTGTTTGCTGTTACACTACGTAAGTTAGTATTTAGATAACTTTCATTCTCTGAACAATAAGTACACAATCGCAGATGATAACATTTGTTCTTGTAAGTTAGTTAATAGCAAATGTGTTCTAGTAATACACTCGAAAAGATACCACATGAGTATGCCAATGTGAAGCAATACAAATTTTAATTTCATTTTAATACTTATCTATTAACTTTTTAGAGTCGTTATTCTGTATAAATTATAATATATATATATCTTAATTGGACATTGTCAAACGTATTTATTTTATTATACAGATTTTCTTTTCTTTAAGTGTAACTTTATAACATAACAATTTAAAGTGTGAAAACAGGCACGTTGAGTTTATGATGCATATAAATTTTAAGATGATCGTAAACAAGATTGGATTATTAGCACATTATTTTGCTTATTTAAGATTACTTAATTAGCTACTGTATAAAGCATTTAGAATATACATATATACATATTCGTAATACCCTTGCAAAGGCTATTATTATTTTGTATGAAACAGTCTGTTTCTCAACTTAATTAAACTAGACTAAGATTTGCAGAAGAGGTTTTAGTAAAATCGGACTGCAACATAATTATTCAAGGGACGATAGGTTCATTGTGAAATTTATTGCTACGTAAAGTTACACTATTCAAATCTTTGTGTATTGTTATCTATGCGATTATTACTTCTTTTAAAATGTGGTCCGACGTATGCTTTTTAACCCGGTTTTACTTTGTAACCCTGTAAATTTCACAACAGGTATTAAAATCTTAAGCTATAATCGTTGGACTGAAGATCGTGAAGCAGCGCAAAGTTGTTGATCTGCTTGGATCAACTGCTGCAGAGTATTGCATTGTGACTTGACGGATCTTTTACATCTGATATAAGAGATTCCTCCAATTGCCGAGGCAAGCAAATTTTAATATTGTTGTAAACAATGTTAAATTACTAGGGATTTCAGATTTAGACAGTCTTTTTTGCTAACAAGGCTCGCTTTCTGATGTAAGTCACGAATTTCTTTGTAGTTCAGAGCCTAATAATAATATTTATTATATATGAAGATACAATGCGATACATTTTTCGTTGTCTACATTCAAATTGTGTTAAGGTGCGGCACATTAAATTTGAGCAGAATTTTATCATCTGTTTGTCGGAAAAGACGACTCGTAACTGAATGAATTAAAGTGAATATGAAAAATAAATCAAATTATATTCTGGTAACTTCATAATAATTTCCTTTACATAATCTGAATAAGATTCTATACAATTGTCATATTCAATAATACAAATGAAATTTAAACTACTTAATGATATGGTAATCTTCAATTAATTATTTCACAGAACACTTTGTTTTTCTTTTTTTTCAAAGAAAACAATCAATTTTAACTCGTATTTAATACCAAAGTGGTATTTTAATCCCAAAATATTCACAATATCAAGCATTGTGTCACTGCTACTCTTCACAGTCAATATTTTTATTTTTTATTTTAAAGTGACATATTTAAAAATATTTGCGAAACTTGTGTATAACTATCGACCATCTCTAATTGCCAACCAAAACATTAGAAATTATAGTACAACAAAAGAGCCTTATGGCGGATTTTCAAGAACAATTGCGACAATATCGACAGCAAAAGCAAAGAAGAGAAACTTTGGACATCATCAAAATAAGACTTCGTAAATTTTGGATGCTGGGCACGGGTGCAGAAACAAGTCACGGAAAGTGTTACACTTCCATCGACGTTAAGGTACATTTTCAGCCACACAACATACGACAAATTCAACAGTGTAACTGATTTCTGTTAAACATATTGATTAATGTCTTTAATATGAATTTTAGCCAGAAAAAGAATTGAGTTCCGATTCTTTTCCCACTAGTGAAACGAGTGAGGATTTTGTGGCAACTAGCGATGATGAATTAGTGCCAGAAGCCCACGTCGATGCTGACGTGAGACAGGAGAGCAAGGCATTGAAGTACACTCTTTGGGGTGTATATTTCCTGTTCTGGCTAACATTATATGTGATAGCAATTGAACTCAAATTTGGCCTCGTCTTTTTAATGTTCTCCGCCTTGTTCGGCATTTACTTCAATACCCGAACTGGGCCAAAGAAGTCCAACGAGATAAGTGCATACAGTGTATTTAACAAGAACTGCGAGAGTATAGATGGTACGCTGAAGGCGGAGCAGTTTGAAAATGAAATTCGATATGGTGCTGGCAGTGTAAGATGAGTTAAACATACAAAGTTTATCAATTTCAAAGTATGACTACATCATTTGTTTCGCTAATAAAGCTTACCATAAATATACACGTTATATTAAGCTGACCACATTTCTTTTTATATTAGCCAATTCGAATACACATACTTTAGGCCGCTTTGCTTTGTATATCAACAGGATCATTTAGTAGACTTAGAGTGAGTCACAACCTTTAACAATAGTGGCTCACTACTAGCATAAAACAGGGCTTTTACCAAACTAATAAATGCAATAAATATTAGTTAGTGCTTCAAATGCAGCTTCTTTTTATCCCTTTCATCATTGGCCTGTCCTCGTTGAAAAACCCTTAAGTAAAATACATGTATTAATTTAATGCATTATATTTTAATTTTAATATATAATGCATATAGGAAAAAACTTCACGCACGCGCTTTTTGTTTTTAGCTTTATACAGATTATTCACATTCTATTATTATACACTTTATATATTCATTAATATATATGTAGTTTTATATATATGTGTGTATTTACAAGCCACGGGTGTGCCTATTATAATTAATATTTCGAAATTCTTGAATATCCGTCTAAAAGTAACGAAACTACATATTGATCTGGATAACAGGCAATAATTGGATAGTTCATAATTTGTTACGATAATTTGAAAGCAGACGTGTAGAAAACAGTTTTTAGTCGATATACTATACGTCTAATTATAAATAAATTACTTTTAGCAAACAAAACGTTACAGGTGAAATTATTATTATCTACTGAACATCTTCGTTTTTCTGAATTTATTATACACATTCAGTTTCTTATATTTGAAAAAATGTTCTATTTAAGAGTAACTGCTTATATTAAATAATATCTTGTTATCCTAATTCCTATAATATTGGATATTTCAAACCAATAACTCGCACACATATTCTGTAATTTAGCCTTAATTAAGTGTACCCCTACACCCTTGGGCCCCACAAAGACATGGGATCTTTTCCTCTTCTAAAGGAAATTTATAGTCATAAGTTATTTCTTCGTTAATTCCAATGGGTTGCTTTGAATATATAACTATTTTCTTTTCGGACTCTATGGTAATGACTTTGGCATAACAGTTTGGCTGGAATTGAAAACGAAAGTGATTAATTGTTGTAGTTAATATCGTTATCAGTAGTACTTACATTACAGCTATGATTTATAAACCGCGCCAAATTGCCACATTTTGTGGCGTCGATAATTGTTTCCATATCGATACGGAATAAATATGAGCTGCCAATGCCAATCGCCTCATATTTTGTCTCTCTTAAATCTGCAACAACTGGACGAATCATTTGCCCAACGTATTCAATAACCATTTCATCTGCCGCAATAGGTTCCATTGCAAACAATCCCCAGTCATGAATGGCCGATTTAGCAAATTTAAGCTGTTTTTTACGGAATTTAAGCTGATTGAATTTTAACAGCTCGGACTCGCCCATCGATCCGAACGCAGTTAACAAACGTCGTTGATTCGAGCGTGCTTCACGTGAAATTCCTTGCATTTTAGATATTAGTTTATTGTGGTGATGGTTCGTCAGCGCAGTTGGCTCGTCGCAACGATCCTCATTTTGGGCATCATACGTATTTGCCTTGGCATGATGATATTTGTGTTTAGCCTTTTCTCGTACATCCAGCTTGTAGAAGCCCTCAGTACGCGCACATCCAGTTTTGTGGCGCATTAGCTCGTCGTCTTTTCGTCGCTTCTTAGTAGGAGGCGGCCAAAATGCCCTATCCGTAGTGCAATGATTCACCCAATGAGTATTATTCAGAAACATTCTGAAATTACAAATGACATTAACTTATAATATTGTTAACCATAAAAAGTAGTTAATTTATCTTACGCATATTGCTCCTTTTGAAGATGTTCGCTATAGCTCGCCTTGATGTACTTAATGTCCTCCAAATCAATGCCTTTTGTAAGAAAGGTGTATAATATGACCATTTCTTCGTTTTGATCGCGTGGGTTAAACATTTCACTTGGAACAAATTTAGAAGTTTGCCTTGCCAATTCAGAAAGCGTGTTTTTCATAGATTCCATTTTATCGATCTTTTTATTGGTTTGTCGTCCTGTAATATCCTTCCTCTTCTTTTGAGCACGAACTGAATCTTTACGCGGCCTTCCTGGACCTGGCTTTGCAATCTGAGTATTATCGGTTTCTTTTTTAATTTTGGAATCAACTCCGCCTGTGGAAACAGTACTTGAGGCGACTTGTGCTTGTGGTGGCAAGGAATAGCAGTGCTCGAGTGCCACTTGACTGGCTTGTGATGCTTGGCTCGAGCCACTGTCTGACGAGGCAGGAGATTGCTTTCCGTTATAAATTCGCACATCATTTTGTTCACCGTCACATTCAGCTGCATTGAAATCTTCTCTTTTTATATTACTTTCCTTAATATCTGACGTGTACTTTGTCAAATCTGCACCAGCTTCAACCTTATCTGTGCCCACGAAACTTCTGATTTCAGCATCGGAATCTTGAAGACTTTTCTTGTAATTCATTGAGTTGTCTGCCAAATTAACTTTCAATTTGGCTCCTGGTGTTGGGGGCAGTTTCGAAATATCAGGAGTTTCAGGCATTTCAAATGATGCCATTTTACCAATCTCAATTTTAAGATCTTTATTTGACGATTTGCTTGGTTCACTTGCATTCTTCTGTTGCTCTTCTAAGAATTCCCTTTCTATTTGAGCCATATATTCTGTGTTTCTTCGCCTCTTTTCCTGATACTCGCGCTCTTCATCAGAATCGCTATAAATGCGATCATATTCAAAATGAGGTTTTTGTGTGGACATTTCGTCGGACCTAGGTACAGTTTCCTCATCGTAATCTGGTGGCGGAACTGGTGTAGGTGAGCGGCGGAATTCGTTATTCATTTTATCATCAGTCTTTGACTCGCATACGTATTTTGAAGTAACACCAATTTCTTCCAATTCAAAACAACTATCTTTACTGATATCTTCAAGGTCAGATGGAATGCCTGACATGATGTTAGACTTCGAATTATTTATTCGCTTTGTTGATGCATTTTGATCATCATCATCATCAGTGTCAGAGTATATATCCATTTTTTTCGTTCGTCCCCGCTTAGTTGCTTGTATTCGGTTAATGGATTGGTTATCATCATCTGAGTCAGAGTACACATTCTGAATATTACCCTCAGGAGCTTTCAAATCCCGTCTACGCTTTTTAGTGAATTTTTCTCTTTCATTTGCATTGCTTGAAGGCATATCATCATCAAAGCTTTCATCATCACTACTTCTTTCGTTTTCAGCTCCATCGGCAATCTCTTCCGCATCATTTTCACCCTCACTATTTGATGATGACGATGTGGATGATGAAAAGAAGCTTGAAGCACTTCCTTTTCTCTTTAATCGGACATTGGAGGCACTCAGACGCAACTTCCCAGCATCCCTTTGCAAAGAGCGGCGTTTTAAATTAAGATTTTGAGCATCTGAACTACCCATATTTGAGTCCTCCTTATCTGAATCGGAACGCTGTACCATTTCCTCTTGATCACTAAGATCCCTCTCCGATTTATCGGGAATGGGACTGGGATGTTTGGGTACTCGTCGAAATGATGGTAATTTCGGCATTGCGGCTCGTATACCAATACTAGAAAATGATTGAAAATCTGGCACTTCTCTTTGAGTGTTACTCAAATTATTAATATCTGGAGCCTTCTCTTTGCTGACGCTTTTCTCCACTGGGTTGTTAGTCGCTGCAGAAGCATCGCTTACGGTAGATAACTGTTTCGACCGAGCTTTCGCTGTTTGTTCGTCCCACCAAGCCTCAAAGTTTTTAAAAGCTGTCATTTCAATCATCCGTTTGTTAACATCTCGTTTAAGTATTTGTTTTAGTTCCTCGACTATAAAGTTCATAACCTTTTTAACATTTTGTTTTAACTCGTCGTTTTGATCTGGCTGCGTTGGCTGATAACCATATGCCTGAGCATACGGATCCAAATGAAACGCGTCAGCAGAAACTACGCCCGGTAAGTATGATGACTGCATGTATGCACTGTTTGAAAAATACTTCCCAGTTAATCCTGTATTTGCTGCCATAGCGGACGGGTAATGTCCATATCCATAGGCTGAGTGATGATAATAATAATTGCCCTGATGTGATGCCTGAATGTCCGTATATCCAGCAAACATAACTTTTGTTGTTAGTTGACTAGAGGAATCCGCTGATACCTTTGTCGTGTCTTCATGCGAAGACAAACTTGACAACGACATATTATCATCGTTATTATCATTCGTTTCAGGCTTCTCCGAAGAGTTCTTAACTATTTCCTTCTTAATTAAAATATCATCGTCACTTGAAATATCACTGGCACCATGTTGTTGCAAAGCCGAAGTGTTTTTCTCAATCGTCTTTTTATTGTGTGAACTATTCGAATCACAATGAGACTCAACAGCCTCAATGGTTTCTTCGGCCTTTGTTTTATCCGTTTCAGAATCACTACTATCCATTTGAAGAAACGGAGGAGCGTTTCCAAACGTCTTTCCTTTGAATATCAAAGCAATGCGTGTGTCCAAATCGACGTTTTCAGTATTAACATCAGATTCAGCAGTAGTCTCAAGATTGTTATTACTTTTACTTGATTTTGATCGTTTTGGTGACAGTGGCCTTAAAACAGCTGACTCTGATGAATGTGAGTTATCTTTTGTGTGGAATACTAATGCCGGCGGAGGTGGGTCATCCCAATTTTCTTCTTCATCTGGAGGCGGAGGTGGTGGCGGTGCAGGTTGTGAATCTGGTTGCGGTGCGGGCCACCTTCTCATCGAGCCTGGCCATGATTGCATATTATCAGCCATATTGTAACAATATTGATTATAACCATAATTATCAGATGATACTAAATTAGGTGCCAGAATTCCTGAATAATATTGTTGATTCTTAAACGCGGATAAGCTGCCATTTTTATCGTCCGCACATTCACTACTTGAGTACCGCTTATCGTGCTTAACACTACTCCGATCCTTACGATCACCATCAATGACCATAGATCGATCACGATCACGTTCTCGATAATCTCGTTCCTTTGATGAACTTAGGCGATGATCTCTCCTCTCCCTCATTCGATCCCGAGAACGTTCTCTTGATCTATTACGATCACGAAATTTATCTCGCCCCTTAGATCGAGAGTAGTCATACCTTGAGTCTCGCTCCCTGTCTCTTGAGTTGTATAGTCGATCCCTGCTTGATTCCGGACTTCTCTCGCGCGATCCTCGAGAATAGTAGTGACGGCTATGACGTGAACTGCTATATTTATTGCGGATGCCGCGATCTCTATCATAAACTCTTTCCGCGGAATGTCGTACATCATTTATAAATCGGTCTCGCTCGCGTTCCCTGTGACGATCACCATCGATTTCATTAAACACTGCACTCTTACTGAATGAATTGTAGCTCCCACTTGATATTATATTTGGGTCTTCCTTTTCAGTATAATCGTGCATATGATCCTTTGCCGAAATAGCTGCTTGCGTTGGATGCGGCGTAGCGGCGATTACAGGTCTGGGAATTACGGGATTCGTTAAATTATCGATCGTTTTCTTTAGCACGGCACCAAATGGATCGCAGAATACGTTTAAGATCTATTAAATATACAAAAGATTGTTCTTAGTAAAACACAGCCGCATGCAGTCTTTAATTGGCTTGAAATAAGACTTACCTTTCCCATTACCGACTTTTGGTTATATTTTTCGACGAACTGACGTGCACCCTTAGGACTTTCAAATACTATACGCGCAATACCTAAATGCTTATTTGTCGTAGGATGATGATAAATAATTATTTCATCGGTGGAACCACATTTATCTAAAAGGCTGGATAGAAACTGCTTGTCAATATTGTCGTTTAGATTGACTACCGTCACCTCAATAGCAGGTGGTTGGCCAACGTAATCAGCATCGATCAAAAATCTGAAAATTAAAGCAGATATTTTTATTGAAATTCATTAACAAATAAATACTTTAATTCTTACCGTGGTACAACCAGCATTAAGGGCTCCACAGGTTTAGCTCTAATTCGAATAAGGGGGTTGCGTGGATCGCGAGGTGTAATTGTCGGGTAAGTCGGATCTCCGGGAACCATACCATCGTAGCGGTACAACTTGGTCCCACATTTTAGCAATTGTGGATCCGCTAAGAGTTTAAAGTTTCTGTGCATTCTTGGTTGACACACAGTGTTAAAGCCAGTACCATCACGATAGCCTTGCATCGAAATTTGTGCCTGTTCCCCCGACGTATCTCCGCCATTAGTTAAGTAGTTGTTATTGCTGGTATCCATAGACTAATTGTTAGCCACGTTTACGGAATCTTTCAAAAACAAAAAACAAAAACTTTTCAGAAAGAAACAAATGAAAGTGTTCGTATTCGTTTACAACTGCACGTGTCTAGATAATTCACAACAACAACTGAAATGTAATCAAACACAACTATTGTTACTTACTTTTATTGTGCTTTGCTAATGACGGCTGACGATTGTGTCGGCGGGCATACACTATCCGGGTGTGTATTAAAACGGGATCCAAAATATTTCGGATATCGTTACTTTGAAGGGATATGACTACCCCACTTTCTCGAAATCTTATACCAATGCTTGCATTGCAATTATGCCACCAATAAATTCCAATAATCCCGATATATAACAACATACAAAGTACCAAGACTCAGTAGAATAAAAAATACACAGAAAAAACGAGGCCTCGAAGGGATGTAAAATCAATGTTATCGATATACCGAAGCCTATCTATCGATCTATTAATGTAGACTTATATCGACCAAAGCTATTTTTATTAAAACGGAAAAAATTAAAAAGGAATAATTTAAATTTATAATTAGCAAGTGAAAACTATTTTAGTTTGAAAATCTTATATAGTGCTGGTATTACTTGCTGTACGAACGCCGTTGTAAAAATATTGGCTTAGAACTTTTAAACATCATTGCAATTTAAACTGTCTGGCAACGCTATCAATATTCTATCCGTCGTGGTTGCATCACAGTTCATATCCACAAAAAGGTTTTTAACTTGTTTTTATTTAATTTCTGTGTAGTCAGCATTTGGTAAATTTCTTTTATTGAGATTTGGATCTTGCATTAGAATATTTCATTCAACTTTTTTAACAAAAATATCAAAAGCAGAAGAAGACATCTGTATATTTATATACATAATACATACATGTGTATTTGTATTTATGTCACTG
Organism: Drosophila macrospina; assembly: GCA_035042075.1. Lineage (NCBI taxonomy): Eukaryota > Metazoa > Arthropoda > Insecta > Diptera > Drosophilidae > Drosophila > Drosophila macrospina. Next base: position 1,940,336 of record JAWNLW010000574.1, on the reverse strand, counting down.
GCTAGATTTTTATTATAAAAGTCGTACAATTTACAGCAAAGAAAATGGCCTTTTGGAAATCTTTTGGTCTTCCCGTGGTGCGGGCGGATGATGAAGAAGCTGATCTTGTTGACCCACAAGCTACTCTTAGAGTAAGTACTGCATTAGTAAATATTTTATGGTACATAGCGGTGTGTACGATGTTATGAGCTATTTTTATTATATATGTATATAATTATAGGATTCCTGTCAAACTAAAGGACACATCGAATCCTTGTACAACAAATACCAGGAATGCAACGACCGTGTCAACAGTCGTTCAAAAACAACCGAGACATGCGTGGAGGAACTGTTCGACTATGTCGCTGAATTGGACCATTGTGTAGCCCATAGTCTTTTCAGCAAGCTCAAGTAGATGAACAATGTGAAGTACATAATTATGTATTAATACTACGTTTGAGTAAAATTGTTGAAGATTTTGGTTAATGAAATAACGTTTTTTAGTTGTAACGCTAAATCATATAGATATGTATATCTAAAACAAGTAAACCATTATCTACTATTAAATACCCTTTATGATATCCAAAATATTCAACAAGACATGCGCGGAGTGGCTATTGTTACGTGAAAAATATTTTTTTTAATGAATAGGTGCAAATAGCGATTTTAATAGCAATATTCCTAACCTCACTGGAGAAAAGAAATTTGTTGCCGAAATAGGGGCTTGTACAAAGATTTTTTCATTAAATCGAATTGGTTGCTGATCACAAAGGGGAGAAGATTAGTAGATATCATGAATCAGAGTTCACTTCTATTTAATCGGAATAAAATGTCATTAATGAAGTGCATACTGAAGACAAAAGTCTTGCAATGGCACGTTAAATATTAAGGAGTTAAGGAGCATCTGACTAGCTGGCGATCGAATGGCAAGTCGGTTCTTAACATTTTCCAAGCAGCTCCAATTTTTGGCATTTATACTATGTGCAAATTGATTTCGCTTTTATGTAGGCTTACCCTCGATTTCTGTGGGATCTTTACTTAATGTCATTACAGGCATCACTTATAATGGACGTATTGATTCACTTCGTTAATCGTGTTTACAGGCTTGCAGACATACCTGCGATATTACATATTTAGTATGACTTTGTGTAATTGACAAAAGTTTCATAATTAAATAAATTAGACAAATCAACAAATTTTTAAATGATATGTGGCTTTACTCATATTTTGTCGCCACTTTATTTGCTTATTATATTACTACATTTATAAAAATATATAGTACGAGTACTCGTATAAATAACATTTTATTTTTAGTCCTAATGAATTATTTGGGTTAGGCAATAATAATTATATATATTTTTAATTACAAGTGCTTTGAAATGTACTGAGCTAAAACGATTTGAAATCCATGGATAGCAGAATATTGTATAATGCAGTACATTTAATGAAAGATGAAACTCTTAAAATAGCTGTTAAATATGAATAATTATCCTCCAAGTCCAGTTTCAAGTTTTCCAATTCTGAAAAAAATAATGCTACTTAGTTATTTATGTATTAACATTATTTTATAGTGCCTTAAATAATTTTTTGTTTTATATATTTTCCAAGTTACATCGACTAATTTACATTAAGATACATACCACTTAATACCGCCTTATGGCTCATAATGAATGCTTATCAAAACGTCTCAACTTCCCCCATGGAGAACATCGAAGCAGATGTTGCAAACACGTACTGGTTTATTTATGCCAAATTTAAGAATAGGGACATCGTTATTTGAACACTTAGAGCAGAGAACTCGGCCGCAATGTCGACTGTAAAAGAATCGAAATTTTGTACAGTACAATGTAATATTATATATAATTTTATATATAATATGTGGAGGTAAGTAGCTTGAAATAATTTATTTGAATAATGTAAGCTTCGGTAATCTAAGCTAAAAACAATATCTTAACAAGAAAGTTAAAATAGCTAGAACTGACTAGAGATCAGTATGTACGACAAAAAACTATGTTTTTCTGTACGATAATGATCTTTCAAGAGCCAAGGTAGTCTTATTCTTAGAAGTGTCTTGTAAGCTAATGGAATTTTGAAGGAAAATGAATGAATGGAAGAACTTACTTTGTGGCAGAAATAGTGAGATTGGTATATAATAGTGAAATTAAATGCACTTACCAGTGGTGCTTCCTCATGGTAAGTGAAAACTTTGAACCACAGTCTTGGCACAATTCAGATTCCGACCATGGGGATTCCTTTGGCAATTGATCTAACAGTTTGCTTAGCAATTGATCTGTAGCAAGCTTGTAATTGAAAATACTAATCCCTTCGCGATTTTGAGCACCAAGGCATGCACCTGCTTTTACTAGAACCTTGCAAAGGGGTGCTTGACCGCGCATATATGAAAGTAATAGTGGCGTGTTGCCGTCCATGTCAGGAACATTAATCGGATACTTCGGCATGCATTCCAAAAATAGTTCGCAAATCGCTGCTCCAGTATTGTCTTCTCCAACTCTACATAACTCATGCAACGGATTTCTGCCCTTTACATTGGTCGCTTCGGCGTTTACTCGCGATTCCGTTAACAGTTCCCGGACTATCGCTAGCTGACCACCGTGCACCGCAAGATGTAGGGCGTTGTTGCCATCAGCATCAGTTGCGTCAAAATCGGCATTGTTTTGTATCATTGCTGAGACGGCCGAAATGTTTCCACGCTCAATTGCTATATGAAGGGGCATCTTTTGAACTGCATCACGTTCATTGATTCGTGCTCCAGCTAAAATTAGATTTCGTATAATCATTTCATTTTTAGATGCAGCCGCCAGATGAAGTGGAGTCGATTGAAAAGCGTCATGTACGCGCGAGTTCACGTCCACGACTATGGCCAACAAGAAAAGAACGCTCTCTAGATCATCTTTTAATATTGCAATATGCAGGAAATTACGGCCTCGTTGATCCATGATTTCAGCTGCATTTGGAAGACGTTCGAGAATGCGCTGCGCAGCTTTGTGATTGCGTATGGCTAAAGCAGTGGCGAAGGGTGTGAGTCCAGACTTGTCTCGAACCTTTAAGTCAATACCAGGATGACAGAGAAGAATATTTATAATATCTTCATGTTGGTTCTCAATTGCAATGTGAGCAGGCGATTTGTTATCCACATCTAAAGCGTTAACATTGGCACCGTGATCGATTAGTGCTTGAACCACCTTGGTTAAGCCCCATTGGCAACAGAGATGTAAGGGCGAGGCTTTGTCTCGTGCTTCGTCACTTCCCTCTCCATTGGGACCAAGTTGACGAGGTGAGTCCAAATCGCATTGATTTTGAACGAGAAACATTGCAATTAGTTCCTTGTTTTCATCGATCGCACGGTGTAGGAGCGTTTGTTGGCAGCCCTCAGGACCTTGGCTCCAGCAGTCGGTATCAACGCCATGATGTATGAGAATCTGTGCCACATCCTCATACTCCAATTCCAAGGTTGTCCACAATGGGGGATCTCCCTTTTTATCCAATGTACCAAGATCGACTCCCTTTATGCAAAGTGCGTCCACAACTTTGGGTAAATGGCAATCTATAGCCAACTGCAAAGCTGATTTCTGTTCACCTAAAAATATATGTGTATATATATTTTTATAGTATACAATTATATAAAAATTTAAATTCTATTTTATAGATTTCTTAAGTAGATTTTACCTGTGAGCGCGTTTATTTCGGCTCCCTGTTCCAGTAAGAATATTGCTTTCTCATTGTCACCATTAAGTATACATTGATGCAGCAAAGTTAAATCCTGGCCATTTCTCGCGTTGATATCTGCTCCTCCTGATATAAGTATTGGAGCCAGTTCCATTCTATTTAAGGCTAAGCAAAGACTTAGAGGTGATTCACCATTATCATCCTTGCAGTTGAAATCTATCGGCTCTGACTCATTTCTATCGAAATTGCAGATCGCTTCCAGAGCTTGTAGAGCATTAACCTCAACTGCTATATGCAATGGAGATTTCATACCGCCTGCACTTGTCTGTATAGTAGGCGATGCACCTGCAGTAAGCAGTTTGGAAGCTAGCAACGGCATGTTCTGTTTGGCAGCTAGGTGAATGGCGGTCATCCCACTGTTATTCAGGTGATCTAGATTTGCAAAATCGGCTAAAAATATTGCAGCACTTTCAAGCTCACTTCCTTTCAGAATAAGCACTTGCAAGAGGCTGTCGTTTGTGTCGGACTTTAATGGATTGGGAGCTGCGCCCATTTTCAGTAGCCTTGATGCAATGTTAAAGCCCTCATCGTTAAATAGAGTTAAACTTAATTCAAGGGGACACTTTTCGTCATTAGTACGTAGGTTAATGTCTATATTAGGCACATCAAGCAACAGATTAACCATTTCGATATTTTGAGAAGTGATCGCTAAGTGCAATGGTGTCTGGCCCTGTAGGTTCTGCAGATTAACATTGGGCTTGCGTTCTAAAATTTTCGTTCCAATATCGATCATTTGAGATAAGTCATTACGATCGCTGTTGGTGCTGCCGTAGCTGCATATAATATGAAGAGCTGTATCTGACGAAGGCCTTGATTAACAAAGTAAATATTATAAACTTTGTATTATTTTATATAATTTATGACGAATACCTGGACAATAGATCAACAAGGCAGTTTTGACTTAAAAGAAAATCGGCTGCAAAATGATCAGCTCTCTTAACAGCGTCTATAAGCAGCGTTGATCCCTGATATAATATTTTATTATTTCAATATATTTAACGGTTTAATATAACAACTTTATGACTTACATTAGCGTCATAGGCGTTAAGGTTAGCACATCCGTTTTTTACAAGTGTCTGAGCTATTGGAATATTTTTAGCAGATAATGCCATTTGCAATGGAAGCTGTCCATTTTCCGACAAGCTGTTAACCAATTCTGGTAGCTGAAATAAATAAAATATGATAAAATATAAGTATTTATATATAATAAACTAAATTATAACTATAATAATGTACAATTTTTGGGAATTGAAATGCATCAACTGTACATTTTCAAATAGTTATTTTTTATCAGCATCTAGGTTTTTATCGATAAACATAATTTATGATGGACTCAGTACAAACGTTTTTACAATTTTACGATTTTACAATTAACACAATCTTTCTTTACTTTTATTGTCTCTATATATTTATTTTCGAATATTTTTTAAACATATTTCTTTTTTCAGCAGCCCTGACACGCGTAAGATTGTGACGTCAACACATTGTGCGCATCCGAAAGCGAGCACAGTTTTGCGTTACCTTGTATGTTTCTTGAATCATGATTGTCACTTTGTTCTCTTTTCTGGCGAGCGAGCATTCGCTGCTTTATTATTATTAAACGTTGTGTGTGCTACATTTCTCAATGTCTGTTTAACTTTAATGTTGTACGCATGAATGTGCCTATTTAACTTACGTACGCATGTATACAATCTGTAAGGTTTCGAAATTGTACAAAAAATATGTTAAATTATCTCTAATCGTGAAGAAAGCCGACAATACAAGTGTATGCATGTATAAATGAATTTATGTGTATATATGTGTACACGCATACATTTAAATACTAATTCAACCGCACTTTCACCATACCGGCGAATTGTTTTTTATATGTATGTGCACGGATGTAAATACATTTTTTTTATGTGTATGGCAAAGCAAAACTAATAATCAATGAAATGTATATATCTACGTACGTATGTATGTATATACCGAGACCAAAATAAATTCTTTATAATTCAGATATTTATGCACACATACATACATATGTAAACATATACAAAAGGCCACGATAAGAGCTGAATAAATACATATTCATCAGATGCACATCTGTACTCTGGATACAGATATGTATTTTCAAACATTTATACATTTGTATTTGTAGGGAAATACCTATGACCGTATGTATGGACATACTACATACGAACAAAAACATATGCTCAAAATGATGAGCAACTGCGGCTGTTCTAACCTGTTCCAAGGCGTTATTCTCTTTGCTTTTGCAACAATTTTAGGTTTGTATTCCTTAACACTCTACTGTGAAGTATAAGTATATACATAAATGTTTGTATTTTCAAAGTTATAAATACGAACAAAAAGTGATATATGTGATAATATATATGTATACATTAAAGAATTTAAGTCTGGATCAATGATAAACCAAACTGGTTAGCTACCAAAATTATATTTCTTTTCTTTTTTTTTAACTCGTTAATAAAAGACGCAAAAAAAGGATTAACAAAATGTATGACATCAGTTTTTGCAATATATGTACTTATGTATATATTAATATCCGTTTCTGGGATACTTTAAGTATCTCGAGTACTTTCACATGTATTTCAAGAATGCAACATGAGTCTTAATAAGTTATATTTTAAATACATTACTTATATAATATAACTATCTTAATCAGCTACCAAATAGCCTACTTTCATTTTGAAATACACAGATACATATGTTTTCTTATGCTGAGTCATAAGGACACACCCTTTGAAATGATTCACCAAGCCATATTTTTTCGACCAAGTTAAGCGATCTTTTTTTTTTGTCAGGTTATGCATTTCTAGGACTACCCTCTTTTGTATGTAAATTGTAAATGTACAGAGTTCACTAATGATAAGAATTTTATAACTTAGCGACAATTGACTTTATAGCATGATGTGTGTTGGAAGTACATCCGTTTGTGTGTACATTATTTCAGAGATACGACGTTTTTTTATATTGGGCGGACCAATGCACATTTTCTCGAGGTTCCATATATGTTTGTAGACCTTATCTTATTGTACTTTGAGAGTCGTATCATATTTGGTGATTCCACTTATTATTCAGCAAGTAAGGCTAACATTTTACAAATGGTTTAAAGTTACTTAAGTTTTTGGGATTTAAAAATAGTTAAAACCATGTTAATTGTTCTCAAATTTCATCAATACAAACATAAATAATAATAATTTTTTAACTTTGTAGCTAAGTGTTCAGACGTATTGCAATGCTACAAATGTTCGGTAACTGTGGAGAAATACTTTATTGACAATGCAACCATTGTTACACCATTGTGTTCAAAATTCACGGAATCATCTCTTTATATGGTTCAATGTCCATATTCTACTATGTGCTTGAAGACTATCTCTATTTTACATCTTCAAAATGGACAGAAGCAAGAGACCGTTACTAGAGGTTGTGCACAGCAGAAGAACACAACTCAGGTATGAATCACACCTATTTGAAAAGGCATAAATATATTTATATAAATTATGTATTGCCAGGTATTTCGCAATAAACAATGGGAGCAGGAGCACTTGGTGCAGGAAGTTTACAAGGAAGGTTGTACAGAAATTCAGGCCAACAACCTGGCGGGATCAACAAACATTCATTGTTATTGTCGTGGCGAATTGTGCAATTCATCAAGTTTCCCTAGTTTGAACAAAACATTGTTAACCATTATAATCTTAATCAGCGCCTTTTTATTATTCGATGCCAAATGATTCCATTTTGCAGACAAATTTAAAGAAATTTACATTGTTGTGATAATTTATGAAATTTTTGAAATATATCATATGGAATTTTGTTAGAACACATCAAGTGCACACAAATGCATGATTCGCAAATTAAGCCGATTATTCTATTCTATGGATTAAATAATGATATATTGTTACATCCAACTTATTTTATTAATTTACACTTTCTTTCGAAATCTTATTTACAGATGTAATACTAATGGCTAATATTATTGAGAAAATGTTTGTTGTAGATTGGTTGTTCTCAAGCGATAAATGACATGTTTAATAGTCTCAATCAAATACTATTGTATCCGAGTTTTCAAACCCAAGCGCTAACATTTTAATGCAATAATTTTAAAGTTAATAGTCTTGGCAGTACGAAATTAAGACAAAATATCATAAAGTGTCCAGATGTTCATCCAATTTAATCAGCATGTATAGGACAATAACACATGCACAACTTGAGAATTTGGTCGAGGTATCCACAATAATGTTATATTGTATAGTAAGCCGATCCGGCTGGCTCCCACATATGTTTGCAAAAGAATGGGTTATCAAAAACAGTCTGACAGACTTATGTATATATTTACATATATGGAAACTGTCTAGCCTCATTTAAGGCGTAACTTATCTCCTTTGCAAGAGTATAAGAATTAGAACCATTTGATTCCGCTCAAAGATGTGCTCTTTTGGCTTTGGGGGCGTATTCATGCTTTTTTTTTGATAATATTTGTTTGCTTATTTGTAAACATATAAACGTATGTATAATGTATATATGTTTAACTTTCAAGAATTCAATAATAAAATACCCAGGTTCTGCTTTGAATAGATTCATTATTGGCGTAGTTTTTAGAAAATGCTTCCTACTCATTAAAAACTGCAACTTTTAAGATTCATACCACAACTTTGAATACTGTCTATACCCAATATCGATTTAATATGAGACTTTTCTCGACATTTTCAATAATATTAGGATGTATGAATATATATTAATATTATATACTTTACTTACCACAGTATCATTCTCAACAAGGCACAAAAAGACAACATCTTCTCGCAAGAGTCTGACCGCCGCATGCAAGGGATACTTTGTTTTGTTCTTTAACATTTTGTAAAGTAGTGGTCCGGACATGTGTTCAAAGTCCTGTGGTGTCAAATCATCCCAATGCGTGGATATAATTCCAGAACAGTATTCCAGTAGAGCTGCAGCACCGACTTCTTCAGCAACACAATAAAAGCGCACACACGATCGAACACCAACTGAAGCCACTAATGCTCTTTCACAGAGCCCGAGCAGGGCGGGCAGAGAAAAACGATGGGCCACACGCAAAAGACCCAATGTCAGACGGTCATGTTGTAAATCCACTATATCCGTATATATCCATCGCAGCAGCGCTGTTGCTATATCTTCATCTAAATCACTCCAATCCAGTTCTTTTGCACTGGCCAGCACCTCATTACGCCATTTTTCGGAACGGGCATGTAGGACAAATTTATGTGCCGGCATAAGTGTTCCATTTGTGTTAGTTTTAATGTTTAAATCCGAATATATGGAACGTCCATACAATGAAGATGCCGTAAGTGCCAGTCGCGACACAAAACTACTAAACTCCCCTGTAGATTCATTATCTGTTGAGGCAACAACTTCGTTATACTTTCTTTCTAATTCGACATAACTACGCTGTAGTTTGGTGTATTCTTCTTTTAACAGTGCTAAGTGTTTTTCCAGTTTTTCAATTGAAGCTACGTCATTACAACCTAAAAAGACATTGTTATTATGGCATTTAATGGGCTTATACATATATTTGTTCAAATCGCATACATAGTTAAACATACATATATATTTTTGTGCATTTGTACATGCACTGATGCATGTATTTTTGTTTATATAAAAAACGAGTGTTATAATGTTCCAATGATTGCTGAGACTGATGCAAACATATAGATAGAACATTACAAAGCAGTCGGCAGTATACATACCCATGCTTATTGTCTATTTCTTTTTATGAAAACAGCAATTTCTGAAGATATACTAAGTTAACATCTGTCTTTTGATAACCAATTCGGCTTAGGGATGTGAGAACTTATTGGACATATCGATATATATCGAATTTCATTACAAAACATTTAAAATGCCGGCTTCAATTCTCACACTTGGCAATTATGGCGAAAGTGAAATAACATTATTTGTTTTGCTTTCCATTTATTTAATTCAAAATTTAATAAACTGAAAGGAATTTGCCTATTATTGCAAAAAACTCCTTTTTGTAGTGGAAGATTGTTGAAAACGTAAAGATAAAAAATACTGTGATGCATATTTGTATTTTACTGTTTTAAATTGTAAAAAATTTAAATAATTTTTGCAGTCACTTGAAACTATTTGGTACCATTTTTATCCTATTAACGAACATCGATATCGTTTACACTTTATCCTCTGCTAACCACGAGTATGTTTTGCCTATACGAGTAGCATATTGAGTCAGTATATAGGTTACGCGTTACTTTTCTAGTGACCGAGTAACCTGCTATTTAAAAAGCTATCAGAGAGTAACTTGGGACTTTACTGCTAAAAAGTCACGAAAGTAGATCATACTTAGCCCATTGAAGACGAGCTGTAAGATGGAGAGCAGAGCTAGGACCTGGTATGGCCCTCGGAGAAAATGAACTGGCATGTGTTCTCTTCTTCATCTTGAACTCGATGCTTTCTGCTTTGATGACACATCGGGACTACAATACTTGTCATGGATCTAGATTAAAAATGGCCCTTGTAATGTTACATTTCAAACGACGACCAATCACCAGAACCTACCAATCATCAATTAATTTGAATAATTGATTCTTTTCCGTTACCAATTAATTCTTTACCAACATCATATTACACACGACTTCATGCATATAAATGTGCGTTTATTTACTTAAGCAAAATATGTGCAATATTTAAAAATATATTACTTTAAATTGTTGATATTTGTCTCTATATTACGCAAACATTATGAAAAATTTTTTGTAATGCATTATATAATTAATGTAATAAGTCTGGTATAATTGTGGGTACATGATTGTACATAACTTTATATAATTAAATACTTAATGTTATATAATATATAATACTTATGTATATAGTTTTATTACTTTATTACTTTGTCAACTTTTTAAATGATCTATTTCGTTGTTTGATTGTGCCACTCTGCGCATTAAATAATTAAATAAAAAATGGTCCCAAAATTATTTCACGAACAACCTAACTTTTGTAATTGTTTTATCATATAATTTATGGTCTTCTTCTTACACATACACCCTTGGACCTAAAGCCAATTAAGTTACAATCCTTTTTTGGAATTTTAAGTAAATGTTCATATTAGTATAATATTTTAAAGATAAAATACATATTTGTATTTTCTTATTATTATTATTTATATATTTGTGGATTGATTATAAGCTACATTGTTATTCTTCAGAGCCTTCTTACCAAGACTTGGCTTTCGACCATGGAACATTATTGTTGTTGACTGAGATTGCAATTTTAATATAAACTATTCCTCTAAAGAGTGGTTTTTATATTATATATGGTCTAACAATTTTTTTTACAATATTGTTGATAATATCACCCATTTATAGAAAAGAGGTACTTTTCAACTATTTAAAACCAATTTCCACATTTGCACCTTCCATCTCTGAAACATGATATGAATGGCAGGATATTATCAAAGATTACACAAATTGTTTTGATTTTTACGAAACCTACATACTAGAAAAAGCAAATTATTCTGTTGTATTTTAAATTACTTTGAAATTGATTTTCCTTCTAAGGTTGACTAAGATCATTGTAAATGTTTACTGGCTGTATGGAGCGAGAAATATATAGTTATTTGGTTTCCTTGTGCATTATTCGAAAAAAACTGTAACTACCACATTTATTTATATGCGTAAAATTCCAAATATGTATAATAAAGCTAGCTTGCATAAACAAGCATGAAAAAATACACATACCCAACAATCTGCATGTGTTTTCCTATAACTATAACAATTGGCCGGTTAGCTTATGAGAAAAGAATATTATGTCTAAGCGTTTCCTAATCTTCATACCTTTTTATAATATATAATTACCTAAGTATTTTTTGAAAGCACAATAAAAAGTTACAGAGTATTTGAAATGATATTTTTATAATTTGATTGTTGTTACTATTGAAAAATTTGTTTATCAAACTGGCTATATGCTACTTTAAATATTAAATATTTATATATTTAAGAAATATTTGTAGTCTTCAGTTCTTATAATCATTTTCCGATAAACAAGCGCGCATAGTTATACAAATTTCTATAGATCGAAAGCCATGGCTATTTCTCACTTAGATTGTAATGTTAAGTGTATAATATATTTATGTTGGGATATATTATTGCTTGCCCTTTTATGTAAGGGATGTAAGTACGGCAAATACTTCTGAAATTTATGGTTGTTTAATGCTAGTTATTCAAATTTAGTTGCAATTTTGCAATCATAATATTTATTATTGCCTTTAAGTCTAGTGCAAATAATTAAACAGCAACGCAGTGCTCTGACAACCATTCAGTTTATGTTAATATAAGAACAACAACTGTGCGACTCGCAGGGACTTAAAGTACTAAGAGTAATATACAAACCAATATATATTTTAATAAATTTACAAACATAACAAACATATTAGATTAAAAAAATAGTTATCAATAACAAAAACAAAACATTTTATAGTTCATTAAATCAATTGTAATAAACTTTTTTAACAATATGTTAACAAATCCAATTATAAAATTAATAATTAGAATATAACTGCTAACGAAAATATATTTCGCTTGTTAACTTTTTTTGCAACAATCAAAAATATTAACACATCTGAAATCTCATAATTTAGCATCTACTTGCGTAAATGAATATTCGTCTGAGGTATTTATGCTATTTATGTGCTATTAAAATGTGCTTAGAGGCCTAAGTATCCTGATATAACGTATTTTTATTTATGTAATTTATGACAATCAAAATTTGTTGCGTTTGTAACTAATTTAATTTTTCGGAAAATTGTTTATTCATTCGGCACAATTTGGATTTAAACAAGCTTATAGATAAATATTTATATAGAAATGTTCAAATTCTCTGACACCAACATAGTTTATTAGCATAGAAAGTGCTGGGGAAATTCGCTATATCTTGATTTTTCGGCAAACTTTTATTTTGTAAACTTCTGTAGATGTTCCAGTAAGAACAGCACATTTACTGAAATGAACATTAAAGGCTATAATATACCTTGGAATATACATAATATATATAAAGCACTAGTGAATAATTATCACTAGGATTGGACGGCTTGGCCGGTAATCCTTTAAAAGTATGTACTTATATGATAATGTACAAATCAATGGTGTTATTTTTAACATTCATATTCGATTTCATTGATTATAAATCTTCATTTTTGTGACTGGGACAATGTTCAGTCAGAGAAGGAAGTACATTATCCGATGATGGTTGTCTAAATAAGAAAGGAATTTTAAGTTCAATCAGATTATGTTCTTTTTGAAGCTTCGACGCATACCTGTCCAGCACCATGTGGTAGGAGCCGGGTGCTGAGTTTGATCTACCAGCTTGAATAAATTTTTGTAACCTAGAGCCACCAGGCTGAGGAGCCCTTCCGGAAATACCTTTAAGGAAAGGATTGCCAAAGGAGTGATTTTTGAGCATTGTTTTGATCAGTATAAGGGTATCAAGTTTTGGAATGCTGCGGACAACAGAGTTGATATCTTCTTCATCTACTTGTACCAAACAACAGTTTTCATCTTCCGTTGGTAATGGGTACATTCCATTGCTGGTGACCCAAGGGTTTATCTAAGATCAGTTATAAGTAATCAATAAGAATATTCATTGGCATTAATAATAATTATTTGTTTACTTTTAATTGCGGCAACGTTATTCTTTGTGCAGCATCCTTTTCAAGCATTCGAATAATGCAGTGTTGCATATCAGTACTAATTTTTGGTGTCTCTGGAAAGATCACTTCCTCACTTTTTATTTTATCATAAAGTATGGGTATTGAATTCGCTACAAAGGGGACATTGCCATAAACCAAGGAAAACAGCGTTGCACCCAATGCCCAGATATCCGCCGCCCGTCCGCAATAAACATTCTAACAACAAAATCAAATCGGTTAATTGTGTCCACAATTTTTGAGGATTCTCTTACCTTGCCTAACACCAGAGTTTCGGGTGCTCGAAAAGCAGGTGTACCCGCTGTGGAGCCATTGCTCATTATGGCATCTTCTCCAAGAAACTCATTGCATACTCCCAAGTCTGCGATTTTTACATGTCCACATTGTGTGAGTAGCAAATTTCCTGGTTTTAAGTCGGCGTGGATAATTTTTTGATAATGCACTATTGTAAAAGAAATAAAAACACAGCGCAAAAGAAAATTAAGCTTAATTTATTCATTAGAATAATAATTTAAAAATGAAGATACTTACAATACTCTAGACCAAGTAAAGAGTCACGAAACACATTCCATGCCCGCTCTTCCGGCAATGGCTTATCGGTAGGAATACAGAGCACTTCTCCTTTTTTAACCAACTCAAAAACCATATAAAGGGAGTCCTCCATTGGATCGTCTAAAACTTCCACAAGTTTCACAATGTTGGGATGGTCAAGTTTTTTTAAAACAGCAATCTCTCTGTAAACACGATCCAGAGGTGAAGTTGCTTGCTTTGGGCTACGACGCATAAGAGCAGCTTGGCGTAGTAGGCGTTTCTTGGAGAGAATCTTCATTGCATAATGTGTGGAGTCTTCTTCCGAATAAGCAAGCTTTACAAGTCCATATGACCCCTGCAAAGAGAATCTTTCTGTAAAATTGTTGCCATTATTAAATATTTATTCGTTACCTGTCCAATTTGATCCATTAGCTTGTATTGATTCAGCTGTAGAAAGCTGCCCGACTTCTCAATAGATATTCTACGGGATTCGCGTAGAGGAGGCCGACGACGAACAGAACGTGGACTACCGTACGGACTACCATAAGGACTGTATGGAACGTTCGGATAAATTGGACGAGATTCTGTGGACTGAAATATTGTTGTTGCAACATTTGGCGGCTGAATCGGATGCTGATTTGTCACTCCTGTAGATTCCTGTTGCATTTCTTCAGAAATTTGATTTGTTTCACCAGTTGGTGATTGAATTTGGCTATCAGTTGATCGATACTCTTTAATATTGGGAAGAAGACGGTTATGCAACTTCTGATCAATAGTTAGAAATGCACAATCATCGTTGTATAAATCCAGCGACTGTGATTTTAAAAGCGTAGGAAGATGATGTTTTGAAGTCTGATTAGATTGAACATCAGTATTTATTTGCGCGCAATTGCGATTTACTGAGGGTCTCTTATTTGCTGATGACGAACTAATGTTATTTAGAGAAATTAAAGCCTCTTCATTACTTTCTTTTACCCAATCACATTCTGGTTTTATAACTGCTGTAGCATCAAGTTGATCAGTCCTTATGTTTTGATTGGTCTGATTTCTTTTATCATGAATTTTAGGCTTTGTACCGGCAGAGTGAGTACACAAACTTTCACGAGTATCAGTTATCGTTCCAGTATTTGAAATTGAATCATTTGAATCAATGTGCAGCTTTTCCAACGGTTTATCCAATATCAAAGTTGAATCTGCATTTTCAATGTCGAGCGCTTCCTGCTCACAACCTTCCTTTACTTTAACAACGACAACGTCGTTGTCATCATCATCACAGATAGAAGAAGTCGCATTTTGTGCATTTGATGTAAGCTTATTTACGTTAAATATTCTCTTGTCATCTGTAACCAAGACTTTCCCAGGCTCTGGTGTGTTCGTATTGGCTTCTGATGTAATATTCAAATCCGACATTATGAGGCTTTTCATATATCCTCATAGTCACATTTAAGATTCATTCCTACAATAATAGGGAGTAAAAAGTTGGTAAGAAAATATCTTAAATACACATAGCGGCATAAACAAATACTTTTAATGATTGTCCTTAAATAACACGTTCCACTTAGTCCATTCCATTAGCTGCGCTTTACATTAATCCTCTATTTTTAAATCACACATTTGAAAAGGTTACACCCAAGTGGAAAGGACAAGTAATCAATATTGTGTGAAGAGGGTGAAGAGGAGTCCGGAAATCTGGTGGAAGGACCAGCAAAAAAAAAATTGAATCTCATCGCTGATAGATTATAAATAAATATGACACGACTATGTTGATGTCGGCTTGTGCTTTCATCTACTTAATTGAAGCTACATATATGACTAACAAGGTTGTTTTTTTAGTTAAGAGACGAAGCAAGCATCAAAATCAAATAGTTACAAAGGGATCAATCAATTGAGTAGCGAATAAGTATAGTATATTTTTATCTGATGGAAAAAAAGTATCTACAAAAAATTTAAACAAATAGACTAACTAGCTAACTTAAAAATATTGCAATATACTTGTCTGATACTGCAAAACTGGATTCAAACTTAGTAGTCTCCTAAGTGCTCTGAAGTAATTGAGCGAATTGCAAAATAAATATGTTTATTTTTATATATATTAAATGTACATATATGTATGTATGTATGTGTAAAAACAACCAAAAATGTAAACATTTATTTTTGTATTCACAAATATAAACAAGCGCACACTGAATTTATTTGAGCTATATTTAGATTTCCCCATGAATTCAATCAGTTTTGTTCTTTCAACACCCGTAGTGAGTTATTATACAAAAAAATAGTGTAAGCAAATGAATTAGAAGCTTAATGAAATAAACTGAAAGTGAATTTCGTATTATTTAGTAAAAAAAAATGGACAAAAACTGGAGAAATTTGGCCTTGTGGCTATTGTGTATATTGATAATATTACAGCCACTGAAAAGCAATGAAAATATCGTGAAACCTTCTTCTAGACATGACAGATGGACAAATTCAATTAGAGGAGAGTACATACCCTTGGAGTTTTTTAATGCCATGAGATTCGCAGATCTGTCTAAGCAAGCATTACAAAATCAGTTAAGAAATTTTCTAGAAAATCTGCAGAAAAATCTAACAACTTCTGATGTGTTAAATATTATAGACGATAACCCAGACATTCAGAATACACGCAATCAAATATTAAAATTACGAGAATTATCGGATTTCTTTTATACAACTGCCGATGTGGCTAAGAACTTTTCACGTGACTCGGAAATATATTACGAAGTGGCAAAAAACACAAGCTATACGCTTTTGTTGCATCTTCGCCAGATTCCATCGAAGCAACCAACAATGGTCAAACTATTATTAACAAATTATTTTGCGGAAATGGAATTCTTTCATATAATGTTTTCAGAGATTATCGATGAAGTGCTCGAGTACACGCAGAACACGTTGCTGGCAATCCAAAATACATTCACATACTATGCGGATGTTCAGAGATTTGTTTTGGACAACTGGAATTTCAAAGGCGATGTGAACTGCTCCAAGGAATATATGGATTTCTTGCAACTATATTCAGCACAAATCTTTAAATGCACTGCCGGTCATGACCTAAATGTTGCATTTGATGTATTTGCAATGACTGAGCTCACCAGCAAGTATATAATGCGTCAGCTTGAATTTCGGATTCAGCGATTATTCAACTGCTTTTATTTTGGAAATTATGAAATTCGCTGTAAATTTCTACAAGATGCAGAGACAGATTTTGAAATACTGTTTAATAAAATCGAGGACCTAGAAATATATTATGATATTAAAACAAAAAATGGTCGCGTTTCAGCTCTTAGACTACGACGTCGACGTGATACTGAAGAGGATTCAAATATCCCAAGGGCTCACACTGATTGTGTACCTAAAGAATTCCCAATCGCTCAAATGAATAATAGTTTAAAACTTTGTTTTTATAATATACAAAAATATTAAACTTTACTTCAACAGCAACCTTATTTTTAAATGTGAGTTTATGGGATAAGAAGATTGTGGAAAAGCATTCAAAATGCTGCGTGCTTCTTCGAAAAGAATGGGAAATTCAACAATATACCTCAGACCAAACTCTGTACACCAAGTTGAGTAAAGACACCAAGGAAATATAAATGGTCTTCTCACAAAGTGAAACGTTCGATCCTTTGTAAAATGATCTGATCGAAACCAAGATATAAATGACAATAATTCGTTTTCTTTAAACAACAATCAATTCATTAATTAATAATTTTATTTTGTTCATTAACGTCAACGTGTACAAATGAAATACAGCATTTTGAATATAAAAGTCTAATGCGTAACAGTTTTTTAAATTTACGTATTGATTGATCTAAGCCGTCTATAATGTTGGTCATCTCATTAAAGGGCAAATTATGGCATCGAGTTTTATATTCTACATTCGCGATAGTGTTATCCAAACAAAATTGCATTTGGTCAATCATTCGACCCATTTCAACCATATATTCAGAGCCAGTAACTACCAAAGACTCAAACGTTCGACATAAAGATATAGTTGACTTTATAGTAACATTGCAACAGTTACGTAGCTCCATAGCGGTCACATCGATTAGACCACCCATGATATGACACACTATGTTAAAGAGTTGATTTGAGTTAATTAAATGTTGGGTTTTCTTAAATATAGTTGCCCATTGATTTGCTGCTGTATTGTTAAGCTGACTATTGTAAACAAATTCTGATGCACTATCAATACTCTGGGCAATATCAACGAGCTCTTTCTCTACGGTCATAATATGACGTAGAGCTATGCTTCGGAAATGATGGAGAGCTTTGACTACGTCTATTCGAGATACTTCAGATATTAAATTATCAATCAAGTTGAGCACTTTTGTCGGAATATCCTTGCTGTGAGGCTTGTCCAAATCAGAAACAAATGCACCCAATATTGCGATTGCCTTGATCAACACATTGTCGTGATGCTGCGGCTTTTCAGAATAAGTTGAATTATTTTGTGCAGTGTCTTCACAGGGCGCAGTATTTTGTACAGAAGATAACGCCAGAAAAATTAATATTATAAGCAGCAATGCTCTTGTAATACATTCCATCGCAATAGATTAAGCTCAACTACTTTCAGAATAATCAGTTTGAATTTATTCTACGACAAGCTCAGTGATCAATTTATTTACAAGATTTGAAAGCTTATATATAGTATATTTGTATGTTTACGATTATGGGGGCTCCAATACTGTCCAGAATGCAAAAAGTAAATTTAATGGTGATTAAATATAATGCGATTAAAAGAAATAAAGTTCACGGGTTTAGTTCACTTTAATCAATATGAGGTTGTATTTTATATACTGTAGTGCATGTTATCAGAATATTGCAACACCGCAAACAAATATAAATATGTATTTATATATATAATCTACATATAAAACCCATTGTAATGTGTAACAGAAATGATTGGTAATTCTTAGCGCAAAACGTAAGAACATTTTTAGACCGTGTATTTAACTTACTTTTCCTCAATAGAATTATATAATATTTACAAAAATTTGATTTTTCAACAATAAGTTCAGTGTCACTCACTAATAGTTCGCTCGACTGTGGCCGTTCCTATTATTCATTATATTCATTCAATCTACATAGTTTTGGAATATTAACATCCAATCAAACTATTTTTGCCACTTTGTGTCAAATCATCGCCGTATATGTAGATATTTTATAAATTTCATGGATGCAATTTGAAGTTACTAATTCTCAAGTCCATCAGATATTAGGATATGAGATTTCAGTCATTCAGCAAGCACAGTTGCAAACTATTTTCGATACGTGAAACCATATTTCCACCAAGCTCATCTCTCTGTTAAACAAATCAGCTAGCAATGATAAGGCTACGCTTTCAAACCATCTGCCCAACAGATTTGACCTTTCTGAAGATAAGAATTCCAAAGCCACTTCTATCAAAACGAAGGATCTCAAAATACAATATTTGCAAATATTAAGAGCCAGTGACTTCGATTGCGAGATATGTATGTAAGTTTTTCGATAGCTGAAGTAATTCTGTGACAGCCCTCGTTTAGGTGTTAACGCAGACACCACCACCAACTCTCACATTACAAAAGTCGCGGTTTGTACTGAGAATGTCATATTGCGACCAAGTTGGCTGCATCTGAAATATAATAGCAACGTCCGTGAAACGTTTATTCTGCCATTTTTAGACAATTAATTTACTTTTAACCCATTCGAAGAATTCACAGTATGAACATAAACATATGTATAAGTATATAAGTAAGTGTATACATATATGCACACACTAATTTAACATACACGTGATAAAAACATCGTTTTTGTGAAAAATATTCTAAATGAATACTTATCGTAAATAACAGGCCGTAATCAATGCAGTCTAAATGACATCTGATCATATGTACATACATACATATGAATAAATTTAATTTATAATATTGTAGATAATTGTTAAGACAGACAATACACATGCAAGGTCAAACACACATGCAAATGTTAGTAAATAAAGCAGCAATAACATTTCTCCATATTCATATATGTATATAAGCACACACACTGACGCACAACGACACAACTTTAAAATAGACCGGTGACTAAAAAGGATAACACATTATGTATGTTTTTATTTATGGTATGTACATACATATGTGAAAGAACATTTACAAATATTAAAAACGCATTTTTTTCGTAATACGTACGTACATATGTATGTACTGGCATATTAAAAACATATTTTACTTTTTCTTACATCGATTTTAGTATTATTGTTGGTAATACCAAATTGTATTTGTTACTGCTAGCAGTTATTTATATGATAATAATGTAAATTAATCGCAAAACACAGTGCGCGGTAGAATGAAGACTAAAAGGAATCGTGTGAACTAGTTAAGCTTTAGAGCAAAAGTAAATTTAAAGCTAGCGATAGTAGCTTTAAAAGCTTTAATTTCTCGGAAGTGAACCTTGAGCAGCTGCAACACACATTCAGAACTGAAATCTTCAAATATTAGTGTATTGGTGTGCCTTATTCATACATGTGAATGCACTTACATTTACAAACTTATGTGCTGTATATATTCGTGTGTATTTACTTTCATGGTTGTACTTAATATACCTACAAACTTATGCATTTATTTATTAAAAAAAAGAATAGAAAAATAAGACATGTGAAAACTCAAATACTCGTGAATTTTAACACATGATTGTTAAAATACCTATCGATATTTTAATTTACAAGGAAGCTTAATTTCGCATCCTTTCATCTAATTTTTAATATTAGGCAACACCATTCTTTAATTAAATGCTGAAGTAGCTTAGATTATATTTTCTATTACTTGTATAATATTATAGGAATTTTCGAAATTGTAAATAAAATATTAATGATTTCCATTGCATATACATTGTTTTTTTTAGTACTGTTAAGTTTGGAATTAATTATGTGTAAGCAACTCTGCAAATTGAATAATATTGCGTGCTACCAATACATAAATTGTAGTAATAAATATCGATTACTAAACTTTGATAGTTAAATTGAAAACAGCAAAAAAATTATAGTTTTGATTTTATTATTTAGTAATTACCATATTAGATTACAATACTTACGTACCGGTATTGCTTACTAGATTGTATTTAAATTCATTTTACACAAATAAGGATTCAAAAATCGACGGTGGAAAAATCAATGCTTCGATATATCGAAAAACCGATTCACAAACATTTTTCTCAAATAAAACGACGATCTAGTTCGATTTTTTCAATGTCCAATTGTTATCTCCGAAAACATCGCAGATTTCCATATATAATAAATATCGAAGTTTAATAACTTAAAACTGTAACTGTAACTTAAAATTGTATACAGCAGCCTAGATAATTAAATTTTTTAATCACCGTCTAATCTAATATAAATTATAGTTTTGAAAGAGCTTATGTGAATTAAGTTGATATTAAATCGGAAGTCTCTGGAAACCTTGACATCTCGACAAAATCAACAAAAACTCGGTCATTCCTGACTTGTTTTATAGTGTTTTCCCCCTTCCACAGTCAATTCGAGAAATTTTGGATTTTATATTTATTTTTCGCCTCTCAACATTGTCACAGCTTTACGTTCTATAAAGTTCCCCTATGTAAGCGATATTCGCATCAAATTAAAAACGGGAATTTGATCATATTTTTAGCAAGTAAATTAAGTTTTCCAATTGCTTAAAAAGACATGTTCTACAGATGAAGGTTTAAGTTTATGTGTCTATTAATTCAGTTATTCACTTTAATGTATCAAATTTTTTAATATAAATATACAAATATAGAGCAAATCCGGCTTCTACGAACACTCTTCCTGGCTTTTCCGAACACAGCGAGCCACTTTGCGTTTGAAATCAGTGTAGGATTCTCTCCATTCCTTGGCTGCATCAACATTTGCTGGAGACTCATCGTTGGGATCTGCTAGCATTGATATCACAGATATCAAGATAGTTTCCACTGTGTGCACCGGCAACCAACGTTCAGATGCTTTTTCGTAGCCCCATTTGTCATCTCCAGGCTCATGCAAAATCGAAATGCAAACATCTCCGTTCTTTTCAATATTTGGATGCCAAATTTCTGTTACGAACTTCATTCGGGGTGGGCGCAGTGGATACTCCTTAGGAAAGTAGAGATGTGCTTTGAAAAATCCTCCTTCGCTGTAGAATAAAACAAAACGAAAACAGTTGTGAGTTAAGTAAGCTAATATTTACTAATTATCAATTCTTAAAATATAACTTTATTCCAAGAGATGTTTGATATAAAAATTTTACAATCAGATCTAGTAGCCCTGTGTGTTAAGGGTCTACAAAATCTGACCTGGAGGACCAGGGTGCATTGTGTTCTATTTTATGAATCGAAATGAGGAAATTTTAAATATGCTACAGTCGATCGAATGAGACAGATATCTGGTAATAATAACGGTGTTTAAAACAAAGTTGATAATAATAGTGTACATATATGTGAGAACAAACAAACATAACAATTATGTACACTTAAAAATAAGCTTGCAGTTTATTGAACAATCAAAAAAGAAACAAAATACTGCAGGAAAACGTAAATCTGTGTTTAATGTAATTATTAGCACCCCAAATATAACCGATAGATCATTGAAAGGATTTATAAGGATTACCGCTGAATTACCAAGATGGGAAGCAAAAAGATTCTAAGTAAATTAACAGAAATATAACTCTATTTTATATTTCGTCACTTGAGTAAGAACTCTTAAAGCAAACAAATTTTTTATACGTGAGCTTGGCTCCAGTCATCAAACAGTCCGCCTTTGATCACAAATTTCAGATTTAAAGAGATACAACAAAAAAGAATTGATAAGGTAGTTAAAAAAAAATCATAAAGTAAACTTTATTTGCGAATGACATTCTAAAAGCTTCTTAGTTTTAAAATAGAATATCCAAGGACTGAAGGGGGATCACCAAAACAAATTGTTCAATCAATTAAATAAATAAATATCATGATTTCGTCACTGAGACTGTAATAGATTGTATGGCGCCCTTTGATCCTGAGCCTGATCCAGGATATATATGTAGGGTTGCAGATCGTCACATCTGCTTTATTTGCAAAACTTTATCAGAATCTTTTAAACTTTTTTAAATGGGAAGTCGATTTAAAAGCGTGACATATCTAAATAACCTCTGGAAACAAAACAATAAATATTTTTTACTATTAATGAATGCAAAATATATTTAACTTGATTGCGAACCGAACCTATGATTTTACTCGGTATAGAATACGTACAGCCTTATGTAAGCATTTTAATGAATATAATAATAATATATTTACTGTAATAAACCTACTAAAGTGTATCTGGTGGTCCAATTATTAGGACTTCCCAACGGAATATATCATTTTCATCAATTAATCCAGCTGAGAAACCTTCTACTGGGTTCTTATTCAATTCTGAAATAAAGGAATGGATAGAATGTTGTATTGTTAAAATATATATAAAGATCTATGGTTCTGTAACTGACTTAACTTATATACCGAATTAATATTTTATATATAGATCTTACCTATTTACCAATATCTCAATAATTAGACCCTTGAACATGGGAATATAAATTCATAAAATTGTGTATCATTTGCTTAATGTACACAACAATGAATAAGAAAGATATTTTGAATGGTGTAAAGTCTAAAATAGTCCTCATGTCAATAACAATGTAATATCAACACATCTACATAACATACAGTACGTATACAAAGAATACTATAGAGTTGTTAAATTTGTACACTCAATGGATATAAATTACAAATTGACTATTACTTTATTACAGTGTACAATTAATGAAAATTATAACAATCTTAAAACATAAATCTACGAGTCTTGTAACATTTTAAACGAAAAACTCATTTTCTATTAAACATAAAATTTGAATAAAGAAACCTCAACCCGCTGTTTAATGAAATATATAGTACTTTAATAGCGAATTGAAATTGTACTCTACTGAGAACAAATAAATAAAAACAAAATAACATTTATATATAAACTCGAGCAGGTTAAAAAATCGATCAAATCAAGTAGACTCTGGCAGAAAGGAATACAGTATTCGACAAAAATTAGATAGTTTAAAAAACTGAATTAAGAAAATGTGGAAAAGAATAACCTTACGAATAGCACTTGCAGAGATGCACCTTAAATGAGAACCATTATGTGAAGAATACTAATAATAAGACAATTGAATTTAAAAAAATAATTCAAGCCAGTGACAATCGAAAAGACGTCGGAGTAGGCAACAAGTAACAGAAACAGAGCAGATTTATTTTAAACCTCTTGCTATCATACCCATTTACATTTTGCCTCGGACTTAGGAAGATACCGAAGGAATTGAAAATTGCTTACTGCATTTATTTTTTAATAATTTCATATCGCCTAAAATATTTACTGGGAGTGTTAACAAATACGTTTGTATATATTATTGTTTCTGTTTTCAGTCAATAGATTATAAAACTTGTAGTAAGGCAAATAATATGTGATATCCAAAACAAATTGTAGGGACAAAAGTCATGCATTTAAATGTCATTGCGCTATACCTCGACATCTTTCAGGAGATTCTGGTTGTCTTTCTATGAGTGTATGTATGAATATACATCGCTGTTGAGAATTTCTTTGTCCATATTCAGTTACTTATACATACAAATATAAGCACATTTAACGCTTGTAAAATTAATAGAATGGATTTATGTATACATAACCACATTTATTATCTTCCACAAGGCAGATCGACTTACTCACTATCAGCAATTGGGCGATCTTTTTAACAAGGATGTTAAAACCGTCCCAAAGCTGGTAGATAAGTCATGCACTTATATCTACCTATATTTACATATATATGTGCAAATACATGTAGTAAATGAGCATATTTCAACATACTTTTACATACATATAATGTATCTACAAGTATACAATTTATGTGTATATAATTAAACTAATATATACATGAATCTGTGCGGTCCTTAGACTTATGTACATACACACATATGTATATACAAATGGATATCCATTCACACATGCTTTCGTGAATGTCTGGAAAATGCGCTACTGAGTTTTTTATTCGTACATACATACAATCATACACAAGCATGAGCATATATGTATGTATATACGTTTATAAATTTATATGTACAGACATATGTATATGTATAAATATTCAGCGTTAGACATGTGAAACATACCTGCCAATTGTTTCTTCAACAGCAATGATGATTGAAGTTCAGACATTTTAACTTTGATTCTGAAATATTTTTATATAGTAAAGCGTTCCTAAGTTTAACAAGTTAAAAAATTTTACTTTTTAAACGCGGTTTGCTTTAAAGGAAAACTGTATTTTAGCTAATATGAAAGCCGACAATATACTTTTTTCATTCTTTGCAGATGGAGCAACGTAATTTACTGAAACAATGTGAAAAATAGACCGAATCAACTATTGTGATCTAGTTCATGAAACGATTGAAATGAAACGATTTCACTTAGACAAGTTCCCACTGCAATAACGTGGGTAGAAGTAATCGATGGTTCGTGTTGCGAAAGCGTTTACAAGCTAACCCATTTTGTAATCCAACTGAATAACAAAAAAATAAAAAATTTTAATAATAATAATAAAACTAAATAATAACCATGTTAATAATAGAGAAAAGCTAATTTTCCGTGATTTTACGATGTTCTGTTGTTTATGAGCCAATTCATTATTAACATTTGCTTATCTTCTGCAGTTAATTATAAATAAATTTTATTTATTAACAACCAAAATTTTAATTGTATGTTTAAGGGTTACAATTAGTTTAGTAAGGAGCACTAACACTAGTTTCTAATAATGGCAAGTCAAAATATTTGGATAATCTATCTATAATATGCAAACTTAGGTCACAGGTTGGAAAGAGACTCTGTAATTAATCTGGCATTTAAAATTAAAAAATATAAGGCCCTTGTTTGTCAATCGGTGACTGGGACCAAGCGCAAGTAGCTGGTAAGAGTTTCGTAAAGAACTGTAGCTGTTGTCTGCCCCGAAGATCCTTCAAAGCGTTAAGTTTTCATCAATGTTGCATCTAACAAATAAATTTAACCCATTTAGCTTTAGATAGCTTAGCGGTAACCGTTTTCGTTGTTATTATTGTTACTTTTGCAGTTGTTGTTATAGTTTGATGTTTTGGTATAACAGCTGACTTTTGTTGATGTTTTAATAACAACGTTTACGCAGATGCATTTGGAGTGAAAACGGGTTTCAAATACTCAAAAAATACACATATTTCGATATCGATTAACATTTTAAGGAGAGCTTTTAAAATAGATCCCAGATAAAGCGAAATAATCAATTCTCCCATATATTTTTAAACCACTTGTAGCCATCCTATAATTTAACGAACAAAAGACAGAAACATAATTAAAATTATATTTGTAACTTTATATATATGTGTATTTATATATTTCAACTTTTTTTTTATATAAATGTATATTTTATAATAAGTTTTTACCGGTTTTTACAAATATACTTAAAGTATTATAGTAGTAAAAAAATTGAGGTTGCTGTTATATTCAGTTTTGGCAACAAATCTGACTTAAAAAATTTTAAGTCAAACTTACTATTTACATTTAAAGATAACTTCCTCCATTAAATATTTTGAAATGATTGTTTATAAAGTTAATGTAAAATTAAATTTTAAGTGAGAATACCATGCTTAAAAACTGTTCATAGTGAATCGTAATGACTCCGTCCATGTCGGTATCATGTTGTCTGAAAGCTGTTGTTAGAGTCTATAACAAAAAAGACGAGAATCAATATACATATGCATGTAATCACTGCGAATTACATCCGTAATACATAACAAATTGGCAAACAACCAAACACTTACGTATAGCACAATGCAGCATTGTATGAAATCGTCAAAAAGAATAGTTCCCCGTCCAAAACGGTCAAATTTACGTAGAAGAACTTCCACAAGATGATCAGACAGACGATATCCGAAAGATGTCAACGCTGTTTTAAGTTCTTGTTTATCAATATTACCAGAATTATCACGGTCAAATGAACGGAAGCAATTCTGCCAATCGGTTACATATTTCCAAAGAGCACCAAAATCCTGAAAAGAAACAGTGCCTCTGTTTTCGCGATCAAACATCCCAATCATTAGTCTGACTGTTTCCGGGTTGAAAGCAGACCACGTTCCATTGGAAAGAGCTACTTGAAGTTCATCTGCAGAAATGTGTCCGCTTCTGTCTTTATCAACCCTACAATAGTAATAAAACAGTATTAGGCGAGCATATATCAAAACATATACACATGTATGTATTTACATAGCGAGAGACACGTATATTTATTTACTTCGCTTACCTTTGAAATACATCCCAAAGAAATGTTTGATCAGGCATTCCACCTTGATGATACGACATATTTAATATAAAAATATATTAATGTTTCTGAGTTTCGTTAAATAATTCTTTAAATTCCAGAAGATAGTAAAAACTAAATGCAGTAGATTATGACTCACAAATCGAATAAGTGATGGCTTCCCTGTTCATGTATGTAATATCGATATATCGATAAATTGCCTGTTACGATGTAACAAGTTAATATAAGCCCTCACAATAACTCATTCTTAGTAAGAGATCTTACTTTCTAGTTTTAAAATATTAATTTTCCTTCTTTTTAAAGTAAGACGAAATAAATGTTCCAAATATTGTAAAATGTAGACTTTTGCCCAATAGCCGCCATCTATATTTAAAAAAAAAAAACAAATTCTGATTTATTTTTATTTTGTAATAAAATCACATTTTACTAACATTATTATATTACTTCTTATATAGACTTATCATTATTATCTAATAATTTTAAGTTTATTTGTTAACGATGGATCTTATTTAAAAATAATATCTAGTATCAAAACTCAATCGCAAGAAATCGACAATATAAAACGTAAAAATAGTTATTATTTTTTCTTATGATATTAATCTACAAATGCACTTAGCTGAAACACGTGTTCTATTAATGACTGAGATATAATGCACAATATCCAAAACGTTTTCTTGGCGATTTAAGCCATATTCGTAATTTAACAAAGATTCGCGTATTCAAAACGATAATGTAATTTAATTTAAATCCTATCAACAAAAGTATATCAAAGAAATATTGCTAACCAGGTAAAATTATGATAAGGACAAGCAATCACTTATAGAACATAAAATCGATTTACTTTATTTTGAAACACAAAACAAAATGAATTTGTACAAAATTTTTAGATATAAATGTTTTTAAATATTATCTGTTATAAAATGCGTATTAGGCATTGTTAACGATTTTATAAGGCAAGTTCATATCTATCTAAATACTCAGTTTCTTAACGTATTATATATAAAATAAATAACTACAAAATCTTTAAAATGTACTGCCGAATAGCAGGTTTGCCACCAGGATAGAATCCTGAGCGATTTTACCACATGTTGATTCATTGATAGTTCGCGCACTTAATGCTGAACGGAGTGGTAACAAAAAATTTGTATATGCATTGGTTCCTAATTGATAGCTTTCAACAGCATTATAAATTGCTTGAAATAGTGGTTGCTTATTAGAATGGAAATATCCCCTATTACCATGTATTAATTTTATCCCAGTGTGAGAAGTATTACAAATGCTCATGTACATACAGTGATCTGGGCGATAGTTGTATTCGCAGGGCATTATATGTAGCTTGTCAGGATGATAATAAAACAGGATATTTATAATATCTTGGTCGCCCCAGGTAATACGTAGCTTGTACTCTTTATAAATAGGCAATACGTGTTCTTCCCAATTGAATTTTCGCATACGTGTCAGGTTCATTAGCATAACTCCAGAGTTAACTCCAAGTTGACCATAAAATGGGTGACGCGCAAAGCGGTTATACCATCCGATATTTTCATTTTCATGTTCAGGCGCAAGAGCAGCAATTTGACTGTCGTTAAATTTTCCAAAGAATTGCCATATTTCAGAAACCGGCGATAAGAATAAAATGTCTGTATCAACATATATTAAAGAGTCGACCGCTGTCAATAGCGACTGAAATTGCAAAACAATTATTTAAAAATTAGTATTACCAATTATAAATCATACCATTTTTTTAAATCTATTACTTAAAGATGCACATGTTTGACGCAGCTGTTCATTCAGAATGAGCTTGGTGGTGTAATGATTACTTACCGGCAAAAATAGGCGTTGGGCGGCACATGGTTTAAAAAGGGTTTTCCATTCCATTTCACTTTGATTTGGAAATTTTAATGGTAAAAGCTCAAAATCAAATATATTCGGCAAAAGATCACGCCAGTCCGTTAATTTTTCCCTTAACGTCTCAGTTAATGGATCTTCGGTGAATATTAAGAACTTTAGGTATTCCTGGTAATCATTGAAAAGAATAGCTGACTTTATCATGATTAGAGTCTCCTGCGCTCGCTGGCCACAAGCGACGACAACAATATGAAAGATACGTTTTCCACTTTTACTATAAAAAGTGTAAATAAAGAGGTTAAGTTTAAATTACATAAACTCTGATATTACTGGCATTACTATTAACAACTAAAACTATCTGATATAACTTTTATTGGGTATAATTATGTCAGACTTTTTCTAAAATTTTATGCTTGTACCTGTTTTCATCTTGGGAACATGACAATTTTTGGAAGGAGAGACAAATAAACATGGGTATACAACTATACTATTTATATGGTAGAGATGCTCCAATCATCTGAATTAGAATTTTCAGAAAATATATAAGACACAGTTTGTTTTCCAATTAATAGATATGTACGTACAGTTAGCAGATGCTGTTTTGGTACTAATCTATGATTTCAACGAAAAATATTCGAAGCTATTCGCTGAATTTATTATTGAATGCTACAGGCGAGTTGGGCTTAAGTTTTTAGCACTGCCGCCTTAGGCAAATTGATTGCCAATCAGTTATTCTATTAGAATAAGTGC
The DNA here is from genome assembly GCA_035042075.1 of Drosophila macrospina. NCBI lineage: Eukaryota > Metazoa > Arthropoda > Insecta > Diptera > Drosophilidae > Drosophila > Drosophila macrospina. The sequence continues at coordinate 1,910,411 of JAWNLW010000574.1, read as the reverse complement.
ACATACATATAGACCTCGGAAGTCTCGAATTGCGCTTACTTACATTTCATTGGGCCCATTCCTCAATGATTCTATATAATCCGAACTTGGACGTTCAAAGAATATGTAGAAAAGTGTTGTTAAGGCCATTATACAAAGAAAACACATATGGAAGTGCCGCTAAAATGTAAACTATTAGTTTATTTGATTTGAATAATAACAATTTATTGTTTTTACCATTTTGTTCATTTAAAGAATTATTCTTGAGATTGGGTATGACCCAATACAAATTTTGACTTTCTATTATGCTATTTCTATTCCACATGATTTCCAGCTACCAAACAAAAATCCATTATTTTGTACACACAAGCGTTCAACCAGTCTGAGATATCCAAAGGCTATCAGTGCTGCCAACTATCGATTGCTATAGAGGAAACATCGGTCAAAATGCACAATATTTTATGCAAAATAAAAACAGACTTCTTTATTCTGTAATATTTACTTAAAGCTGGCTGCGGACTGTTGGATATGAAATAATAATAAAATTTAGTGCTATGACTTCTGCAATGTACGACCTACTCAGATATAAGAACTGATGCACTGTAGTACAGCTAGGTTCGGGTAATGACTCGTACATTAATATTAATGAGGATTGTGCATATTTTATGGGGTAAAGGATTCTTTTATTGCACGTTCATTATGCAAGACCTACATAATCATCAGATATAAATATAAAACTATAAGACAAATAATTATTTAAATCAGTTATCAAGTAACCTTTGTGAGCAGCATACTGATTGTATTATGATGGATGTGTAATTATTATCGATATATAAGATCAGAATATTTTTAAATTATCGGAGATACAACCTTGTTATTGAGTAAAAACATCTGTGTATAAGCACAATAGCAAATACAATATTTTGAGTGATTGTTTTAAGCAATTCTTCTTATATTGCATAGGTAGTGTCACTTAGTTTTTTTTAACCGTTTTATCGTATGTATGATCTAACTTATATTTGCCGAACTTAATTATCATCTTTTAATTTCCAGAACTAAAAGGATATTGGTGAAGTTTTTGTCGTCATGGGAAGTATTGAGAAGGCTTGCATTTCTGGATTTCTTTGCCGCCTCTGTTCAGAAATGCATAGAACTGTTATACACATATATGGTGATCACGGCCAGCGCTTATGTCTTGTCGAAAAAATTAATGGCTACCTGCCAATCACTGTAAGTTACCAAGTTAACTGTCAAACAAAATCTCAAATGATAATTTTATAAATAGATATCTCCAACTGATCCATTGCCCAAAACTATCTGTAAAACTTGTTTATATCGAGTCGAGCAGCATTATACCCTTTTAATGAGACTCACACGGATGAGAGAAGAACGCAGACTGAAATTGATGGGCTACAAATCACAACGGGATGCAGTAAGATAAAAATTATATTGGTGCATTAAAGAGATTTCATTTTTTATTTGATATGTTTGTATACTTTTATTAAGGATAATTTTTCGATATCCAGTGTCGAATGTTCTGATGACGAGGAATCAGCATCCACGGGAAATAATGCCTCTCCAGGGGCATCTAAAAAATCGAGCTCTAATAAGCCCACAACATCAGTTAGAAATATCAGAACCAGTAATAATTTAGATAACGCAGGGACAAGTAGTGCTCAAGTTATATCGAACGTTAATATTGCCCATAATGCTGCAGAGCATGGTCCACAGGAGCTTTATCCAACGACTTAGAACATCCAATGTTTATTTACTTTTGTTTAACTTAATCAAACACAATATTCATATGTACGTATTATTGATAAATTAATATATATAATATATGTATGGCATCTTCATCTAGGTAATATCCACTGCCTATTTGTTATTTTAAGGTATCATTATAGTCTGTTGGACGTGCATATACATATTACCGATCAGTGTGCAGAGAATAGTTAATATAGCAAAGTTCATTTGTCAGGTTCTACGCAAAATGCTGTGTCGGTTTAGAATTTACGATAATTAAACCTAAAATGGAATTATTCAAAATGGAGGAAGCAGTGATGGATGGACGAATGGACGATATATGACAATTGCTTATACATTTTTAATTGTATAAAACCAAATAAAATCTGGGCCCGATGAGCTTCTTCCTGCAGTCGATACAGAAGGATCAACGAACATCATAACAAATCTAGCTTATTGTCGCACTTCTTGATCATTAAGTTCGGTTACTTAAATATTTTATATATTGAAACAAGCCGTTTGGTAATAATAAACCTAATAGGCTTTTTAATTATTGGTAACTTTAAGCTTATTCATTTTTAATGGAAATAGATAATATTTGTATAATTAATATTTTGTTATTATTAACAAGAGAAATTGTCCACATTGTGACTAAGTGAAATATGCGTTATTTTGCATGTGTTTTGCTAAAATAAGAAGATAGCAAGGGGCTTTGCGTGCTACACACTACGGCAACTAAAAAAAGCATTGTTAATCCTGTCCATATTTGGATCCTGTTACTTGGTGCAATTTGGTTTTTTAAAGTCTACGCAAATGCGTTCGATTTTCCAATTCTGCTTGCACTTCACTTACCATCTTAACAGCCGACATAAATCGTTTCCAAAAAATGTCTCCGAAAAAGTTTAACTTCAGTAACATTCTTTCAATTCATAGTCCTCAATCATAAGCTGACATATCCATGCGCAACATACGGATGGTTCATTGCTTAAGGAGGTTGACCTTCAGATACATCTGTTTCCATTGTCATTGCTGCCTCTAACTGCACGTCTGTGCCTAATTGTTGTGTTATAGTTCAAGAAATTTTCAACGCTTTAAATTATTTTAATTTATTTGTTTTGTTGGTAATTCATTTATTTCTTTTTAATTTTTATAATACATTTCCATCTTGATTACATTATATAAACTACGGATTTTTTAATACAAATTACAAGAATTAATAATAATTAAAATTAAGTACATGTGTGCACATTCAAAACTATAAAGAACTATAACAATCGGGGGCTTCGAGGATTTAATACCTTCAATTCGTTCCAATGGCAGTTGTATATGTTAATGCTTTAATCCAATTATATCTGGCTATAAAGGGCATACTGAAATTGATAATTGACTTTGTTAAAGTTTGAGATAGAAATATGCATATGGTTTATATAATGTGATTTTAGCAAGAGATTTCAATGCTCAACGAATACTTAAAATAGTTCCAAAAAAGTAACTAGTATTTCTGCTTAGTTTTTTATATTAAATCTAAATTCTTTGACAGTTGCTTTGACGGCTATATGAAGTAGTAGTCTAACTACAAGTTATATAAAAATAGATTCAAAACGGAGAGACTAGATTGTAGAGAAGTGGATATGGTTAGATCGATTTTAATTGACGTCCTGATATAAACTGTATAGGGTATGTAACACACCTTTTAAGGATGACGTTTTGGTCAACAATATAATATCCTCTGTAAGGGTACAGAGAAACCAAATTCGGTACGTAGATTCCTGTGTATCCGCCCAGAGTACATAGCCATGTTGGCCTAATTAATATATATTTGATTTGTAACATAATAATAATACGCAACTTTACAGAAACGTAGCGTCTCTCGATTGCTCGATTGTAGCAGCCTTCGTACTAGGTAGGATTTTATTATTTCGTTAAAACCACTTTAATAAAAGGACAGACTGTAAGACTGTATATTGATGCAACATTAAACACAATAATGTTATTAACAGTTAAGGAACACGTAATAAGACATTTCTTTAAAAGTTAACATACTATTTCGAGAGTTTTATTGACGGCGACGAGTATTCCGTTGTTTATCGAAGCGCATTTCCATTTCCTCAAGTACTTTTGGAGTATAACGCACTACAAGCTTTACGGATCCAACAGCTTGTTTCAATAGTTCAACCGCTCTCTCGTGATTTTCACCTTCAACAGACTGAAACCAAAATCAAAATTAGTAAAACATACAATTTAATGTACAAATATATCAAAAATACTATAGTTTATATCAAAAATAGTGTGTTAAATATTCGGAGTTTACGTTGTTTAAGGACTTTGGCTTCATTATCTACTATTATTACATATTAATTGAATTCCTGTAAGAACATACCACGCCATTTACTGAAAGTAACTGATCGCCCCTTTTGAGACCTCCATGCCTATCTGCGACTCCACCAGGTATTATTCGGGATATATAAATGGGAGAATTCTGCTCCTTTCCTCCCATGACATTAAATCCCAATCCTGCAAAAAATAATTAAATGCTATTTAGTTTCATAATTTTATGCACATTTGGTAGTCATTTGAAATCCCAAGGAATTTCTACCATAATAAATAGTTTACAAGCACAGTATTACTTTCTGAAGTATAACTTGAACCCGATATTAATAAATTAGCATTATCTAATATTTATATTTTATTTAATCACTATTTAAATACATACCCTCCTCTGTTTTCGGTAATTCGACAACTCGTGGATGGGCGTGCCCCTCACTGGCAGCAAAAGCGGCAACGGTTGCTTTAGCTGTTGCAGATGCACGGACATCATGAGAGCCTTGAATATCCACAGTTTCATAAACATGTTCATAAACTTCACGAACAGAATTTAAAAAATCTGAGTTTAGAACCTTTTGCAATGCGGCTAATTTTGTTGTTGGAAAATCTCCACTAGCCTGAAGCTTTTCTAATAGCTCTATTGACCTTTTTACATCTGTAACAGTATATTGATTAGTAGATTTCATCTTATACATATGTGAATGTATTATATACACGAAACCATATGTATGTATATGCACAATCAATTGGATGGCCCAATATTTTCTTACCTCTTGCCAACGTCAACGGTTCAGAAACTTCTGTCATCTTAATACGCTTGTATCTTAGCTCCAAGAATTTGTTATTATTGACAGAATCCAATAAGATGTGTATGTCAACCTGTGTGTGACTGAATTCGAAGTCAAAATTACGAATATGTAGACTATGCCAAACTAAAAATACATCGATATTAAATTATCGAAAAATACTGTAATAGTACTGGCAGCTTAGCCATTTTCAAGCCAATATTCTCATTAGAGACTTTAAGGATTAGTTGAAATGCATTTAATTATTTTTCATAATTATATTTATCATTATCATTATCTTTATTACACAATCTTAATTTAATTTCATGGAGAGTTCAAAGTTAATTACTAAGATATGCCTTTGGAATAATGGTTTCCTATCAAATTTGTTTTCTCTATCTCTCATATATAAGTCTTGTTATACGCGAAATCGACTCATAGGTTAATATTGGAAAAATTTACTTCTTTAATATTAAAATTGAAGGGAGGCATAATGAGTAATTATGCACATATGTCACAAAGAAGGACAGAAATAAATATATAAACAGATGTTGTGAAAAATTGTTTCATACATTTCTAATTCAACAAAAAATTATCGAATATGTGATCATAGTTTAAGAGGAGCTAACGATTAACGTTCCCGTTTAGACTTAAAAATCGATATAAATAATCGCAAATTTATTAATAAATCGATATTTTCGCCATCCCTTAGCCACCTCATCTCTGTTGCATTTGTCAATTTTTATAATTTCTGACTGTCAATAAAAAAAAATGCTGAAAATACTTATTGCAGTTTTAACAATTTTAGGATGTATTTGGCCACTCCACAGTGTTATGTTTCACTTGTCACCCAACACACAAAAATGTCTTAAAGAAGACATACAAGCCAATCAGTTGGTGATGGGTCAATACGAGGTTACAGATGTACCCGGCCAAGTTATAGATTATTTTGTAAGTTCATTAAACTGCTTTTAAAGATGACATTAAAAACACTCGCAATATTCTAAAGGCTCGGGACACGAAAGGTCACATACTGGCACAAAAGGAACACATCACCAAAGGAAAGTTTAGCTTTATGTCTGAAGTTTATGACACGTACGAAATTTGCTTCATTTCCAAAATGCCACCACGTAAGTCTACACGAGTCAAAATAATGGTTCTTGCCCTAAGTGTGGATAATTTTTAGATCAACGTGGAGTTGTTCAGGAAGTTTCTCTTGTGACAAAAAAGGGTGTTGAAACAAAAAGTTACGAAGGCGTAAGTTCCCAACTAATTTAGTTTGAAATTAATAGTTTACATCGTATAAACCTAAACGTAATCCATAGATTGGCGAGGCCTCAAAATTGAAGCCACTGGAAGTTGATCTTAAACGCTTGGAGGATCTCTCCGATTCAATTGTGCGTGACTTTGCTCTAATGCGTAAACGGGAGGAGGAAATGCGTGATACAAACGGTGATAACCTAAATACATCAAAATTTAAACATATTCTAAATTTCTTAATATTTTATTTCAGAAAAAACGAACAGTAGGGTGCTATTCTTCAGCATCTTCAGTATGTGCTGCTTGCTTGGATTGGCAACATGGCAGGTTTTGTATCTGCGCAGATATTTCAAAGCAAAAAAACTCATCGAATAGTTTAATTGGAATGAGAGGCGTTGTTATGTAGGCTTTCTATATTTAGGACCTCAACGATGCAATTTCTAACTCGTTTCAAAATAAAATATAATAAATAAAATGCCTTGGTTTTTTTCCCCCCAAAGTTGATTTGGGTGTACAAAGAATTTGAATGAATTAGTTAATTTTGCAAGTTATATATACTATTTATTAATTTAACACACAACAGCGTTATTACAACGATAGATAATAATTATGTATAATACTTTAAGCGCGGTCAACGGTTTTCATTTGGTGCTCCTCCCATTGGCGACATTTGGAACGGATCGTCTAAACGGTTGTCTCTTTAAGCATCACTCCTCTATCTGTATCTAACTTTGCGGGGCAATTATCTTCCCCCTCCGCATTGATGCTTGAGGATATGGGCTTTACCAAAATATATTGGGAATTGAAAGCAGGACTCGGTGAAATACCAGCGTCATCCACATTCGATTGTTCCATCCAAAGACTTTCGTCTACAGTTGTCTGATCCATTAAAGTCTTTAATAAATTCAGGGTCTTCTCTAGGCATTTTGGGCTTGTCGACTCTACAATACAAAGTCAGTTTAAATTTCAAATATGTTATCAGGAATTTCTGGTTAAATGAAGATAATCTGAAACATATTAAAGCAATGTACTCAAGTGTAATACGACAAAAAATAAGTGAAAAAGAGGGTTAATATTTAATAATTTAAGATTAATAATTAAGATTTTGAAGTTCGACAAAAAAAACATTTAAATCATGAATTCGATAAAAAAAATAAAAAAAAATGACTTATATATACTGAGTTGTTAATACACAGTTTTACAATGAGTTGTTATTTTGAATGACCATTGAACTCCAATAAATATAAATAAAAAACAATTTGCGCTACCTTTCTATGCTATCAATATGTCTTTGAATTGGCAAACCTCTTTTAATATTGGTAGACATTATGAATACACAAGTTGAAATAAATAATTCCAGATCAGATCCATATAACAGTTTAATTATAGGGTTCTTAATTCCTTTTCTATATAAACTTGTTTACCATAACATTCTTCTCAAAAGAAGCTAGAAAGCGAAATCGTCAGAAGGCGAGTTCTAAATTCCAAATAAACGGTTTAGGTTTAGTGATGCCCGAAGTAAATTTGTTACATTACACTTTAATCTAAATTAAAATAAGATACTGCGCAAAAACAATCATTTAACTTATTGATATGATGCGGACATTTAACTGTTTTCATTAGGAAGTGAGGGAAAAACTTGAAAATCGCTTAAAAAAAGTTCTAATAATATACAACGACTGATAAATAATTTTAATTCTCCCCCTTTTTACATTTCAAAGAAATAAATAGGATGATTTTCAAAAAAATATTTACACTAGAAATATAAAAATTCCAATATTTCTGATCTTCAATAAGGGTAAATATACATATTTATTTTTGAATATCAAAAGAAAAACCAAACACGAGTATGAATGTATATAATTTTTATTAAAAAGAAACACTAAAGACAAAATATATAAATAATACAAATAATCAAAATTATTATAAAAAGTTTCTCCTATTGAAAATTATTGTTGGTACACATATTGAAAATAAATTGTTGTAGATCAACAATATTAAAATAATATTTAACAATGGGTGACGACTAAAAGTGGCCTTAATTAAATTAAAATGTGCTCTATAATTTGTTTTAAAGTAATTATTAAGAAATCACAATGAGAAAGAATGTAACAACAATTATTTCGGTCAGGTAGCATATAATTTTACCCCAAGAAATATTGAGAAAAATATAAGCATTAAGTAGGTAAAGGATTACTTTGTACGAACAATATTTAAGTCAATAATATTTGATACAATATATTAAAAAGAAAGAATACTAATTTACAATTTAAATAATAATAAAAATAAACTTAAATTAGTGAATGCTACAACACATATAAAAAATACTTGAGTTGTGATTTTGGCTGTTTGATAAAGGTTTTGACGAGCAAATAGGTTCAACATCATCAACATTGTCCTTCCTAACTGTATTGTCATCCCTATCCGCGGTATGCATAGATATTCGTTGTAGGTCTTCTAAACGAGATTTTAATTGCACAGGTGTTACACTAGCTCTCGATTGTTTTTCATTGATTGCTTTCACAGATTTCGAACAGAATATCTCCTCGATTCCAGCCTGCTTACAGTGTTGTGTCTTATGATCACAATTTGTATTATCCAAACAGATTTCGCTTCGTATAAGCTCGGCATTAAACGGATTGCAACTATTGCTTGAGGTAGTTGTGGAAGTGCTTCGCAACTCAGGATATGGTGAATGAGACTCATTGCTTTCTGGGGTGTATGGGTCGATATGTGTGTTTTCAACATAAGTATTTAAATGCTGCATATCAATTCGATTTACTATTATTTTTTCGGTTATACTATTCGATAATGATCTTTTCATTATTTTATGGCACATTGGACAAATATTGCTAGTATTTTGGGCCACATATTCATTATGCAGGACTCACTAGATAATGTCATACACGAGCAGATACACCTATTATCGGTATCAACTACATTGATGCTAATGCTTGGATAGTTATTTTTAGTGTCCTCGTATTCCTTAAACTCTAATGTTCTGTTTATAGTCATTGCATCAATTTTATTAGAGTCTTGCAATATCTTTTCTCTTTTTAGATTTGCATTTCCTTTTACGATTTCATTGAAAAGCTTATTCGCATACGGACAGAATTTGCATTGAACGGTTGATGTCAAATTGTTGTTATTATTTGCTTGCGTGTATGTACAGCTGCAATCACATGATCTATAAGTACCTTTGTTTTTCTTTAGACGAACAGTTAAGTAAATAGGCTACATGGCAAGAAGAGAAGAGAACAGATTAGAAATATCAACAGAGTTGTTAAATTATGTGTAGTGTGTAATGTATATAGCCTATTTTTATTACAGATAGTATTCACATATTAGTATCATTTATATATACCTATAATATGGAAATACTTCCAACATTCGTATACAAATATGTTAATGCATATATTGATAAAGATATCAATAAAGTGCTCTTTATTCATAGACATAAATTCTGGTTTAAAAATAAACAGACAAAGGTTTCTTTAAAAAAGCCCAAGTTAAATAAGTTAAGATGTTAAGTAAAAAGGAACATTTGATGAGAAATTAATAAAGTTTGTATTAAATTGGATTAAAATTTGAACCAAAAGTTCTTTAACGAAAGCCGCTTAATCCTAAAACTTGGAGATTTTCAGTCTTGCTTAAGTGTTTGTCATCTATCAATCTTTGTTTAACTTTCAACTAACCAACTCCTCTTAAACTTATTGCTCCTAATCCAAATAAAAAGCAGAGGACTGTGTACTTAGTTACTAAATATATAAAAATGTTTGTTACCTTGTGGTCGCCCATGCAAACAGATTCTCCGATTATATCATATTTCCAATCATTACTTTTAATTATGTCGTTAACTTGTGGAGTCATCAGAATACGGTCGCACCAAGATGGGCATCTTGTTGACATATAATCAGTGGGCATTTCGGGATCTTCTTCGAAGGGATAAGACGGAATGAAATTTATTGGATATTCGATCAGAATTTCCGTAAGTGGCTCCAATTCTTTATCAAACTTTTTTAACTATAATGAGAATACAATATGACAAAAAAAAAAATGGAATATATATTATAAGCAATTACCCAATATTCTTTGAACTTTAGCTGATGATCGGCGTGACTAAATTCTTTTTTGCCCACAGTAAGTATATTATTGCCAATGGAGTTGCGATAATGTATCTTGGTATTATCAGTTTTAATACTTTGGACGCGATGGGCATCTAAATTTGCAGTCAATTCCTGTTCATCGTATAAAATATCGTCGCAAATAAACATTAATATGCAATTATATTAGCAAGATGCACTTACTTTTACCACGCCTGCAGTGTCACATCGGAAATTGAAATCTCCGAATAAAAAGAACGGGACGGATCTATTTTTGTCATCCAGGTGGAACCTAATTAAAAATAAATACGTTCTTTTTAAAATAAAGTGATTTAGAGCACAATATTTGTATAACTTAAAGAAATAACAGAAAGCCTGCATCTATTTTATAATAAACCAATATTTATTGATGAGGTGGACGATTTTGAGTAATAGTGATCACAATACACAGCAATAGAAGTGATAATTACCTTTCAATAGTATGTATTAGTGCTCTTCTCCTTGTTTTGCAGTATACAGAGGGGAAATCTGCACAAGCTGCCAAATTAGATGCGTCATGAAAAAGGTGTATATTGACTAGCTCAATGACAGTTCCATTAATATCCCAACGTGTTCGCATAAATCCTTTCCGGGACCATTTACACTGAAGTAAAAAATATATTTTTATTTTTATTGTATTCATAAATTTATCAAATAAGTTATCAAATATTAAAAATACAATCTTTAGCAATATTTCTTCTAACTGTCTTTAATTCGGTATGTAATCCGTTTTTAATATGCTCTAAAAAAAAGTTTTCATTCAAGCCAAATTCCTTAAAAAATTCATTTTGATTGTACTACATATACCAAACTTATATGTTTCTTTTAAACATACAACGATTGGAACTATGCTGCTACGAATTGCACACAGTTTGTACTAAATACAGATTTTACTAATGTATAAAAATACTTCATTTACTATTATACAATTTCGAACGCAAATTCTGTTTTAATGAGGCGTAGGTACAACTTACTTCCGGAAAAAAATGTTGTGGAAACTTTGATTTCTCTTTGGTTGAAATTGCTTCGATATTACCAGAAAAGATTTGCTTGTCATCTAGATTATCTTCCCAGTCATGTTTTATATAATTCCAAATTCTTAAAGTACATAAATCCTTATGGCCGAAGTAAATGTTTCCAAGAGCCTTTTGGAAAAATGACGATTAGTAAATATTTATAAGCGGATACGAAGGTTAATGGTTAGGTTAGACTACCTAATATATGCATACATATATATATATATTTTTTTGGTCTTTTCATTTAGTGTAATTGCTAGCATTCAAATGAAAAGGGAATTTCATTTGCTGCAAGCATTGTTGGATACATTGCCTTTACGGGCTATGACAAAAGTTGTCTGTATTGTACGCAGATTTTATATAGTCTGACTGTGAATTAAGATACTTACAGTAAAATGTTCTGCAGATTTGAAATCTTCGTCCATATAAATGCGAACGTATATGTAATCCATATTTTCCATAGTCTCGCACAAACATCGGATAAACTCCTGTACGTGATCCATTGAATTCTCGTAGGTCTTCCCACCCACTTCTTGTAAATGTAAAGCTAAAAATCTTGGCTTGTTTTCCGATATTTTGGCAATAAACTCGTCTACCCATATTGAGAACAGTCTTTTGGGCTGCTCAGCAGTGACGATCATGGAAAATGTTTACATTCAAATTTAATTATTTATTTACATACGTACATGCATACATATGAGCTTTTCAACATATGTATGAAGCTATGTTTACATGTACAAAACATTATACGTACGTACATCTTCAAACAAACTTCCAACATTGGCTGTTACTAACATTAGTTCAGTATCCGATTGGACTTCATTTATGGTTTCCATTTTTCAGATTATCCCTAAATTTATGTATCTTTTGGTATGTTAGAGCAGAGCTGTACAAAATCGATAACACTATTAATTGTATCGATTATGAGTATCTTAAAAGCTATCATTGTTTTTGTTATCGACTATAATTCATGTTGCTTAAAATAAAAAATATACTACAAATAACGATATTAATCGATAGATTTGTGTACAAAAAGTTTTGATATTTAAATTGACAATTATCTTTATCCACGGAGCTTAATGTTTTTTAGGCCCTTTTTATTTCTATATATATAATAAAAAAACAACGCCGTGGGCTACCATTCAAAATCATGTGATTTTATATACCTCAATATCGTGACTACTCCAAATCATCTTGACTCATCTGGATCTGCAAGCTTTACTTATTTCTGGTCCTGGTACTGGTCCTGGTACTAGGGTTCTTTACCCTTTCTAAGAATACGTTAAAAATAAAAAATATATTAAATTATGTTAGAAAATAATTAAGCGTCAACACCTTTAAGTTAAAGTTATAAGACAGTATTCAACCATCATATAAACATTTATTAAACATACATATGCACGTATTAACATGCACATCATTCATATGTACTTAGGTACACATACTTAATCATATGTCACTAATTTAAACCATCTACCGCAACACAAATGTTGAGAGGATTGATTCATAGCTATAAATTTTTCATATTTTTATTTAATTGTGGGCTGCCTGATTATAAAAATACAATAAACAATTTAAATCTATGATCCGATACTTCATCCAGTGCTTTTTCGGGACAGCTTTACTTGTAACTGTTATTGCAATCATTCTGAATAAATAATTAAATTTTTGGAAACCATATAATACGGAAAATCATACATCGTTATTTTGGATAACGGTTACCATTAATGTTTTATTCCCTGGTTAATATACATATTTATATATTTTATTACATGTCCTATATTAAAATGAATATAAAATTAAAAGCAAACTCGCCCTAACTTCTACAAGTTAATATTTGTTCTTTATAACATTTCCCTAGTGCTTTGTATCCAGTCGAACTGTATCCAGGAATGACCTTATTTTTCTCTTCATAGACGTGATCTTAAAACAGAATTAGCGCAATAATTATAAAATAAAATAAAAAATTAAGGAATGGACATACATACATATGTTGTTGGTTACAAATGTGGAATAGTCATATTTCAAAATTTCTCAAATACAAAAACTCGTAATAAGCAAATGTACGGCATTATCAACATAAACTGGAAATTGTTAATTTTTTTCTCAAACGAATCCAAAGTTTTTGGATTTAATGGCCATCAGCATTTTACTACGTAAAATTGATTTGCTGGAATATAGGGGGATATAAAGCCGAGATATACAAGTATTTGCAGTAGGAAGATGAGAATCATCTGCAGGTCGAATTGTAACAGACGGTAGAGGCTGAAACCCTTCCTCAGAAGCTGGTAAGGCTGGTGATCCGGTCCAAAAATATACCTAAAATGCAAGTGATAAGTTACTAAATTGTATGTGTTATTGACTAAATAAATAAATAGTACTAACCAAATCTTGACGTTCTAACGTATTCATCTTTTCTACAATGCTCCAAAACCATCTTTTGAATTTTAAAAGTTTATCGGGTCCTTCACTTGACTCGTCATTAAAATTCGTATAAGAAATTAATGTTGAAACATTGATATCGCCGACACCGTTCAAGAGCAAACGAAGATCTTCCGCAGTTAAGCTATTCATACAATTGTCCGGCAAAACGTCAAAAATACCGTCTTTTAAAGCCTGCGGATTTATAAAATGTAGGAAAAGTCTGAATTAGAATGAGCTGTTTAAACTTACCTCGAGCGCTTTCTCTTGCGATTTTATAAGCCTATACTCAGTATAACGCCTTATATACTCGAATATGTTACTTGAGGTTACGGGTACGTCGCGTCCTCCTGGGATCAACTCGCGGTTTCCGCAACCTTCCTCTTTCATTAAATCAATTCTTAATCGTAGAACATACAAAAATATATTAGTCATCTGTATGAAAGGTTGCTGAATACTACGAGACTTACACAAAGCTAAGCTCCATTCGATTAATATTTTCTTCTCCTTCCTTTGTTGGAGCGTTTTGGATGATTTGTCTAAATGATTCATACAAAGCAGGGTCAAAGAAGGCCAGGTCATGAAATTTGATCTTTCGCCCAAGCATATATTTCAATACGTGTCTTTGAAGGAACAAGGGGAGCAACTCGTTTTGCAATAAGCATAGACCAATAAGTCTGATGAAAAGAAGAAAACAATTTGTATATAAATTCGTATCATCATAATTTGTTTGATGTTTCTTACCTGCCAATATTTCTAAATGCGTTAATTCGTTCAAAAGATGCAAGACCTTGACGTGGAGTATAAAAGCCACGTTTACCCGGTGAGTAAAATAGCGGATCATTATCATCCTCAATCGGCTCAACGAGTGCTGCAGATGGTGATTTCTTTTGTTGGCTTTGCACATTTACTTCAGACTTTTGTTTGAAAGTGATTATCTCAACGGCCTCATTAACTTTCTGTCTCAATGTTTCATCTGACGACAGTACCGACAGAAGCTGGGGCGTAGGTATTTCCAGAAGCATGCCTGTCACCTTTGGTGCGTGCGTTGAGTTTATTGAATGGATCTATGAAGCATATGAACATATAAGCACAAGTTTCGTTACAGCACGATATAAATTTTACATACCTTCGGATAGAGTCGCTCTCCAAGCTGTTGTAGGTGGACAGACAAATGATCGTTTGAGCTTTCCGCAGTATTATCTGCAATAAATATTCAAAAGCGAATGTGAATCATAGATAAATTATAAAAATTTTCTTACATTACCTGCATTGATGGCAGGAGTGTAGGGTCTAGCATCGACATTTAATGATTTTCGCTCACGAGCTGTGCGCCACAATATTTTGCTGCCTGTGCCACGCCTCTGCAATGTGGGCGGATCGCGACTAGAGCCAGATACGGTTCTACTGCGAAGTATGCTGGAAAACGGTACTCCGTATTTACTCTGTGTACCTCCCACTTGCACTGATTCAAGATTGGGCAATTTTGCACTTGCCAATAATGCCTCCGAAATGGATGTATAGAAGCTACGCGCCACACCTGATCCCTCACCGGGCTCATCTTTAAATGTCACTTTAACCCTGTTGAATGTAATGGGTGGCTGAGCTCGACGATTTTGAGTACCAAATTGAGCATTTAATTCTTTAAAAGTTTGAATTATCAAGCTCTCGCGATTTCTTTCAAGCTTACAAAGCACCAAGTCACGCTGTTGCCCGTTACGCAATTTTTCCATATGTCGCCTAAAGCGCATTTCCTTAACTGGAAATCCTCTTAATTCTGGCAATACAGAGCCGTGTTCCATACCGACATCATCCATGAAAACTCTTCCGAAAAGATCAAGTGCAAGTTTCCAACGACTCAGCAAAAAGTTCCATGATGGCAGTTCTGAAGAACTGCTCTTGTAAAACAATGATCCACGAATAGGAAACATCACTGTCTGGTTTGGTACCTTTTCACGACTATTATCACATTTTAGTTGTTGTGCCATCTGAGATGTGGTAACTGATTGATTTTTCAACTCAGACATATTACTGTCGTCTGATTCTAGTTTTAAGCTGGATGCTCCAGCTCGAACGATAACGCTACGAACTGCAGATACTGATAAGGAACTCTGTAATGGTCCCACATCCTCTCTAGCACCACTACGCGTTTGACTTTTAGTTGGTGCGATAATAACTTCAGGGCGAGTTGCTATTAAAAGATCTGCCGATCTACTGCTGGATCCCGCTGTATCATCAGCCATGTGCACATCCTCCCCATCCATGTCATCATCAATGTATTTGTTACCTAATCAAAAAAAAAAGATTAATGATTATACAATAAGTTAGGTCCCTCCTTAGTTTCCAATCAAATTGAATCTTGCATTGATTGCTTCTCATACATTGCTGAACAAACATACCTCCTTTACCTCCTTCGTGAGATTTAGAATCGTCTAAACACTGCTTTTTCTTCAGCTGTACGTAAATATTTGAATCTGCAGTATCATCGTCCTTATATGTGTTGATTTCCTCCTTCGGTTCGAGCGCTTCTGCATTTATTTCCGACACGGGAGAATGCTGTTCTGTATTAGTGTTAGCTGGCGTATCGGTTTTCATAAAATTGGAAAATCCCAACCGTGTGGGAGGTTGGTCAATTGAACCTTGATGGGAAGTGTTGCTTTTGGTATTGCTTTTTGAAGCAGATACTGCCTGCAATGGTAGATTAGCAAAGAGTTCTTGTCGCTTTGAATTAGGTTGTAACAAGTGAGGTTTATCAGCTAGTGGCATGGCCATGTCAAGGGGTAGATCAAAACCATCGGGTGCCGAGCAACCTAAGCTCAGTGTCGAATCCGACCTAGTGAAGAATGCATACTTTCGTGTGTTAGCATTAGAATATACATTGCTCGAACACTGTCTGTCGGCATTTGAATCCTCAATGTTACTTAATTCGTCGTCAGTATCATCGTTTTCGACAGAATTTGATAAATTGTTAACACGGCCAGAAATTGCGTCGCTCTTATCATAAAAGCTAGTATCGTTACGCATATAGAAAACGAAGGCATCAAGAACATAAGCAATATGACGCAATGCAGTTATATCCAATACTGGCAGCGCATCCCGATGCTCCGATGTATGTGCGCGCATTAATGATAAACAATATGTGAAGAAATCTCGCCGAGAACTTGAACCTACACAATTAATAAATATATTTAAATACATATTCAATAATTAGCTTAGCACTGGCTTACCTATAACATTAACCCCGACGGCTGTTGAAGTTGGAGTAGATGCTTGGCTTGTAGTAGCTTGTTGACTGAGATTGAGCGGGTGCAATGGGTGAGTTGGATCAGTGTAGTTTGTCAAATAGGCACCGAATTTTAGCTGCGCCTCCGTTCCGTCCATTACTGTAAACATCCAGTCCCATGTGGGTTTTAAGCGCTTTTCCACAAATGCCTTTAACGATAAATATAATAAGAAATTATAAAATCAATGCGACTTTCGTTCACTTATACTAAAATACTCACTTGGACTGCAATAGCTTCCTCAACGTGTATTTTAAGAGATGTTTCAATATCGTTCATCATATTGTATGACATAATACCTAAGAGCTCTGATATTTGTCGAATCGTAATACCAAACGCTCGACCCAAATTACTTGCAGTAGTCGCCATAGTGTGGGACTCAGCTGATGGTGTGTTGACAGCAGTACTGGCTGGAACAGTTGTCCGGCGCAATGCCATGGGGTCAATAAAAACAAGATTGGATCCAGTAGGTACACGAACCGATGGTCGAGCATTATCTCGACTTCTGATAGCCCATTGCATTGTTTGTGGCGTGAGATCATTGCGAGAGTTAGGATTTATGTTGCGACGTTCAAGTTGTTGGTCGTTGAAGCTAAATTCATCAGATTGGTCATCCGATTCACCATCTTCAGATCCATCTTCCTCTTGAGCTGAGGAATCGCCCGATTCGTCTTCCAGAAATAGAACTCCAATGTCTGGAATGACAGTTCGAAAATTCTGATCGTTAAAATAATATTGAATAACTAATAGAAACTATCGACTGATAAGAATTCCAATTTAAATATAGACTACCATTGAAAACGGTATAAAATAGTGTCCTTTCACAAGTTTCACAGGTTATAATAAATTACATTACCTGTTTCCGAACCAACAGTTGCCCCAGTTTGAACACTTCGTTGTGCATCTTGATTGCTCTGGTTGTCATCGGAGTCTGATTCGGTTTCGGCATCATTAAATGTGAAATCGTTATCACTTTCATCGTCTTGCATTCCTTCCTCATTTCGTTGGTTGTCTATTAAGTCATCGTCATGACTACTTAAATTGTTTTCTCGGTTAGGAATTTCCTCCGATTCTGAAGGGTCCCGAAGTGCTAAAGGGTCAATCAAAAGTAAGAGCATGACAATATCACAAATATTCTTATACTCACTATCCATGGCAACTACATCATAATTTTGCTGCACGGTAAAGTTCGAACTCTGAACATTGATTGCATCATGTACTATCTGCTCGGAAGTTGACTCAACATTGGATGATGGCGCTAATGGCTCAACGCTGAACAAGTCATCAGAATTCTACAATATGAGATTTAAGGGCAGGTTAGAAAATATTTATGTGAGCAATAATTCAACAGTAACTTACATCCAGGTTAGAGGAGGACATGGCAAACGGAGCTGTGGGTCGCACTACTCCAAGTCTTACTGGTGCAATCAGAGCCTCTGATACCTCACATAGTTCTTCAATGGAAATTTTATGCAGTGTTTGAAACACCTTAACGCAACTTTGAACGTATTTGTTGCATGAAGTGTGACTCTTGCGTTTCTCAGGGTTCGGTTGTTTCTCCAAATTGAAGATGACAAATACACGAGCCACCGACCGCACAAAACGTCGAGCCACCTCCTCTGCCTCTTTACAGCGATCAGCAACTGCAAAGTTTTGTAGCTCGCGCACCAATGTGAGCAACAGTGTGTCTAGATGATCGCTGGTACATTTTACTATCAAGTTATGTGTAAACTTGTCAAGCAGTGTCGATCCATGCTGAGATTGCATAAAAACGTTAAAACTTTCTGAGTTAGCGCCATCATTAGCATTGCCATTCATATTTTGCAAATTAGGTTCGTTCTTTTCGGCGCCGCTCATTATCATTGAACGTACTGCTTGCCAATCAATCAAAAGACGTTCTAGTGCTTTTCTTGCAAATTTAGGTGGCTCCAGATCATGATCTGGCATATCATTGTCGATGTCTAGAGAGGAAGATTTCCGGTTGGTTATAACCGTATTGCTTCCATTTGAATTTCCTGTATTATTACCAACATTGCGCACTCTCACGTTGAAGCGGTACTGTCTTTGCTCTACTATCTGCCGACCAACAGTCTGAATGAGGAATAGCAATATAGATTCACCCTTAGAGTTGAATTTTGTGACCAAATCAGTACAAGAGACAAGTTTGCAGAGCAACGTAAAGCGCTTTGTAAGATTTCCTGCAATTAGAGCTTTACATTTGCATTTCTCCCAGCAATCACAATAAGCTGTCGGCGCTGTGCGTTTGAGCTTACAGTCATGCCCTTTGTGGCAGACTCGTGCACATTCGGTGCAGCAACATAGTGAACCAGTTAAGCCGCATGTTTTACACTCAAAAATGTTTTGGTTTATGTGATCCGCTCCGGTCCAAGTGAAGGAACATGTGTCGTTGTAACAAATAACATGCAATGGTGATTGATCAGCTGGGGAGCCACTCGGGAAAATCATGGCGTCTTTAAGCTGTGTGTCTTGGTCAGAAACTGTGAGAATTGTGTTCAGAAGAATTATTCCAGCTTCGTATGCACGACAGGAAACCGCCAACATAAACGCAGTCTGACCTTGTGCATCCTTAGCGCTTAGCATCTGATACAGATAAGGACGCATAGCAACACTGGTGCACATATGTTGAAGAATCAGGATGGCGTGTTCGCGACGTTGTAATACATCAAATGTATAATTTGGATTTCCCATTTTGCTGTTTGATGCATTAATGCTTTGGGACGTTGAAGGCAATACTTTAGAAACATCATCATCAGCAATATCAGCCGCGTTCTGTGTTCCTGTAGTAGTAAGGTTGCTAGCCGTTCCAGATTCAACAGTCCAGGGCAATGGAATATATGCGTGATCCTCACCAGCACTAGTCGACGGCTGATGACTTTGCTCCGATTGTTCAGTGTTTATAAGCCGATGCATCATGTCCCGTAGACTTATACGATTTTCCCTAGTCAAGGATGCCGATGTGGACGGCGAATTAATGCCAGCAGAGACCGTGGCAAAGCTGGAGTTTTCGTTGAAGCCACCTCCATTACCAGCAAAAGCGCTGCCATACGATAACGACGACCCCGGTCCCGTTCGAGGCAGTGAAACCCCGGAAGCAAGTGGTTTTTTCTCAGAACCAGTGCTTGCCAAATCTGGTGAATGTTGTGAATCCTTGTTAGAGGTTGGTGCACACATTATAACACAGGCATGAAATATGTTCCTGTTACCATCGGAGCGCTCTTCAACAACAGCAACCGTCTCTTTGCGGTCTTCTTGTTCAAGACGCTTTAGAACAGCTATGCAGTTCTTAATATCACATCGCAGAATATGTGGCATTAGCTTTTGTGTTACAAAAAGCAGCGCAGTCATGCAGACCTTTGACTTAAGATTGATGCAAGATGCCGACGGCGGAAGCGATATAGTTGCCATGGTTACTGATTTAACAGGTGGCAAATCAAACCACTGAGGATCTTTTATGGACCCAATACAATCCTTGGCAAGTGGATAAAGAGCGCCATTTCCATCTCTGAGCACAATCGTACTGCTGTTTCCATTACAATCGTTGTTACAAGCCATTGTAATATTATTTGCAGATGCGCCAATAAATGACGAACAGTCTGTGGGAAATTGGCAGTTCTGTTCTTGTTTGCTGTTGTATAAATTATACAGGCTGTAATGAATTTTGCCAAAAACTTTTTTAATGGCATGAATGCCACGCGTATCTACTGCTATTGTGAGGAGCTGGGCGCTGGATAGATCTGCGCCAATGTTTATTTTCTTAGGTTGCTTTTGTAGCCAATCTGGGCCACGTGAAGACACGGCTGAGCGAAAGATTTGCACATCTTCACGCCGCAATAGGCGACATAGCTGCCAATCATCCTCTTTGCCTTCATCTTTAGTTGCTAAACCGGCAACGTTACTGACGCAATTCATTGGTGGAAAACGCACTGCCACATAGTCTCCATCAACCTTGAGGACCTTTCCTATCGGCCCAACTTTGTCCTCCACGAAGACAACGTCTTTCAACTGCCACAGCTCCTCGTCCTTTCTGCCTTCTTGACAATTGTTGCTATCATCTTTAGTGGTCATTCGTTTAGTGCGCTTGTGAGACGTAACGCTTCCTGTATCGCTGCAAGTACTAGATGCTGGTGAGGGCGGTGGTGGCATATCGATACGGTCAGTCGATTCCTTGCTTGTTGAACTAATTTGTCCACTCTTGCTAGAAGTTGTCGGTTGCACAGGTGGTGTCTTTGAGATGTCTTTGTCAGCAATACTTCCATGGGTATTGGATATTGTCACTGTTACCTGACATTTATCTGAACCTATAGCAGAACCGATATTTAGAATTTTCATACGACAAACGTCTGAGAAGTCCCACACAGAGTTTAATAACTGCCCAACTTTAGGGACACCATTTGTACAGGTAAATCCAATTGATCCAGTCTGGTAAATTGGACATTTCTTCATAATCACTTGTGATCCTACGTTGATATCTGCCGCAACCACTTTAAATGGTTTTTTGGTCTTTGTCCGAAACTTGTCCCATAAATAGCGCCGTTGATCGAATGGCAACACTCCCCACCAGTATATATTGTTATTATCAGTTCTAACTGCGGTGTATAAAGAGCAAACATGTATTGTTGAAATGGGATCGATATTGAACTCATTGAAAGCTGTTGCGACATGCTCTAGCTTTGCTCCCAAGTATCCCAACTGTTCGTCCATCCAAGTGGCAACTCGATTTGATTCAGTTACTACGGAGCATCTAATAAAATTAGCTGATATAAGCTCTACCTTTTCAGCAATGTTAAGTGCCAATGTCTTGGGATGATAAACGTTTTCCGTCTAAAGCGAAAGTTAGAATTGAATGCAATATAAATATATGTGCATATATAATTCAATAATTTAACAATAGATATATATATAATAGGCATACTAACAATTAGTCTGCAAATTGAATGTTTGGATGTGACACTAGACAGAAAAACTTCCTGGGAGAAAGTATTCGTTCCCTCAATTTTACTAAAATTAACAAATCTACTTACATCAGACTTATAGGGTTCCATGTCCGACCAACGCCATTGATGCAATTCTCCATTTTCAGAGAGAGCAATAAATTCGGAATACAAAGCTCCAATGGTTTTAAAACGAACTGAATTTTTGTCAGGCCACGGCTGCCACTCTTCGGATATCCATATTGGCGATGGCAACGAAGAGGGTTCTTTCTTTTTGGGATCTACGAAAAAGGTTTTTCTAATAATAATGTATATAATATATTTATATACACTAACCTGTCTCCTTATCCCACGTATAATCGTCTTTATTAATCCAACGACGTGGACCATAATACTGACGATCACGCCAACGGCTAAATGCTTCACGGTCAGCATTAGCGGACGATATTTGGCCTGAAAGGTTGCTACTTCCTGCTATAACGCCACTAGAAGATGCCGATGCCCGATTGGCTTGATTATTATCTGTTCCGCTTGAACTTGCATTTGTCCGTTCACTACGAATACGATCAAAAAGCAAACTAAAAAAGAAAAATATGACAACAAATATAAACAATCAATGGTCGTAGTTTAAATAATATAGTTTGAAAGTACATTTTTTTTAATTTAGCATAAGTAAATTAACGCATATTAATTTCCCCATTTTTACTCAAAAGCAGTAAATGTAACATTGAAATTTATAAATTTCTTTGCATTCAGAACTTTATACTCATTAATCTGGTTATTTAAACCGGACAAACTGAAGATATCGATAAATAGAATAGTGCTGAATTTAATTCAACATTTCTGATGGATAAAAAGAAGTAATTGTTTTTTTTTTTTGTAAAACTTACTTTCTAATGCTCGAATAATTACTGAAGATTTCTTCGGAGAAAAGGCCATCAGAGGGATCAATTATAACACTGCTGTTATCACCGGAAAACCCATTGTCCAACAATGAAATTAGGTCTTCAGGAACATAATTATCTCCTCCTTCTTCAGTATCTTCAGCCTCTTCGTCATCACGTGAAAGCAGGTTGTTCACAGCTAAATTTACATCGAGATTTGTGCGCTAAATTATAGGATGTTTAATCAAATCATCAGTTATAGATAAAGTCATGAAGTTAGTTAACTTACCTGAAGCTCTCGGATAATGAGATTTCGACTCTTTCCTTGAAGTACGACTTCTGCTTGCGATATTAGTTCTTCAGGCACATATGTGGCTGGCACTGTTACTAATGGTCGGTTTGATGAGCTACCTCCAATTATTACTCCTGTACTTCTGGATCCGGAGCCTTGGCCACTTGAGCTTGTCCTTCCTGTTGCTCTGAGAAGTCGCGCTCGTGACCGGGCCATTGGCCGAGACGATGATGGCGCCTTTGGAGCATTTGTTGCTGCGACTCCACCCGATGGGGCACTTTAAATTGATAATATTTATTATTTATGACATGCTGAATATGAATTCCAGTAAATCTATATACATACCACTTATTGTCAGATTTGGTCAAATCAAGTTTTTCTGAATTTATAGAAAAGGCTACGCGAAATGCCTTTCCATCTTCTAGAAGCACTCCAATATGGTTAGGTCCGATGACCACTTCTCTTACTGGTATTTTCAATTGCTCAAATATCCGATGAGTACCAGAACCGAAGCGGTTTACTTTATCAGAGACTTCTCGTATTCTGAATAAAAAATAATAACAAAATAAATATTTAGTTACGTATGAATATGTACAGGATCTTATTAAGTTTCTTTTAATGCACAGTGCAACTTTACACTGTTTGTGTAAGGTTAATCTTCCTTGAATAATCAGTAAAATACGACAGCAACTCCACACAAAGGTGAATTCGCTTGGTTCACAACATACCTCGTCAAAATTTCCAATCATTCATAAAATACTAAAATAACTTTTCAAAACCAAAAGTAAGCCATCACAATGATTGCTCTTTTCAGGTATTCAGAATTCTATTTTTTTAAATCAGCTTTAGCTATGATGTCAACGTGTTAGCCGCAATTTAAAAAGCAAAATGACAGGACGAAACAAGTGATAGCAACGTAGAGTACAAATGCATAAATCCGGCACAAGCTTCTTGAACTGAAAGTTGCATATGTACTAATGTATATATCATCTGCATTCATCTTTATTTGCGGTTATGCACGTATAACAATACATGCACAAAACGAAATGTGCATATTTGTATACATGCAGAATATTCACATATTCAGCTGACAAAATTTATGCCTATATGTATGTGGGTATATGAGTACCAATTCACATATATGCATACAAATACACATATTTGTGTAAGGAAATATAAAATCTTGTATATATACAATTTAAACAAGACTTATATGCGTACATTAAATCATACAAAAACTGTTTGATACCGATATACACAAATAGTATAATACATTCATTTTTATAGAAAAACGTCATGGAATTTCATCTACAAATAGTACCAGTATGTATATAAGTGTGCATTTATTTGTATAGAAAAATATAAGTATGTATTATATGTATGCATAGTTAACATTTGTGGAATGATACATATGTATACATATAATATAGAATTCAAGTGTATGTACATGTGTTTAACATGTGCGGATGACATGTACATACATATATAACTATGCGTGCATCTGCAAATTTCTAAATACTCTTCTTACCTATCAATGAATTGTTCATCAGTTCCCGGAAGTGGTTGCAAAACAAATTGCATAGAAACCATTGTACATTTATTTTACTATACGAAACACGTCTCTTTCTCAATTTTCATTTCAGCTTGGAAAATGTAACTAAAAATAGGGATGCCACAAAAATTCTGAGAATGCACCAAAGATCGATTATTACAATACATCGATAGATTGAAGAACATGAAATATATTTATATATTAATATATGAAACATAATTAATCGATATTTTTGGTCTAGATGTCGTCCACATGGGAACGATGGAATAAAATCAAGAACAATTTGTTACATTTACTAAATCTCTGGAATTATAATAATTATAATTTACTTTTTACTTGAAATTTTATAAAAATATCACCACAAAATTGTAATGAAGAATAAGTATATACATAAAATTTATTGTACATATTTATCGTGCATATGTCGTGAAATTTGTCAATTAAAAATCATAAGCTTGGCAAATGCAGGTTCAACAACACTATTTAAATTAATTTTCTAGTGATTTTATATAATTTATTATATTTTTTATAAATACAAATTAAAAAACAATTATGAAAGAATAAAATATTTTTGAATTTGCTTAATGCAGTTCGTTCTAATCTAAGTATGTATTCTTGCATCTTTTTGGATCTTGGATATATTTATTTATTATTATGTTATCGCTTCTGGCGAATACATTCTTAATATAGTTGATTTTTTTAAATTATTTTATTTTTTTTGTGTTTTTTTACATGTTGTACCTTAAAACAAACCATTTAGCAGACCGGCATTGTTCTTTTGAAAGAAGTGCATGAATGTCATCTTTCCAAACTTGACGAACGTCCCATAAAGATTTATGGATTAAATGGTTAATTATAAGTCATGTTAAAACAAATAAAAAATATAATAATATAACAGGACTTTTTATTTTCCAATAAAATATAACAAATTATGGGTTGCAAAAATTCGAGTCTTACAAATTTATAACATGAATATTTATATATTAATTAAAAAGTTATTTAGCCATGTTTCGATTACCGGAAGATTTTCTTCACTCCATTTAGTCTCTTCCTTGATGTTGCGAAGAGATTTTTCAATTATATGTTGTGCACTATCGAACTCTCCAGAACGTTTTTCGTATAGCTGATGGACCATGTCATAGCCTTTTTGAGTAAGGAAAAAACCAGTGGCCGATCCAATCAAATGATCCCATAAATTGGTTTTATTTTTAAGTCTATAAAATAAAAAAAATGTAATAAATATATAGTCAAAATGACGAAATGATTCACATCGCAATTATCAAGATATCAGATTTTATAATAAATGAACGTTGAAAACACAATATTTTGTAAAAGAACAGTCATCAATTGACGATAGTGAATCGAAAGCAACTTATCATTAAAACTTACTTTTCCCGAATGGCCATCCAGTTTTTAGATAAGAAGTTAAGCAATGAATAATATCCACTGGATCCGCCCGTTAATGAAGTCAGAATTAAAAATTGATCGTTTTCTGTGAAGTTGGAATGTTCTTCTAAAATTGATAATTCCAAAAGTCGATTTATCTTTTCAGGTTGTGTTGGACAACCCGCTAATGCTTTCAATAAATGTGTCCTTTCATTTTGCTTTCGCGATTTTGGAAACTGCATCACCCGTTGTAGTCCAAACTGCCACTCCTCAATGGAGCCCCATTTAAAGATGGGGCACATAAAATGATTTGGTACCCTATAAGATAACAAAATCTTTAAATTAAACAAAATGTGTCTATTGTATATATGTATACTGACGGATTTTCGTAGTTAGGATTAGCAGATTGTTGCCAAATTGTAAACGCTTCTTGAGCTTCTTCAATACAAGGCTTATAACCGGCATGGCACAAAAATCTTTTGGTTAATGAACGAAGATCTGTTTTCCAGTTGTCTTCGGTTTTAAGCTCTTCCCCCAACTCTTCGAATAAGGGCGTTAATAAAAATAAAACGTATGCCTGAAAATAGACAAAAATACGAGTTTTGCATAATTGTTTTATTTACTGTAAAGTTCGATACTTACCTCAAATTTGGAATGCACTTCTGACATATCAATGTGCCGGCCAATCTGATCAATGAATGTAAACACCGGACTCCAAACAACATGATCACGTTCGAATTTCATAAATAAGGTCATATTGAAAGCAATGCTGAAACTAAGATCGCCTGCGTAAGCAAGATTCCAAGCATCGTGTAGTAATTTAGCTCTGAAATAAATTTATTAAAATGTATATTTTAATCCTCAACCAAAACAGTTGAAAAACTTTATCAAATGAATAATTTTATTTTAGTTGTTTTAATGTCTATGGTTCGAACAGTCCTTGAGATCTTGACACTTTTCAAGAAAGTTAAAAAATTGTTGTGCAGCTGATGGAGCATAATTTGCGAAAACCATTTTAGAAGTGATCAAATCTGTATTTGGTCTCAATTAATAACAATGTACCCAATGTAGAACACTTACCTGGTATATGTGGGAACTGATTTTCGTCCAAGATCGGTTTGCAAGAAATTTGAGAGCATTTTCCAATTTTCTTCGTCGTAGTTAACTGGAAATGGAGCAATTTCCTCCTGATTCACAATAATAAATTGATCTTTTTCTGGCATTTTTCTTATAAGTAATTGTTGAGTTTTTTCCATCCAGGCATACGGACTACAATTCGAAAAGTTAAGAGAATCTTGACGATTAAGAATAATTGGAATCCACCAGATCATTTTATCTTGCCCTGGTACATCATGAGGTCTTTCTCTAAGATACACTTTTTGGTGTAGAATCGCAGTTTTTTCTGTATAATCTCTGAGGACTTTAACTACTGGAAGGCGATGTTGTGCAAGCCACGTATTGACAATAACCGATACATTATACGGACTTTTAAGTGTTCCATCTTTTAATGCTTGAGAGGTCAACGAATCCCATAGATCATCTCCAACAAATGTCTTATACTGATGATCAGAAATAAAATTTTTTATTCCATTTTGAAACGATTCTTTGCTTAAAGTAAAATTCAGCATTCGTAAAATGAGCTCTGTCTTATGGGAAATTGTCTCTTGCTTCATTCCAGTAATGCGTGAATGAGGGAATCTTTTACTGAATTCATAGTACAATGAATACAAAGTTGTCATTGGGTATTTTCCGTTAAACTCGACGCCTCCATCTATCTATGTGTTGCAATTTGTTAAAAATTTTCTTTATGTATTCAAAAATACTTACCTGCATTACGATTTCCGATGCCAAAAAGCTCGCTAGTGCTTTATTGAGATGTGCATCACTCCACCACTCGGGAGTCACCCACGACCCAAGCCATTGGTATAAGAATTCTTGAGTAAAATCAAAATATCCTTTCTTCATGAAGTCGTCCTCCCTTATAAATTTGTAGTGATATAAGTTAATATTCATGTGACTGTAAATACAACTTACTTTAAAAGTAATAGACCCCAGTTATCTGCAGGCCGTATTATTGATAGATCAGGTATGACAACTACGTCAATTTTAGATAAGGGAAGAGGAATGCCAAAGTAATCTTGAATTCTTTTATAAATTGTTATCATTTTTTCATACGTGTCCTAAAATTAGAATATAAATAACTTTAATTAAAAATATAATCTTTGCTGAAATCTCTGGGCTTTATTCCCGTTTATTATCGTCAATTTATGGTGTTAGATGAACTCCAGGAAAGACTCTATGAGCAAGTCATTGATGCACAAATGGCATAGCCTTAATTCTGCTGAGAAAAAAAAAAAAACACTCTCATCGAACAGATGTAGAGCGCTCTCAAACTTCGGTACATTCAATCATTTCTTACCTCAAAATGAATTTTATGATCTGTCAAAGTCCAGATCCCAATTTCCGGCTCTGAAAGCAGTGTAGAATCTGTGGACTCCGTTGGTTTAAAATAATTTCCATTGCATTTCTGAAGTTTTGATATTACAAAGCCAAATGTAAACGATGACATGGGAGGTGTTTTTTCGAAACAATCTATTACATAGTCTTTTAAAGTTGGACTGAAAAGCAAAATAATGGTATTTATGTAACGAAACTTGCTAGTTTAATAGTTCAAATAAAACAAAATAGGAATGGAAAACAAAATAAAAATACTAAATATAATATTATAAAAAATATAATAAAAATATAAAAATAGTCTTGAAGAAATTCATTGTAATTATACAGATTTATAGATATACGACTACTTACTGTTCGTAAGTTCGATTTAATGGTGTATTGAAGAGCGTTACAAAATCTTTGGGTCTTGTAATGGAGACGGTAAATGGAACCTGTCGAAAAAAAATTAAAAATAATTACGAATGCTCTGTGGTTTTGTGTGTTCGATGTATACCTTGAATCCAGGCTCATCAAAGCAAGGAAATAACCGACGTGCATTATTTAACTTCAAATTGGTAGCAAAGTAAGTTAAGTTTATGAATGATCCTGTGAAAAGTGACTCTGCACTGTTCCAAATATTTCCTTCAAATGGTATCTCTAAAACACATTCGGTGCCTTGCTTAATTTTTTCTTTTAAATACACTACATATATAGTTTTCTTTGGAATTCGACTACCACGCAGAATAGACACGAATTCTGTCGAGTTCATATCACTAAAATATGATTAGTTAGGATTATATGACATTAATTATTACAAATAATTACCTGATATTTGTATCAATTTTTTGTAGCTTAATTTTTCTGTCGTTAATATTCAAATCAAAGTGGGCATGAAACGAAATCTTTTTCGAATCGGCTTCCCATCTCAAGTTCATCTTTATAAGTCCGCTGAATGTATATTCTTCATAGTTCGGTTCCAACTGAAGCTCATAACTAAGAGGAATAACATCCTTTGTCAATCGATCATCTGTAGTAAGTGCATAGGAAGCTGACATATCAATGCTGCGCTTCACGGCACCCTAAAAAGAAACATATATTATTTGTATAAGTGCACAACAGAATAAACTTTTATTTTATACAATTTTTAATACATTTTTTTTTTACCAACAACGCCTCGATATTTATAATTGTAAAGAAAAAATTATTCCCAGTAGACACCAAAAACTTATGTTCTTACTACTTTTATTCGTATAATTTTAATATTTAACATAGTTTAACTATCCAACACACTACAAGGAAACCTCACATAAGCTGCACTTTAAGTTATTGGTTAAAAAACTTGATTTTGTACCTACCACAATAACAGGTTTTTTGACAACAATGATATTTAAGATGTAGAAAGGGAACAGAAGTACAAATATTTTTAAAGCTAGTATTACTTACATGATTTGTTTGCAGATAAGCTAAACAGAGAAGCAAAAATAAAATGCAATGTGATTGCGACTTGGAAATGTCCATTACACTGAAAAAAAATCGAATTAAATTAATAGAAAAATATCTTGTATGTATTAATATATGCTGAGATCATTGTAAAGGAGATACTGTCGGATAAGGCTATTTTGATCTTGTTGTTGATGCTGATAAATAATATACATATATACTTCTTGTGCATCCTCCCACTTTGACACACCTAATACACGGAGTCTAAAAATACAATTTTAACACGCAGAGAGAGAGAGAGAGAGAGAGAGAGAGAGAGAGAGAGAGAGATTGTTCAAGTTGTCACATTTATCAAGCCTGGTTACACTTCATACTCTGTTAGGGTATCTACAGCACTATTCCAACTTAAGAGTCTTACAATTTATGTATTTCGAGGATCAAATCCTTAAATTCCTCATTACTGAGAAAACTAGTTGTATAAATTTGTGCAAATATACGTAACGGAAAGAAGTCAAGTATAAGAATCGGTAATTATCTAATTATCTGGTTGGGCGAATAAGTAAAACAGAAGAATGAATGATAAGGAATCTAAATCTTGTATTTGATCTTATTCGACTGTTTCATTTTTACTTGTTAGATTTCGAATTACTTATGTTTCTGTAACAATTTGTTCATTTAGCCAACTTTATTATACCCAATTTGACCTTTTTTATATGTACTGGGTATAAAACACACATTTGATAACAGAGATAAAGTACAATTACTCTGAATCGAGATAAAGAAAGAAAAGATATCTTTAACTGTGCTTCGGCTTTTAAATCTGAATGTGAATAAAATTAGTATTGTGCCCACGTAGAAATACATTTGATCAATTCAAATATTGATGCTTTTTGCCAAGGTCAATTAAAAAAATGGCCGATCGAGCCATATTATTGGTAATATTGTGTTTACTTCTCTCCAACACATTTTCCTCAAAGGTCAGCATAGCAATTATATTTACAGAATAGTGTTAATTAAATTTCATAATGTTTAGATTGAGAAGTGTGACGACGACATAACGAAAACAAAAGGGGGCATAGCGTACTGGAAATTTCGAGGCGTTCGTTACACAACGTCCGAAGATGTTGTCTGCTGGAAGAAAAATTGGGAACTTTTCATGCGTGAATGCAACACAGAAACTGGTCAATGGCACCCGGAGAACGTCGAATGTGTGGAGCAAGAGCAAAAATCTGAATATTGCCCCGAAGAATTGGTGGAGATTTATACTGATAATGATGATCCACTTTGCCTTAAGATTTCATCAGGACCTCAAAAATATGATGACAGTTTCTGCCACGGATCAAATGTAGTTATCCCCACAGATCTTTCTAAAGATCAAATGTCAGGCCTTGTCCAGTTTCTGCACGGGAGTAATATTAACGAATATTGGTTACCATTACGACGCGAAAATAATACTATGCCATTCAAGATTAGATTGCCAGGTAAAAATTGGGGACACATGGTAGACGATAACGTAGAGATCTCGGATTTCAGAACTGATACAAGCTGTATGTCAGCTCAATATTCTCGGATCAATGCTAAGAAAAAGAAAGCAGAATCTAAGATGATGATTAAAGATTGTGAAGCATTGCTGTACTCGGTCTGCATATTTCAAGGTGATCTTGTAACTGAATCGGGGTGTCCCGAAGGACTTGGAGCACTAAGTTATCGACCAAACGAATGCTATGGTGTGAACTGGAAGAAACCACTTGATGAAGCTAAAACTAAAATATCTATAAAAGAATATTTTGCAAAGCGTAATACACTAAGGCAGGTGTTAAAGTATTCAATACCAAAAAAGATGAGAGAAGAATTGTTTCAAGTTGACAATTTTGTGGGCAATTTAGGCGACAATTATGTGATTCTAATGAATCAAAAAGAAAGGTTGCAAGTTGCAGAAAAACGCTCTGAAATACAACCGGTTCTACACAAAAAAGTAGTGAGCATTGATATGAATGCTGTTCAACTGACATTGAAAATAGATCTAACGCTACAGAAATTAATTTTGATAGTTTATAATCGCGAATATCTTTGGAGAACAGACAAAGACGATTATGGTGTCAATTGCTTTACAAACGCAGATTATGATCTTGTGCGAAGCACCAAAATTGATATGATCTGGGAAAATGAGAGTAAAACTAAAACCATATTTAAAGTGAAGCTAGTTGGAGGTGGACCAGGGGAATACTGGTGTGAAGGACATACGATCCAAAACTTTCAATTAGTCAGCACTCCAAGAATAGTGACTGTAAAAGAACGACGCGGTCATGCCTTTTCAGTACGATTAAATGTACCATGCGTAATTTCAAGTTCCAACTTGTGCAACAACGTTTATAAAAATGCAAAGAAACTTGCCAAACATGTCCAAGAAGTGCTACGAAATGGAATCAAATCAGTTTCTCGAGATCTTATCATACACAATGTTCGAATGATGAGCATTGAGAGGATTGCCCATGGGCAAATCGATTGCTGGATCCATTTAACGGCTTCACTCAAGAATTCGGCAGTAGACAATAGCGATGAAGAAAGTAGCGAAGAAGACAACAGTTTAGAGAATGATGAACGTATTAGACACGATACCTCAATACGCATGCAAGTCTGGATACTTCTGAAAAACTTAATTTCCAATTCAATTTACAATTCCAGCAGCTCATCTACTCGTTTAGTAGTAAGAAGTACAGAATATTGCTTTCCAGATACTATTTCTTCGCATGACGGCGATAAGGAAAGGTATCATTGGAATCAGGCAGTCAGAGGACAGGCGGGCACATTATCGAGTCTGTGTCTTCAACATAATGGAATGCCATATATACGTCATTGCCAAGGCGACTTCATACATGGTGCCTATTGGGAAGAACTTAAGGAAAGCATATCGTGCCAACTTGGACTACAGAATACCAAAATAACGAAAACACTGTACAGTTTGGAGAACTCACGGATTCTTCGATCTTCTCCAGAAAAGGTTGTAAGGGAAGTCAAAAGCATTCTGAAGGAATATGCAAACAAGATTTCACCGGCTGACATACACTTTACCGCCAACATTCTGCAATCTTCTGTGAAATATCTTGATCAGCACGTGTTGGGCTTATCAACGAACATCAGTTCAGCGCATAGTCGCAGTCGTGATTCATTAAAAGATACAACACACGATCTTATTGCTATATACAATTATATGGCAGATGTTAATAAAAGTACCATAAAGATGTCAGCTTCGTTAAACTCGACTAATAAATTGCTTGAGGCATTTGAAAACGGAATGAATACCTTATCATCGCAGGCAATTACTGATGACAATCTGCCGAATGGAAACGGACAAGGGAACTCGAATGAATTAGATTCTAGCACGGACTTTCAAGTATTTGACTTTGAGGATATTGGAGTAACGCTTAAAGCTTCGCATAATTTATTGTATTTCATCCTTAACCCGACCATAGCTAATATTTCCGGGATCGCAATGTTTACAAATGATAATTCCACAGAACAGTCTCAACTTTTGAGCGGAGCCTTTAAAAACGAATATTTTCGATTCTTACAGACAAATCATGATGTTGTTGATTTTATTAATGAGACCAATTTGCAGTTTGCCACATATGTGCCAGAAAAGCTCTTAACTCGTTTAAATACAATTTCTAATTCCCTTAATGTCACGGAGAATCTTGAGACAATTGTCGTTATCAAAGTCTACTCGAATGATAAGCTTTTCCAACCACAAGACAGTCAGGATCATCGAAGTGCTTTTGGTCGTGTTGTTTCCATCTCCTTACCTGGCCACAGTGACCAGTTACCTGAAGATCTGCCAATCGTTTTTCGAGTCTGGAAGAATACGTCCCTTGAAGACAACAATTCGAAGGAACTGTGCAGTTATTGGAATTTTGAAAATTGGGTTTCCGATGGCATTCGTGCTCCAAGTATCCCAGATATTAACCAGGATATTGTGTTATGCCAAGTCAGCCATTTAACGCCCTTTGCCTACTTGGTCGGGTTTAGCTTCGCAGTGGAAGACGATATTGGGGTCAGTGTTAGGGAAGTACATGATCAGGCTTTAGACATTATTACGGTAATAGGTTGCACCTTATCGCTTCTGGGTATAACCGGCATATTCATCACGGCCGTAATGTTTCAGTCCTGGCGACAAAAAGCCTCTTCTAAGGTACTCCTACAACTCTCAGCTTCCATCGCTTTACAGATGATAATCCTTTGCTTTGTCAGCACAAAGGAATACTCCCTACACTTGATAATCAATAATATAATATCTAGCTGTGTGGCCATTGGTGCATTGCTACACTATTCTGTCTTGGTACAGTTCTTCTGGATGATGGTTATAGCATACCTTCAGTTCAAACGATATGTTCAGGTATTTGGCCGCTCGCGACCAACCAGATTCTTTATTAAGTCGACCGCATTCTGTTGGGGTGTCCCACTTATCCCAGTTATACTTGTAGTCCTGATTGATCATGATTCGTTTAGTGAGGGCAGCTTTTGCTATCCATCAGGGTATGCGCTTTATTTCGGCGTCATTTTGCCCATTTTAGTTATCATTATTGCGAACTTTATCATCTTTTGCCTTATTATATATAATATTTTACTTAGCACCAATACACCCATTCGACACACTGAAAAGCCTGTATTCATATACCAGATACGGCTATCGGTTCTTCTATTTTTCCTGTTGGGATTCACATGGTGTTTCGGTATTCTGACAATCATGAAAGCTGGCATTATCTTTTCATATTTGTTCTGTCTCACAGCAACATTGCAAGGATTCGTTATATTTCTTTACTTCATTATCCTTGATCCGGTTACGCGACGTATGTGGGGCCAGTATTTTTATAAGCTTTGTTCCATTGATAAAGCTGCTCTTCAGAGCACTACGAGCCTCAAGGATACCACACAAACATCTTTCTAATTTATGTATTATTATAAATCCACGCAGTATTTGTAAAACTTGTTAAATACTGAAGCATTGTATTTTTTATTAGTAATAAACATATTTGTATACCCGAATTATAAAAAGTGCTTTTCAGAATAGAAGCTTTAAATAATTAACTTTAATTGTATACCCTTTTAGATTTTACCAGGAATCCTTTTCTGAGAAAAGATTTCAATGATATGGTCCACTAATTGCCTTTGCATTTAAAAATATTCAACAATTTGCAGAAATTATTTTACACACAGGTGTCCCGATTAGAGTTCGCTTCATTTATTAGCGGCAAATTCAATTTAATAGCGAATAGATTTTCAGTAGTGTTCAGATTGCAGCTTCACATATTCATATATTCAAAAATATTTAATAAATTAATTTAAAATTTCATTTCGTGTTTACCTCTATTTTTTTGTAAGCATAAGACAAGTATACCGACTCAGCAGAAAGAAAAACTTAAACTAATTTGTCTCAACTTGCTTAGGATTGTTTCGCTGTTGCTCTTGTAGATTTGCCTGCATTATACGCCTGTAAAAATAGATTTTCTTTAACACATTTGTATGTGCCGTATACTTCAACACAATGGGCTAATTTAAAGATCATAAGTGTTTTCAATTGGACTAAATTTTCACATACCCTGGCTTACATTAATTCGAAAATGTGGCTGCTGTTAACAAAAATATCATTTATCAAATATCATTTTCATTTATTGAAAAATATGACATAAAATGTATAATTGAAGGAATAAAATTGAGTTAATAAGTAATTTCCGCACATTCCATACACATACCAGAGAAATTAACGCAAAACTTATTATACCCAGCATAGGGTATCTTCCAGTACAAGTTCTTTCGAGAAAGGCACACTTGTTATTGGTGCAGATCTGTAAAACTCGGTTTGATAAGATTTATTCAAATCACACAAACAGTTTTATTTGTATAAAGAAAAGATTGTAAAGACGATATTGAAGGTCTCGAGGCTTGACCTACACAAGTCATAATCCTAATATGAATATTGATATAGTATCGAACGTTAATTGGCTTGACCTCGAGTAGGTCAAACATTCATTTAACAAATCGAAGGATTCCAAAAATACATATTTAGTAGTTCAGGTTCTTATGTTAACGTAAAGGCTTAAGGTCTCAAATTATTGCGGCATTTTTCGAGAATATCTTTGCGAATGATCGTATAATCGGGATGTAATTTTAGAACTTGCTGACAAACATTAACTGCACTTGTGAATTCTTTCTTCTTCATATTGTTCAATGCTAATTTATAACCAATGTGTGGTTTAGAGTTTCCACAACTTTTCCAGGCTTTCTCATAGTATTTAGCTGCATCATTATATGATTGCGTCTTTTCCGCAATATATCCACCCAATTCATATGCTTTTGTGCATGATTTGTTATATTCTAAAACCCGATCCACAAATGTTTCGGCAACATCCAGCTTATTGGCATTAATATAAATATCAGCCAAGAGCAACCAGCTTCGCTCCAAATATTCGGCGTCCTCATAACTCCAATTTAATCGAGCTATACGTTTAAGCTGATTTTTTGCACGCTGAGTTTGCTTCAGCTGAACTAAAGCTAAAGCTATACCATACACAACTGTTACCATTAATGGACTTCCTTCATTCTGCACAAGTTCTGTAAGATCTTTCAGTGCGGACTCAATTTGAAACTTTTGTTTAGAAGCCATTTGAAGAAAATTCCAAAGTACACGATGAGTTAATGCATTTTCATAGATCTCTCCAGGTCGAGGTCCCATTTCCTTAAGCAAACGCTCGGCGGTTCGCAGAGCGATTAGCCTGGATTCACTGAACTCACCACTGTCTCCAGCTTCGAGGACGTCATTTGCATTTGGTATTTCACCATCTGGGTTAATGCATATCTCAATCATATTCAGTTTAGCCTGTTGACCCCATACATGATCTCTGCGTGATAGATTAAAGTAACGTAATGCGCTGTTCAGGTTTCCGTTGTACCATTCGAATAATCCATTACAATAGTTAAGTCCTGGGGAATTTTTATACTTCGCAGATGCCTGCTCTGCCCGTTGTAAGAAAGGCAAACTTTCAGACAATGTTCCAAAACGCTTCATAACCTCTATTAGTCGGGTCAAAGCTGTCCAGTTGCAGGGCTGCGATAATAGGAGTTGAGAAAAGTGGTATGCAGCATTCTCAAATTCCATCTGAAAAAGAATTTACAATGATTTAATTTACATCATATATATTATAAACTCGATGTATTCAATTTACAATACAAAACATTTTACACTATTTAAATTAATTATCTCCATATATTTCATCCTAGGTAAGGTCAACTTATTATTACATACCTTTCTAAATGACAAGTCTGCCATCAAGACAGAGGCCGCTTCGTTATTACTATCAATTTGCAAAATCTGCAAACATGTATTGCGGCACATATCCATTTCCTTTAACTTCATTTGAAGTTTAGCAAGGGACACTAATGTGTCAATGTCATTGGGAGTATACTTCATGCATTCCTTGAAGTTATTCAAAGCCAACTCATTATTTTTAATATATATTGCCTGTTGTGCCATAAGAAGACATATCCTGCAATAAAATAATTAAAAACCATTCATTACTGAATAAAATTTAAAAATCTTAATATAGTTATTAAACCAAGCGATTCGGCGCAAAAGGAAAACGTTGATCCTAAATATGAATAGTATATTTCATTATTTGTATTTTTCGCATATCTGACAAAAAAAAAAACTTTTATAATAATTCGAGTATAAGTGAGATCAGGGAATACCATTGTAAAAAGTAGTTTGTCGATTGTGATTAACAATCGGGTTTACCTATCGATAGTTATGTAAAAAATACTTAATCGAGAATTGGATTGGTTTCTCATCACTAGTAAAAAATAAGGCATAGGTTAATAATTAACATTTTTCACGTATTCATAAGTAACTATGGCTGACGATTTGCAGAATTACAAATGCCAATTACAACAAGTAAGTGAAAATAATTGTATGTTTATTAAAGATACACATGTGCACGACTAAAAGTGCATACAGCTATAAATGTACACACATACATACAACAAACAAATATTTGTATACACACCTTTGTTATTACGATAAGCATAGTTATTTTAATATTATATGCATGCAATTTTAATAATAGTGGAGAACAGGAAAATAAAAACCTATAATTTAAAATATTTTAGCAATTTCCGTATATTTTGATGACGAAACAAAATGTGCACCAATAAATTTTAGACTAACTATATATCTTACTAACCATAATTCTATCTTTTAGGTAGAAGCAGCTTTACAAACAGACCCAAGTAATGAGGAACTTCTAAAACTAAAAGATGACCTAGAAGAAGTCATCAAACTAACTCGAGATTTGATAAAAACACAATTAGAGGAGCAGAGAAAATCATCGTACGTAGAACCATCTTCCTCCAAAACAGCGTCGTCAAATTACTTC
This sequence comes from Drosophila macrospina, assembly GCA_035042075.1. Lineage (NCBI taxonomy): Eukaryota > Metazoa > Arthropoda > Insecta > Diptera > Drosophilidae > Drosophila > Drosophila macrospina. The sequence continues at coordinate 1,872,091 of JAWNLW010000574.1, read as the reverse complement.
GACGATATTGAAGCTGCTCTTTTAGAGGCTGAAAAACTGGTGACATCCGCTAAAGTCTGGAAAATTGGAGACAAATGCCAAGCGAAATGGACAGAAGATGGTCAGTACTACGACGCAACCATTGAAGGTATAACTGGTAAGGGTGAGGTCAGTGTTATCTTCGATGCTTATCAAAATCGCTCAACAACTACTCTCAATGAATTAAGAGAGCGCACAACCCGCAATGAAGTATTCCCGTCTAATAAGTATGGAAGTTTTTGTGTTTTCTTACCCAAATATTATATTAAATATTTAAATTATTTCCCAGGCGTCATCGACCAAATCAAAAGGAATATTTAAAAAAGCGCAAACAGAAAAAACAACAACGATTCAAAGACTTGGAGGAAGAGCGTGAGTCTGACAAAAATAAATGGCTTAATTTTACAACTAAAAATCACAAGAAACCAGGCATGAAAGTCAACAGTATATTTGCTTCGCCAGATAATGTCAGTGGAAGAGTTGGCATTGGCACATGTGGTACCTCCGGTAAAGGTATGACTGATTTTACTGTTGGAGAAAAATATCGCAAGGGTCTGTAAATCAATAAAATATTGTATGGTTTTGAAAGTAGAAAAAGTTATTTGTTTTCTTGGTAACCTGTTGTTAAGCGCCTGTTTAAATTACCCACATTTACGAGTAAGCCTCTTATACCTCTTATATCATATCCGGAAGAATCAAATACTAATATGAGTACTTACTTTGACAATATTTTGTACTGTTCTTGTATATTTTCGGATTGATCTACGGCACAACGTTTCTGCACAATGTACTGATTATCGCGAGCTTGTTCCAAGGCTTTTATTGACTCAGGAATGTTTCCAGACTTTTCATAAACACGTGCGAGTAATAACAGTTGTTTTGTTCTTAATTGTAGTTCTGCAAGACTGTCAACGTTTCTAAAACATAAGTACAAAGTTAGAGATTTTTCTAATTAATTGTTCCCATATTACATTTTATGACCATCCGCATCTGACAATATGTTAATGGCATTCTGAAAGTGTTTCATCTTTAAAAACAGCTCTGCCAAATCCAATCTTAAGGCAGAACAATCCGGATTTTGTATTACTTCGTGGTAGTACTTCAAAGCCTTGGCATAATGATGACTTTTAACGTATGCACGACCAAGTTTTTTGGCCAATAAAGCATTTGATGGACACATATTATATGCCTTTTTATAAGCATCAATTGCGAGGGATGTTTCTATAATAAATCTCGATATCAAAATAAGTTTATAAGAATCATTTTGTTCTCGTTGTACCTTGGATGGATAAGTATGCGTCTCCTAGCATCAAAAAACTCTTGGGTTCCGGCCGAACTTCAACTAATTCTTTGAAGCACTTAGAAAACCCACTGCGATTCTTTTGATGTTGCAGATAAATATTTGCCAAATGTGTCCGAGCCTTTAAATTACAGTCATTGAAAAAACAATACGACATTAAATATATCAATATCCAACTATGGCTAATGTCTTAAAAAGTCAATCGATCTGACAGCAATTATTTTTCTACTTTTAAGATGATATTGTCAAATTAATTTATTTAATTATTATTATTATTATACCAACCACCAAGTTATGCTTCTATAATCATATATGATGAAATATCAGATCGACGGACATGTAAACTTCAAGTTAGGAAGCTATGCGCTTACCTGTACGTAATACGATTGATCTGGTTTAATTGTTGAAAGTAGAGCGATTGCCTTAGAAATGTTACATTTCTCTAGCATAAGTTGTGAATGTGCAATAACTAAGCGGCCCATCTCAGTGGTTTCACTAAATTCCTCAATTGCAGACTGTAAAATACGTTCGCTTTCGTAAATACCCTGAGAATCGCCCATCTCACGAAGTGTATAGATTAGCTCTATATATAAAGTCATTTTATCGGTACTGTTTAGCATTTTATCGAAGCTGTCGCTTGGCATAAGATAATCTGCAGACTGCACACCTAAAGACACGCCTCCAGCTAACTGCAATGCATGCAGAAAACTCTGATGCGCTTCAGATAACTTTTGCTGATTTCTCAGTATGATGCCCTTTAACAGATGGTACATAGGTCGCTCACGCACCGTAAAGTTTTGGGCTAATGAAAGTTCTAAATACTCCAATGCCTTGGGATACTGTTTCCTTTCCACTAGTATTTGAGCCAAAAGCAGGTGCGCATCTGTGAAAGTTTCTCCGAAGACATTAAGTATATGCTGAAGGCGGCTCATGGCCTTAGAATGCTCGCCGCATATGAAGTCAAGCTTGGCTCTCGTAAACATGGCCTGTATAGAAAAACGTTCACATTATATTTATATATGCTTATAACATTATTATATATAAAAGTCATACTCCTTGATGTCCGGGGCATACATGAAGTATACTCTCCAGTATGTTAAGACTGTGTTTGATAGTTATGTGCATCGATTCCTGGCCCAAGTTTAACTCAAAGTTAGCTTCTTGTACTGTAGCTGGAGTGTGACGAATCAGCGCTGCGCATAACTCAAGCATAAAGTCGGGATTCATGCAGGCGATATATTCTACACCGAAAGATAATAATTCAAGTTTTCGAAAATGCAATTCGGTTGCCTCTTCCAACAATTGTACTGGGGATAATTGCTGCTCCTTTGGGTCGGTCATCAAAGCGGACATATATAGAACCACAGGTTCAGGTTTATAGTCGGAGAGTTTCATGAGGTATGCTAGCTGCTGTCGTATCTGTTGTCTACTCTCAACATCAACATGGGTTCTTAGTTTACACAGCGTTAAACCACAAAGCGCATCGAAGTTACTCCCATCGATATTACATGCCGAATGAAATGCCAATTCTGCATCGGCTACATTATCTAAAAGTAACTTTTGATATCCGAATTCGGTAAGAATGCTTACGTTGCCTGGATTTTGTTGATTCACTTTTTCCATACATTGTAGGGTTATTTGCAGTAATTCCAAGTTTTTCGAGCAAATTCTTGAGAATAACTGACATATTTCCAACATAAGTCTAAAGTTGCCAGGTTCAATACGTTCTACAGAAGCTAGGAGTTGTTTAAGTGTAACAGTCGCCTCTTTCATATTGCTCTCCCGGACGATATGCAAGATGCCTTTAGTACGCAGAGCTGCCACATTGAAAGATTCCATATTGATAACCCTAATAGAAGTATCCAGCGCATGATCCCAGTCTAGTGCCGACAATTGCAAATCCATTTTCTCAATGAATAATATGCTTATCTCCGGAAACCGCATGCTGAGTTTATTGATGACTGAGAGAGCTGCATCGAATTCTCTTGTCTTTTGATAGAATCGGACGAGAGCCAAAGAGGCATCAATATTCTTTCCATTGCTCCTAGAAATACACCCTTCCAGCAAGTTTTGTACTTTTCCATTGCCCGACAGACCTGAACTTGAAGATAGCTCACACCATATCTTCAAGATCAACGCCGAATCAAAAGTTGCGTCTATTTTTATAGATTTAGCAATATAATCAAAAGCCGTATTATAGTCAGCAATCAAGTAATGAAATACGGCTGTATAGTAACATGAAGCAGCACTACTAGAGTTAATTCCATCGTTTATTCGACTTTCTAATGCCTGTACTGCATCGCGATCTACTAAGCGACAATGTTTATGAGCGTAGATGAGAGTCATTGTAGCTGCCAAGCCTAATTCCAACTCATTTTTCAATGGGTTTAACTCACGTATGCACTCCTGCATTCGATTACCCAAAGCAAGGGCAACACCATTGAGCAATCTAAACTCTGGCTGCATTGGGAACTTCGCTAATCCGTCTAATGCCATTTTTTGCATTGAGTTGTAAAAACGTAATCTTCCATAGTATAATACCAAGCTTTTATAGTCATAAGAATCCATTTTGTTGATTTGTATGTTTATTAACAAGTTACATCAGTTAATGCATTATATATTTCAAATATTGCGGTTCGTATTCTTTAACGTAGTTCATCACAAAATTACAGGTTATCTTTATAATCAGTCCATGTTCCACACCATAATTCAACGCCGCCTAAAATGATAAAAATATTCACAAAACTTTATCACAAACAAATCACACCTCACATACGTATATGTACAATCATTGACTACCAAACTTATTAATGTAATGTATCACAATTGTGTAGTATTAAATTCTTTATATACACAAAATTGATTTATTTAAACATACACTATTTATCTAGTGTACCGAAACTGTTCTGCGTAGGATTAATATATCTGAACTGTCAATAGAATACTATATGCATATGCGTGAATGTTTTTACTGTTGCGTTGTTTAGCAACCAGATTGCTTAGTTACATTTAATTAACTTGGTAAACAAATACCTTAGCCAATAGCTTGCCTATACCGTGTCCTGACATTTCTCTAGGGACACCAGTATGCTTTATTTCCATCACTCCATCCTCAATGGCATACTTCAACTGCGCGACACCTTCTCTGGTCTCAATAAAAAACCTACTGTCATCATGTTTTATTATTAATGCAGTACCCATCCACCTACACTGTGTAGCTTTTGAGTGAGAAAGCACCGTGACCATTTTGTTTAAAACACTATAATTTTTAGAATTTTGATAAAGCTTTATGTTCGACAAAAGCTGACGATTAGCTACAGTAATATAATTTCCTTTAAGACATTTAATGCCGCAGAGCAAAGATCTTGAAATTACATGCATATTACCTAAGGTTGAAAAAATAAGTTATTAATGATAGATATATTAAGCAAACATATATTTTGATTTATTTAATACTTAAATGCGCCGGAATATTTTTGATTTTTGACGAATGGCCGGAACAAGTTCAACTGAACAATATGTCAACTGAACGAACCAGGTCACTCATTTGAATGACATATGTATAATATGATCGGTTTATTAGTTCGGGCTAGTTCCAATTATACTGACTTTCCCAGTTGGCAAACCTTATATTTTATTTAAAGTAAAACTAGTATAAAGCAAACATCAAAATTAAATTATAAACAAATATCAAGTATGAATAAGCCGATTTTGTCATTAATAATATTTTAATTTTTTTTTATTTTTCAAAGATTCTTGCAATTTTAAAGATTGTTTTGAGCTCACGAGTTATTTTAAAGGCGATTATCAATATATCAGTGATATTTCATGCTGGCGATATATTTAATACCTTGATGTAATATTTACGTAAATACCTAAGAAAGATAACCTATCGATAAAGAAAAGTTGTGAGAAAGCTGTCCCTTTTGAGTAAATCAGTAATCAAATTTAAATCGATTAAAAAGCACAATCAGGAGAGTAACGTTTCTTATCTTCTGAATCTAAAATGGGGAATGCATTCCTCATCTTCAGGTCGAGCCCAATTCTGATCTTCACATCTTGCTTGCAACTAGTGCCGGCTGCTCGATTTAAACGTTAGGTATTTTTCATTACAGTAATCTAACACGAGATACCATTGGATTCCAGTTTCTTTGGGTAAAAACATACCACTTCTCTATAAATGCCCTCCTTTCCTTCCCACCAATAAAATATACAATATACAAGTGTAAGATGCATGCAATCATTTCGTTTTATTCATATATGTATGTACATTTCAAAAGATTTCTAAATGCAAATGTCTTGTGGCTTTACAATTTAGTATCAAGTATGGCCAAAATATAAATAATACCATTATCAACTCTGGAAATGAAAAGTCTTTTATTGGACTTTCTTTTGGATCAAAAATTGGATTTGCTCCTTAACTTTTTCAGGAAGTCCCTTGCTTGCTTATCACCTTGCCTATTTTCCAGTGCTCGTAATGCCACGGAATCTTAAAATAAAATGAAGTAAATGCTTTGTGCTTATTTAAAATTAGTCATTTTACCCATATATTCCGGTCTACATAGATTCATTAGAATTTGCTCGTTTTCACAAGCTTTGAGATCTGCAAACGTTATATAACATTCGGCTATATGTTGGCTTGTCATTCCGAATAGATCCTTGTCCTTCACACTGAATAAAATCAGGCTGTTCTCGTTGCGTTGTTCTTCGTTCAAATCACTAATGAACAGAATAAGAAATAATAATATAAATAACAAATTCATTACTGTCGTCAACGAAATTACTTACATACTGAATTGTTCATCATAAAGCGGAAAACAATTTTTATTATGAACTGCAGTTTTCACTGATGTGAATCCATTAAACCGACTCGTGGGCATCATTGAGACTTTTACAAAAGAATCGCATAATCCATTCTTATCCATAGGACGCAGATTACGAGCATTCCATATTTTAAGCTGAAATTAATAGGCAGATATATACTCGAATACTTGAATGTCTATTTCAAAACTCACCAATAATTGGGAATCTGTAAATTGTGCGCTTATTGTAAGTTGCCCAAAAAGTGCAGCTGATTCTTCTTTTTGATATTTTAATTGATCGAGATAAAATTTGTGGATAAGATCAGATGTTTCGAGAGCATGTAGATCTAGTATACTTTCAATTTCCAATAATATTTGAACATCAGACGTTAAAGTGTCGTCAATTTTAAAGCACGATATCATTGTTCGTAGGGTCTCCCTTAAGTTTTGGAAGAAAGCTGGTGGACGGCGTTTCTATAAATATTACGCATGTATATATAAGACTAAAAACTCTATAATTGATTTCCGGTTATACTTACATCGAGATTCGACTGAATAAGATCATATATTATTATTGACAATTCCCCCCAAATACTGTCTAAAATTCTGCTGAAGTTAACTTCGTTAAGAGTATCATATAGAATCTCCAAGGACTGTTCCAAGAATATCATCAGCCTTTCCATTGAATTTGAGTCTTTGTGAAGCACTTCAGCTCCTGCACTTAAGAACCGTCGAATGGGGGGTGACATTTTACGAGCAACATGCTCTATTAACTCGACAATTTGATTACGTTGTGTATCAAGGGCATTATCAATAACTGCCTTTATAGTATTAGTACACCGTTCAGCCTCTAGATTTGATCTAAACTCTCCTATACGTTTTATAACATCATCACTGCCGAGTTCCTAAAAAAAAAAACAAAATATTTATTTAATTCACAAACTATGTAAACTTAAAACTAGTGTTTCGTATAAATATGTATAATATTTATAAACGATTGGATCTATTAATTTTCTTATTTTCTATGTTATTCATCGCGATTGCTTGTATTATTATTTAATAATATTTAAAATTGTAGGCAAACCTTTATAAACGATGGTAAGCTCTGGCGAATGTAGTCCATGTTATTTATGGCCAAACACCATTCCCTTGATAATGCTAGAATAAAAACAATAAAGTAAATGAATAAGGCAATCAAATAGGAATTTGTGATTGATTGATTTAATACTAACCATCCTCTCCAGTCTTTGTGATATTTTCCACACGACGAGACATACGCTGTGCATAAAATACACAACATCTGCATATATCCTATAATAAATAGAAATAATAAATATTCTACATCTAAATAATTATATATTCATTTTGCTTACGTTTACAATTTTAGCCACAAATGTGTAGGATCCTTCTATTTCTGGCCAGTCTAACTGTTGCCAAAATATTTTGATTTGATAAAATATAGCTAGTGTGTCCACTGCAGATGAACTATATTTCACTGTTTCATCGACAGCCTGAAGTTGATCTAAATCTATAGCTTTCTGAATGCGATTCAGAGCCTTAATTACTGATATATCAAGCCAATGTGTTACACCTCTTTCGAACCATTGATAAAAATCAGTCATATCTAATTTATCGTTGGGGCATAGTGATTGTCCTAGTAATTGGAAAATTAGAATTTAATTAAATACCGAAGAAATATTCTTTATAGTGATCTTACCTAGTGTATTGTATCGCTTCAGCACCAAATAAGCTTCAAATAATGTGGTTCCCATATTAATATTGTCTATATTAGGTAAATATTCGAATTGATCATCGGGGACATCGAGCATTTTAATGTTGGAACACACTTCTATAACTATTGCTTTAGATATTTCCATCAGTTTTGAGTCATAAAACAAATACAATTTTGTGGAATAGTTCAACCGAATTTTGCTATAAATAAAAATGTTAAAGTATTTATATTTTCTATTTAAATTATTTCACATTTTATTAAAGCAGTTTAAGTTTATTTTATACTTTTTTAAAAACGTCCGTTTTTTTCTATGGATAAATTGATTAGTTTAAGGTTAATACTTACTGGTAGAACAGTTTGTCAAAATATTCCATTGCACGCTGTAGATCCGATCGAACCATTTGTATTATTTGTATAAGATATTGCAGTTTATCTTCATCGGATTCATTATCCTTTGATTGTCTGCTCCCTTCTATAATGAATTCTAGCCATTCCTTTGCACCACTATTTATAGCATCAATGATGGCCTTATCAATATTGTATGATTCCTCAGAGTCTCCTTTTTCTATCCAACCGTAAACAGTTTTGGGAAATATTTCAACTGATTGTGGTACTTCAAGTGCTTTTAGTTTTGCCAGAATATCCAAGACTTCACTAAGTGCTTTTAGTATTTTATTATCACCGATACTTTTAGAACGTAGCTTCCTTAATACCGAAAAACAAGATGGTAAAATTCGCTTGGCACCATCCCAAAATATTTTAACGTCTTCACAATCATTCTGTAAACAGTTTATTGTCGGAACCAAAATGTCAAGAATGGAATTAAAAAGTACAAAATTAAGTTTGTGCGTCTCATGAACGGTACTATACGCATGCCACTGACTAAGAGCACAATCAAATGTGGAAAGTCCGCTCTGGACGGCATGTTGCGTTCTGATAGCTTCAGCCATTGAGCTAAACTTTCCATTCCACCAATAATTAGCCACTTGAGATACATCCAATTCATGTAAGAGCAACAGTTTTAAAAGGTGTTTATGCTCTTGACCCGCGACATTCTTGTTTTTCTCAGCACTTAGTGTTACATTAACTAGCACTGATCCTCGGCTTTTGGTTTTGTTTCCCTTTTCCAGATTATACCAGATTGTGAGTCCAGAAACTGGTATAGACTGTAGAATATATTAAATAATAGGCGATTAATTTGTTACTATTTCAATTTGAACTGCAAATAGATATAATTTTTCCTAATCAATTTCCATTTAGTACTAATAATAATAATAATTATTATTTTTGTATATATAATTAATACCGTACCTTAAGCGTAACAACCGCGCGGCCAATTAATTCATTATCATGTTTTCCTGAAGAAGCAGTAACTGCAATTTCTTTCATTAATTTACTAAGGCCTCTTACGCCTTTGACATCCAAAAGTTTGTTAACCTTTTCCTTGACAGTCTCAGCAGCATCAAAATCCCTATAAAAATTGTTTAAGTGAAATAAATAGTTGGGAATATAATTACAACCCAGCATTAATGTGATTATTCGATTCTTTCATTTTACTAGAACTAATTTAAGAATGAATTACCAAACTTTAATTTGAAAATTATTAAATAACGTTAATAAAAAATGTAAAAATTCATTGAACCATGATTCATTATTCAAGATGAAGGCACATAATTCACTCTTGTAATACATTGCTGGGACGGAAAGAGTATAACAACTGCTGACATTTCTGATTAATTTGAAATATTGTATATTTAAAATCATACTTACCAAACTTCTATAATCAAGACTTCCTCTCGATGACCTTCAGTAATTGGTCTACAAAATCAAGAGAATACAACAATATAATACTAATAACAGTAAATTTGATAAATCTTTATGATCTGTTTCGATCATAGATCATATATCATAAACCATTATTCTATATGGATGAAAAAAAACATACAATGAAAAGTGTTCCTCCCATATTGGATTCAACGTTGCAGATTTTACCGATGAATTGTAACGATGAGAGTTATTTGATTCCAAGTACAATGTTACAAAAGGGTCTGATAAGCCATTTGGATCCTTTGATAATAAGTTTTCAGCTTTTATGATTTCAACATTTAATCTTATTTTAGGCGGTTCTTTTCTCTTTGCAATTTCCGAAATTTCGAGATGCGTTGAGTTAGGTATTTTAAATACTTCTTGAGCGAACTCAACCAGGTTGTCTGAACAAACATCGTTTGCCTCACAACCAATATTGTTGTAAATTTCGAATAAAATTTCTTCATACAAGTCTTCAATCTGTAATGAAAAAATATTATTATGGGTTTCTTCTTTCTATGTGTATTATTATTAAAAAAATTATTTAAAAGGGTAATGACAATATTTAGAATATAAATTCATTCTAAGATAGGAAGTGATTCCTGTCTATCGAAGAAAAGGGTTATTTGTCACCCTTTTAGGAACTATATGGGCACGAAGCACCATATTCCACTTGTGCTTAAATTTAACCATAATCTAAGGCACAAATTCGAATGGTTGTGTACTTTCGGATAGATTCAAAGCAATGGATGATTATTAATTTATCGATTACATTTTAAATTATATAAAAATATATTAAGCTAATTTTATTTTTAATTTCAATACTCTACGCACTCTTTCTTGAAAAAGAAATTCAAATACTAAGCATATCAATTACGCCAGATGCAGACATTATGAAATACCGAGGGCAATGTTATAACGTCTTCCCCCAATCGTCGAAGCGGGAAAACAAAAACTGTAGATGATTGTTAATTGTTGTGTTTGAAAAATGAATGTCTAGCCCCATATAATATATTATATTTTCTTGTTCAGCATTAACAACCACACACTTCTGAATGTTTTGTCTATCGGTTTGTGTAAAGTTATAATACTCTTCTGAATTTATACATTTCACTAGGTAGAGGCACATTCATAAATTGTTTTAAGAGTTTTTTTTACAAATATACAAAATATGCAACTCATTGAAGACAAAATTATAATTGTTTTGATTACGGTCAGAGCATTTTTTTTTTGTTTTATATATAAATATTTATTAAACCTGTGTATAGGATATTTACTAGTCGATAATTCTTAAGTACAAAACTTTAATGACCTTTAAAAATGTTTCCTCAGCACAGTACAGAGCACAAAAATATTCTCCGGTAAATATAAATAAAGGAGCTCTTCTGAATATACAAACTACTTACAGTCATTGAATGACAAACAGCCTTGGCGTGAGATTCCAGTAAATTTTTATGAACACCACGGAAATGCTGGCTTGATATGCTTCCATTTCGGTTAAGAATTCGCTTTCGCCTCTCTGCCGTTTCGTTTAGAGAAAGTGTGGATAACACTTTTCGCACCTGTCGGGTTTCATGACCAGCCGTTCGATTTAAACTAAGGGAGTTTAATCTTTTATCCGTAGAATTTCGTGAACTTCGATTGGATATAACGCGAGGCAATGACAAATAACTCATTTTCAATACAACACTTCACAACTTCGATTTTAAACGTATTATAAATAACGGAGTTAAATAATTACGCCCGAGATTTCGATCGAACAGGATGCAATGTTTACATTTAACGTTTTCAAATTGCGTATATGTAAATATTTTGAATTATTATTAAATATTGAAATTATTGTTATCATTGGAAAACCTATTGATCTGAAGCAAACAGTTAATATGTTAAACTCTGTAACAATGTCAATGCTGAACACAAAATATTTCGCAATTTTTAAGTATTACGTTGACCGTGAGCTGAATTGAATGCGAATGCGATGAGAAGAATTCAATTTCAATATTATTTTCTATAAGCAGACGCTTAGTGCCTCAAAAGATAAAGAGAAAAGAATTATATTCTCGAGTGCTTTGAGAAAATGTTTTATATTTAGAACTGAGTAAAAAGCTCAATGATAATGAAAGATGTATATTCTAAAGTATGCAAGAAAAGCTAAAACAAATGCTTTTTGTGTATATACTGAGTAAGTGTACTCATACTCGTACTATGTAGATAAGTTTTTCTAATGCAAACACATCTATGTAGGTAATTTAATTGTTTCTTTGGAAAAGAGTTCGTTTGTTTATTGTTCGAAGTTTGGTTAATATAGCACAGAGATAAGTTAAATCAAGAATGTTTATGCCGTAGCTCATAAACAAATATACCTGTAGTTCATTTTGAACTTTTTTAAATAAATATTGATTGATGTTAATACAGTACACAATCTTGAATTTTTACAATGTTTCCAATCAAAAAATTTGTATGGGCTTCCAATGTACACAGCTCTGCTGAGATTGTTTGAGAATACAAGAATAATCTTGATCACGAATATACACATACTTAGGGTGTCTCATTCGTCACAAAATTGTAGTATCCTCTGGTAGGATATACAACGATCTACCGTTGTAGTAGTTTATTAACCAATTTTATTATTTACGACGTACTTACGTTCATACAAATCCCCGTGTCAAAAACAGCTTCTCTTATATTGGCAGCCGTGGAGACACTTTGTAAACTTTGGACTTCAACATCAATGCAATCTGCATCTCTTGATTCCAACCCACTGTCTGTGCAAGACCCGTCCTCCACTTTTTCGGCAATACTGTCTTCCTCTTCATTAAATGGAGCCAGCGAAGTCTTAAAGACATTTTCTTCCAGTTGGGATTTTTGTCGCAGCAGAAATCCGAACTTTTCAAAAAATCCATCATCTGAATCTTGAAGTCTGCAAATAAAAACAAATTTTATTAATTGTACTAAGACTCAAATGTAAATAAATGTTTAATAAGAACTATGTGGAATTGACAATCTAATAATAGTTGTTATTTCTGAATGAACGCACTTTTAAATTATTAAACCATTATTCATAAAATAAGTCACATTTATATATACATATATGTACATATATTGCTAGATTTTTAATGTTATATTATTTAAACTGTTACACTGTTTACGATGGGCTATTCTGGATTTATAAAGAAGTTTTATTGTTCAAGCAATCGTATAATTACAGTCTTGTTAATATTTGATTTACATATTGTTTTAATACCTTTTGCCTCCACATACTATTATTGACTGCGCACACTGCAGCCTAATATTATTTAATCTGTCGCGAAATTTCATTTTAAATTGGCTTTTAACTTGCATAATCTCAAATATGAATTAAAATGAACTTCATTTTATAGAATCAATGGTTAAATCGATTTCTCACAGTAAAAACCCATTGACAAATAAAGGCTAACACGGCTAACAAACACGACCATTGTGAACTAACTGTTCCAGTGGTAGAAGCTTCATAGGTTAGCAGGGAAAGATATATAAATATGTATAAACATTGGACAACATATACGTATGTAGGTACATACATACCAAAACACAATAGAATTACACATATATACGCATGTATGTATGTTAAGTTCACGCTTCGTGAACTTAGACTGACAATAGTATGTGTAAATTCATAGGCCTGTATATTTACCAAGCAGAAAATACTCCGTTGCACGTATACATAAATGTTGCACCCCTCTTAAATAACGAACTGTTTGGAATACTAATCAGGTGAGAGTAGTAGTTCGGGCAGTAGCTAAAGACCACTGACATATGTGTGAATGAGTGTGCTGCGTGTCTGAAGTGGCCGAGCATTGCACCGCCATGGCAGTAAAAACAGAAAGCATTCAAGAATCCTCTCGCGATCATTTGTTGTTAGACCCAGTACTCATAGAGTGCAAGGGTTTTATAATTTTAGGGTAATATATACATGTATCAGATTTAAGGAGGTATCTCTTACCCCTGATCTTGGTCATGATCGATATAAACATGCCCGCCAAAGTTAAAGCAACTAAATTTTATGACAACTAAATAAAACATTTTAAAACACTACATAAAAAGCTCCTTCTCGGAAGTTATTAGTGAAACATTTAAAAAATATATTTAATACAGAATCAATTTACTTAACTGTGGCAAATAATTGTAATTAAAGTTGTGAAAGGTAATGGTTATTTTTATCTATCTATTCGAAATCACTTAAATAAAAAAAAACCTGAATTTTATTAGGATGGTTCAAAATATAAAAAGTAAAACTAATTTTTCTAACTGCATTGAAATCATTGCTAAAGCAGCGAAAAACTTCCATGTGAAAATATTTTCATTGTTATCATAAGTTCATGGCAATAATTCCAGCGTGTACATACATATATGCTATGTATGTATGTATGTATGTATGTATGTGTATGTATGTATGTGAACAGATTGTACAACAGTATATTTCAAATTACATTGTTGACCAATTTATTTATTGATTACAGAATAATCAAACGAACAAATACTTGAAGTTAATATTATACTCAATTTTACATTTACATTGCATTAATAATAAAATAGAAGTAAATACGTGCAGCAAATCGAAAGAAATTTAATTCTAATTAATCTAATTATCTAATCGATAATTATCAAAAGTATTTTGGGAAGCTGATAAGGTTCAGTGTCATGATAGTTACATATTAACATTGGTAACAATGGGAAGAATATAATATAGACAATTGTAAAATAATATACCGAAACGCATAATAAAAAGAAATTAATAAAAAACAGTTTATCGTCGGATAATCAGACGATGCTGTAATATTACTTTAAATGGAACAGCTGATGCGATATCGATAATTTTAGCAAATTCGCTAGCAAGCACGGTTGCAATCTGAAATTACACTTCGGAGTCCAAGTACGTTTGTAATAAAATGCTTACCGACAATGTGTATGTTAATATATGCTATTTATGTCTTGTGATTTCCAATTTCCCAGCGAAACGGAACAGTTTTTATAAAACCACGTGTTAGGGGATTATTCAGCCATTATGCTCTATGATGTTTAGTCAGCAGTCAGCTGGAGCGGCAAACTGTTGATTCTGGTAATAATAAAAGTCCCAGCTGAGACGCCGGCATTTTTAACAAATCAGAAAGTCACTGGAGATTTACTTAAATCCGCTGAATATTCAATTTTAGATGTGAAAACTTTTCATATACTTTAATGTACTTGCTAATTGTTTGTTACAAAATATACTATGTATATAAATACATATATGTCATATTAGTACATTGCCATGTTTGTACACAGATATACATACATATGTACACATGTACAAAATAAATTGGTAACGCGTTGTACGTTAGGTTCACAAACAAACCGGATTTGCTATCATATGCGAATAGTGTATTTAAAATGTGTCATCGTGTGATACACATAGATGTACAATTATGTACACATGATATGCATTCATTTAAGTGTAGATCAGACTGCTCGTTTAGAGATAAACATAAGTATATAGTATCCCCATTAGATTTATACACAATTAAATGTATACATGTGGATACATATGTACATTCAAGAATACAAATAATCGATTGTGATTCATGCTTATAATGCGTAATTTTTTTAAACTTACTGGTGCTCGTGCTCCGTAGGAGGGTTCATTTTTAGCTCTTGCAATTTGTTATAAAAACCTTTCCACATTTGGTCCTCATCCATTTTATCTTTCGAATTTAGTACCGGGTGAGGAAGAATAACTAGCGAAAGCACCTCAAAGCACGAAGACAGCACGGAATGAACTGATGTGAAATCAACAGTGAGTCAAAGCTTCTCTCTAATTTATGACGCTTTTGTTAATCTACACTCACATTTATAAATAGCTTTGCCGTACCAATGTTGGCGACTATGCCCTTATGTGAGTAATAGGCTGCTGCATTTTTTACAATCTTTTCCTAAATCATCTAAATACGCATTTAGATCGGACTTTTGCCAATTTAACCACAATTTCTAAATAACTGTTCACAGAAGCTTTTTCGTTATTCATGCGGTTCGAATCAAACAAATAATCAATGTAATTGAGTTGAGCTTCTGCTAAAGAGTTGCAATATACAATATTTTTGCTTTGTTCCCCGGGTATTTAAAAATGTGACATTAACAGGAGCTATTTTTAAATAGGATGGTTTCGTGTTCTCCTAATTTGCAAAGGTTACCCCAAACAACATTCAAAAACAAACGTTTCACCTCTTGAAAAAAAAATATAATATAACGATTTTGGATTGAAACGGAAAAGTATGGAGTTAGTGGAAGTATTACAGCATTTAACAATGATGAAGCTCTATTAAATTTAATTAGGAGTTAGTAATGTAAAACACTATCGACTGTAAAAATTTCTCAATTGTTTTTTTTTGCTTTAAAATTAACAATAAATATTTAATATTTCTGCTAAATAATATAAGTTTTAGTATGATTTACTTACCTTTATAGGAACAAATTCTTGTATCACTCTTCCGATAGAAATGTAAAATAAGTTTGATTGTTTGGGTGGGAGGTCTAATTTGAAAAAAAAACATGCTACATTAAATCAGACCCAAACTTCATATTTTCAGTATAAAAGGAACCTATAAATTAAAAATGTTAGTTGAATTGTAGTTTTCATGCACATAAATATCTTTAGAACCGAATGCTACATTTGTGATAAAAATCATTCCCAATATACTCTGTCATATACTTTTAAAACATTTTCATTCTTTAAGGCTCGAACTTGAACGTTTAGTAGTACATAAATAAGAATGCTTACACAGGTATTTATATATTTATATATATAGATATATGTATATAAAATATATGAATACACATATTTGCATATGATGAAACACTGATAAAATTTTTGAAAATTTGAAAGTAACTCAAGAAAAGGAGTCAACTTTGAAAGAGGACTCTTTTACAGATTTCTTAATTTTTAAATTCGCTAAGAAATATTTTATTTTCAGGATATTTGTTTTTCTTGTACATGTTAATACATAAATTGATATCAGTGCAGTTGAGATTGAGGCAACAATGGGTATAATGAAAATGGTAACTTTAATTATTTCACATACTCAGATTACACTTTACATAGATGAAAATTAGTTTTATAAATATTAGCAGTGCAGCTACAAGGAATGAATCAAGTAAACCCTTGACTTAAAATTGTGTACAAATCGATCCAGTAATCTTTAAATGAACCGTTCAATGAAAGCGTCAATCAATTTATATAAATATAATAAATTACATAAAAATTTTATTATATTATTGTAGTTAATCCTAATTACCGGTTGTTGGCTTTATTTTCAGCTTAATTCTATGTCTCTAATTTACTGCATGTACACACAATCGTTTAGAAAATCTTAAACAAGAAATCAGCGAATTTTACGTGCACACAGGCATGAGGATTGTAAGTGACGTCCATTCAACGTCATTCATTTATTAATTTTTAGCGCAGCTCAGTCACAAATAGTCATTGTTTCGCATTCTATCATTATCATTGTTCTGCAACGCAAAATGGGTTATCAGATAATATATATGTATACCCGTGTTCAAGGGTTAATGCATACTTTTGGCAAATCCCTTGATGTTGATAGTCCGGTTCTTAAACGCACGTCACTTTTAATTGGTTCAGTATTGAAATCCCGCTTATTTAACCTTGCCTTTGTCGAATGGCTGTGTGAATGATCCTCTTTTCTGTTGGACCCATGACGTATTCCAAAATGATTCTCCCTATCACTCTGCATTATTTCTCTGTCAAATCCTCGTCGATAGTCGCTATAGCTATTGTTATAGTTTCCGGATCCCGGTCCACTTTTATGGACTGTGTTGCGGTCCCGAAAGTTATTTCCTCCGCTAAAGGAATTCTTTTGAGTCGTATTAATGGTGATGCTACGACTGTCGCGCACATTACGCTCCCGTTCTCTATCATCGTTTTGACGGTTAAAATTTCTGTTGATTGGTACTTGAGTTTGGCTAGTGACATCTGCAACGTGATTCGTTGGACGTTTCGATGAAACTTCCTCTTCTTGCTTCTTTTCGTAGTGGGAAAAATCATCGAAGATGGATGTTGTATGTTTGTAAGAGTGTAATATTTGTAACACCTCAATGCCTTTTGAGTTTTGAACCTCTTGTGTATCTCTTGAATATGTCACGGGTTTATTGTCATTATTTTCAAGTCGAATGTGTCGTAGCTTTCCATTCGGCACATCCTTGACATATATCCATTTCACTTTAAACTTTCCCCTCCACTTGTCTTGAGACCAAACGCTGGATGTGGAATTATAATCCACCGAAGTCATCATTTGTGCCATACCACAAAAGTGGCCTGAGCTATTTACCGAGAAGAAAAGCAAAACATTACCGCCCTCTTTGTATCGCTCCTTAAAAGCGTCATCCAAGCGCTTATTACCGTGATCTGTTGAACACCAGATCTCGTATTTTATACTGCGATGAATATCATCTTCAGAATATGATTTAATAACAAAAAAACTATAAAAAAATAGTAATTAAAAATTTATATAATTGAAAAAAAAAAACCAAATTATTTACCGTGCTGTGGCTGCCTTTTCTAAATCAATCTCTGTAGGGTTATAATTGTTTTTATCCTTTAATTCGTCCAACAATATTTGCGGATCAGCAGCCACCTCTTCAATTACAGACGAATTTTGTGCAATACGTGGATTATTTTCATCACGATATTCGTGCTTAATGTTCTTCTCAAACTCGTTGCGATGTCCAGTGAAGTTTCCCTACGTTCGTTATATCGAATTGGATTACCAGTAGCTACGATTCGTCGGATGGGTGGTGCAGATGTGCCGCTTGCCTGTCGTGGTTCTATTTGATAATTATGCTGCTGAGTAACCCAGTTTTTGCGAGATTGACCAGTCGGAGACGGTTTTGCACTGCACAAATTACTGTTACCAACTACCCCGTAGCATTCCTCCTTATCGGATTGAGTACCTATGGATGGGGCCGGTTCATCTCTAGTCGTTGAAGAATAATTAGGCTCCGAACTGGACAAGTCAATAGGTGAAGGCGGGGATGGTACTGGTGCGGGATTACTGTTGGGCAAGTCCCACACATTGACATCTAAGTTATGCTTTCCTGGTACCATTGGTGGTGGGGGCATCCCAGGACCTTTCTTTTTATGGCTGGATGTGATAAATGTTGTCTGCTTGCACAAATAAGACAACATTTTAGTCAATCGTTATTGTTTTGTAATGTAAAATAAAAACTTACTTTCGAAGTTAATTTAGCTGGCTGGGAAGCGATTGAGGCCCAAGTCGTTTTTTTAGGTGCAGCGATTGCAGCGTGTGTCTTAACTTCATCCACAGATTCGCTTGTACGCTTGTCCAATTTTGACGACTGACCATCGTCATTTTCATTTATCTGTAGTAAATATATGTTTAGCAAATGTTGTTAGGTTATTGTCATAACAAAGCTAATTATGAAAATGTTAATAACATAGTAACAAGGTATTCACTCTTCTACATTATTTGCGGATCAAATTTGTAAATGAAATTATTTATTTAATTTTTACAAGGCTTAAACAAACTTGATCTGCGTACTTCCCTTTATAATATATCTAAACGCATTAAATTTGGGTTGTAGATATCGTAAACCACATTCAGGATACAGGCTCAACAACCAAAAGAATGTGAAAATAAATAACATACCCGATTAGAGGGTGCAGAACTATCCGCAAAAAGCCGCCTTGAATTCCAAGCATTTATGTGTTGGTTTTCACGCTTTGGATTGTTGTAAGAGCCCGAATTTCCATATTTTTGCTTTGTATCTGAAAAGTAAAATATATTTTTTTCATTATTCTGCATCATTAGGGCATAATAAATAATGAAGACTGCAATCAAAATTAATGAAAATGATAAAATTAAACAATATAATATTAAAAACAAGTCCAAAGTTTGTCAGATTGCGTCAGTGTTATAACAGGTTTAATATAGTTTATTATATTATATGAAAGTGTAAAGTGTAAATGTGTTAATTTATTATTAAGAAATCGCTAAACTTAGGGAATAAAGTAAATATATATGTATATAGTCCTTTAGCATTTTATCCCGTTTGTAGTCGGTTGGGAACGGAATTCATTAAGCAGTGAAGGCAAACCTTTTAAATCAGCCTGGAATCTTTGTGATAGGTGCATTTGCTCGATATAATTACAGATTTAACTATTATATTGTTATCTGATATTTATTTATAATTTTATCCTATGAATATATCGTGAAAGCCTTGATATAGTGCAAAGTTTATTGGAGGATAATCATATTAACTTTTTTAAAGCTTACAAATGACTGTGCGAGTAAAGTCAATTTAAATTGTCAGTCTGCTTGAAATTTAATTTAGAAAATATGTAATCAGAATACATTTTTGGTCCTACATTTCGAAATTATTAAATTTTTGGCTATCGATTAAATAAGGTCTGCACAATGGAAGAACTAATTAGTGAAAACGACGAGATAAAA
The DNA here is from genome assembly GCA_035042075.1 of Drosophila macrospina. Lineage (NCBI taxonomy): Eukaryota > Metazoa > Arthropoda > Insecta > Diptera > Drosophilidae > Drosophila > Drosophila macrospina. Next base: position 1,851,931 of record JAWNLW010000574.1, on the reverse strand, counting down.
ATTGGAATAATTGGTGAATCTGGACTTGATAACCCCATTATTCTAAATGATAGAAAGGAATGTGCTGTGTGTACACCATTTGGAAAGCCTTCAGACGTTATTATTGAGGGAACCATTGAAAGTGTCAACTGTGCTCTTCTTTCGAGAAGTGGGCGTCTTCATGATATAATGCCATCGAATATTAATTATAGGGCCAACATTTGGGCAATGCGTAAGTTAGGATGTACCCATATCTTGGTTACGCATACCGTTAGTTCACTGCGTGACAATATTAATCAAGGCGACATAGTCGTTCCACATGATGTTATTGACAATACATCAAAACGTGCTCAAACATTTTATGATGGTGTTGTAGGCAGCCCGTTTGGCGTGTGCCATCTGCCCATGTATCCTGTATTCTGTGAGCGAACGCGAGGTCATCTACTGAAAGCAGCTAAGGAATTAGAGCTTAACGTACACTCTAAGGGAACAGTAATCACTCTAGAGGGGCCACGTTATTCAACTATTGCGGAAAACAATATATATCGCAGTTGGGGCGCGGATCTTTTAAGTATGACTCTATGTCCTGAGGCAGTATTAGCTAAGGAAGCTGGCATTTTATACGCATCTCTGAGTTTCGTTACCAATAAGGAGTGCTGGTGTGCCAACCAGCAAATAGCAAACACTCATGAAATTATATATACATTCAAAAAGCAAGTTGACAAAGTGCAGAAAGTTCTGATTAATACTATTAAAGGAATTTCTAAAGAAGATTGGACTGAAGACATATTAAAAGCTAAGGTTAAGTATTTCTAGCAATACATTAAACTTTTTATTTATTATTGAATACTCATTGCAGATTTTGGTGTGCAGCAATTTCTCAAATCGTAACCAATAAAATAAATCAAAGCCATATTCAATTTATGTAGTATAGTACTCATATGTAATAAAAGAATGAAATAATTGATTAAACAAAATGAAAAACCAGACTTAGTTTTCAAAGATATATATATGTATACAAGTATATATTTTATATTGAAAAAAATCCTAATCCAAAACTATATACATATTGATAAACTTCCAATACTATTCCTTTAATGAGTACCAGGAACTGACAAATTTTTATTTGAAGTGTTTCATTAACTCTCATGCGTGAATTATCATCGACAGCGCTCTCTAAATTTGGCTGCCAAACAAATATATTGTGTCTTTCAACTTACATAATTTTATTTGGTGAGAAACCTCTTCTAACAAATAAGAACTGCCATATGTTAAGTCTGTTACTATAGTACTTACCATTATTATGGGATGATTTTCGTCCTTTTCCTGTATTACTCAATGATGAATGATTATTTTCTTTCACATTAAAAGGTGGAAATTGGAATTGCATTGAGCTTTGATTACCTGTTGCAATTGGAAATAATTCGTTAATGAATGTAGTCTTTAATTCATTGACTATAATACTACCAGAGTTATCATCATTAGCTGGAGAAGGTAAGTTTTCATAACACGCCTCATCAACTTGTTGGCTCCATGGTATATTGCGCTCCCCGACAGATTTTACTATTTAGATTATTTTGGTGAAAAGAATTATAGCTAAATTTCATTTTCAATAAAAATCTAAATTGAAAGATGAACATTAAGCAATAGGTGTGAGATTTTATGATTGCGGGCAATATTTTAGATAATATTCCAAGAAATATACTCCACAGATCATACTAATGATTGAAAGAAATTGTGAGAATATTTGCAGTAATAACAAAACTTGATTCTTCTCACTAGTCAATGGGTGTTCATATTTTAAACATTAAACGCCCTTTTTATTTTTTAGACATTACAAAATTATATCTTCCAATTAATTTAAATGTAACAAATGACAAGCTTTATGTTCAGCTCGTAATTTTTCAGGGCCGTTGGAGCAAAAATACAATTTGATAAGTATAATTTGATAGTTTAACTCCTATTAAATACATATTTTCCGCAAATTTTTTCAAAATAATATTAGGTTAAAAAAAATGCAAATTAAAACATTTGAAAATTTAATTGACCGTGATAGTAGTCAAAAATAATATCGATCAGCATTTCATACCGGCCTTTAAATTATTCCAATCTGAACATTTTCTCAGTCAAGCATCCTAAGCAAAATACGTATTTAAAGTTGAATGATAGCAAAGATACTAGTATACTTTAACACCTGGCTTTAGGATTCCACATAAAAAGTAAGAATGTTTACTTATTATATGTAATGTTATTATGTATGTTTATTATATTATAAAACCAAAGTGGTAAGAAGTATGCCGCTGCATTTAAAAGCGAGAACTGTCCCATCTATTGCTCAGTCCATACTTGCAAATATTTTAATATTTAAATTTTCCATTTAGCTATTACAAAATGTACATTTCGTCTATGTACATGGTTATGTATGGTAATTGATTTACAACCGTATATGTACAAAGTACAATGCACGACGCAGGCTATTATATTATGTATATGTAACTACCTGCAGTTCCTGATATTTTCTGAAAGAAAAAAAGTTAAACGGTCAGTTTACACAATAACAAATTCAATTATATATACATATGTACATACAATGCTTATATGTATGTACACATACAAACATAAATTCTTATGTGTGAACATGCAATTAGATGTATCTGTATGTAGAATTCTACATACATATTTATAATTGTAGACATACATAGCTTAAATATACTTTTCTTAAGTCTCGGAAATGTAAATTATTACATACACATACATATAAATGTACATACACTTGTATTTATGAATGTGCATCAATGTAAGAATGTATATACATTCACATATGTATGTATACCAAAATGCCATTACCTGATCCACGCCTGACATTTGCTGCCGAATTCAGCTTTCTTTGTTTGCTAAAAGCAGGAAAAGAACATTTTAATTTGCAATTCATTTTTAGTATTTATATATATCTCACCAAAAAATAATAAATTAACGAACGGATGTAAAATTTGCAGTTAAAAACGTTTTAACAAATTATAGTATGTATTTTCGACATATAGAACTACACACTTTACATCATGAACATGTAAATCGCACACACACACGCACACACTTGGGAATAGCATTCACCAAGTCGGAAGCCGTTTATTTTTACAGCGCCGTTGTTGTTCGTATAAGGGTTGCCGTCAAGCATGCATATGTTCTATATATCGATGTGCATATGTAAACACTTATGAATACTCGCCACAGATACATTTATAATTAAAATTCTGATTTATACCACCTATTATTAATACATAGATATATAATTAAAAGTTTTACTAAATTTATCATTCAATTCAAATGTTACTATTGTCTTGAAAATCCAATTGGGGAATGATCTTTAGTTTACAGAACTGCTCCTCATTTCATTAAACTCCTCACCACTTATGGATATTCTTGTAAGTTTTTGTAATTCTTACAATGTAAATAGCATTATTATTCGATGCTATTTAAGAAGTTTCAAAAAGTAACCTAAATAAGTTATTTTACTTTAATAATATTCAAAAATAGCATTTCATATTTTATATTTTTCACTCACAAATTTCACTGATTTTATATCCACAAGGTGAATACAAAACAATATACAAAATCTTAATATTCCTATTTTATAAATTAAATTAATTTTAAAATTTTAAAATTGGTATACTTAACATAACTAGACCATATTTTTTAACGAGACTAATTAGAGACGAATTAATTAAAATTATAGTGTTTTTCCCGTTTCTTATGCTCAAGAAATCAGCTGACTTGACTATTTTTATATATCACAGACATCAATTCCTCTTAATGTAATTTAATGGAAACATCAAGTATAATAAGAAAAGTTTATTTATTAATAACAATACTCATAATGCACAAAATTTTCTTTAAAAATCCAAAAAATTATAAAAAAAATTCAATAATATTAAAGATTATTAAAGAGCATTAAAGATTATAAAATTTTCTATCGATTACATTAATATTATTTATTATTTTATCTTTAGATATATAATTTTTAGACATAATTTTTCTGTAATTACAAGAATTTTGCCATTTTGTTTATGTTTCATTCTCCTGTTTCAAGTAAACGCTGCTTTCATACTAATTGAATCAACCTATCGTATGACTCTTCTCTTGACTTGCCCAGTGAAATACTCAGACTTGTGGTATTGACGTTGATCGTTTGCCGGGAAAATCGCTTGTGAAATTTTTTGAATATTGCTGTAGCAAAGAGCCAACAAGTTTAAAATGGATGTGGAATTACCTTACATGGCAGAATATGCCAAAACTGCCAGAGCGTCTTGCAAGGGATGCAAAACGCAAATTCCAAAGGATTCGGTACGCTTGGCTATAATGGTCCAGGTAAGTAAATTTGGATCATTGACTTAACATTTAGACATGTTCCCACGCCATAAAAACTACCATATTTCTGTAATGTACTCTTTGTATGCCAATAAAAGCATTTTTTGGTCAGATATGCATTATATATTGGTAAACTATATGTACAACAGACGCGCAAAGTTCGCCGTCTGAGCTTCTCATAAATTCAAGTTTAACAAAGTAATTATATAAAAGTGTCTTATAAAATGTAAGACACCAATGAACAAATCGATAAGTGTCAACTACGAAAAGAATATGAATGTCCAGAAGTCATTAGGCCTTTCTATGCGACGTCAAGTTGTTATCAAATACCCTTGTATATTAAAGTATTTGTATTTCACCACAGTAGGAAACACGCCTAGTTTGCAATAGTGGGTGCTTAGGAGTACAGTGTTAGTTAGAAATGCTAGGGACAGAATATGCTGAAGAATTTTAAAACATTTCACTATTCATATTGCAATAAGTCCATACGAATAACTGCGCAGTTCCTTCAAAGTGACCTAAGTGTGAACTCGTAGAATTAAAACTGTTTTAGGAATCCCTGATCCGTCAAACACCGCATTCTTGTCTTATAGCACTATAACTAAACATGCTGACATCAACATTGAAGATCTGTGACTTATTGAACTCTATTTACACTTTCTAGTCTCCTTTTCATGATGGAAAATTGGCACAATGGTATCACCAGAACTGTTTTTTCAAGAAGCAACGCCCTGCGTCTGTGGGGGATATTAAAAACTTTGAGAATTTAAGATTTGCAGACCAAAATGAAATCGAAAAGCTTGTCGGTTTGTATAATACTCAAACATTCTGTTGAAATACGAGTTTTAATGTTTAATATCTAATTTAAGGAACCGGATCACAAGCCGTGGAGAGCAAATCAGGGAAAAAACGTTCAAAGCAAGAACAGCAAGCTCTTAAAGATTTTGGAATTGAATATGCCAAGTCTGGACGGGCAGCATGTCGCGGCTGTGAGCTAAAGATAAGCAAAGATGAAGTTCGAGTATCTAAAACAGTTTATGATACTGAAGTTGGAATGAAATACGGTGGTCAAAAATTATGGCATCATTTGGAGTGCTTCGCTAAATTGCGATCGGACGTTGGTTGGTTTGATACTGGTGAAAATCTTCCGGGATATAAGCAGTTAAAAGCCGAGGATAAAACAGAGGCTAAAAAACTTCTACCGTGAGTATATCATATTATACATATTATATTATCTTTGGCTTGTTGTAATTTATATTTACAACTAAACTTTTGCATTAAGTTGTAAGAAGGAATCTATACAGATGTCAGTGTCAATGTTGTTCCTCGATTGTGTGATGTCATGATTTGTTCGCAAGCTACAACACCAAACGAATTTATTTATAATACTATTATTATATACATATTTTAAATCATTTAAAATAGAGAACTCTGCAAAATTTATTAAACTTTTCGACAATAGACAGAAAATAATTTGCGCGTAACCTCATTACAAACTGCTCTCGTTTTTTTCATCCCTGTTCCCAAAGAGTAAACATGCAGCGACCAAGGAATCAATTCTTATGAATTTAACATAAATAATTATAGTTTATTACAGATCTGAGAATCTAAAAGTCCGCTGTTCTCTGCCGTCAAGCCGTTACCAATGTGTATCTTTTATATTCATTTGTACAATATAAAAGTCGGTAACCAGATATCAAATATACATACCCCGGTTGGTGAAACAAACGTGATTTAAAGTAACTTCGCTACTGCGCAAAAGATCATTAAATAGAATTAAATATAATAATAAGATTCCATTATATTCAATTTCTTTATTAACTGACTGATTTATTTATTGATTGCAGTGCAATTAAGTCTGAAGATACACCAGATGCCAAAAAACCGAAGTTGGAAATAGAAGATGATGCTCAGAAAAAGGAGCAGACAAAAAAATTAAAGCAACAGAATGATATATTATTCAAATTTCGTGATGAAATAAAAAGTGAAATGAAGAAACCAGATATTGGAAAACTATTAGAATATAACTCACAAGACCCTATACTTGGGGATTCTGAAAAACTTTTGGATCAAGCGGCAGATTTATTGACCTTTGGCGCAATAGAAAATTGCCCAGAATGCAAGAGTCGTCAATTCACTTTTAATAAATTTGGTTACTCTTGTAATGGTAATATATCTGAATGGACTAAATGCACAAAGGTATTAACAGAACCTAAGCGGTCAGCTTGCAAAATTCCAAGTGATCTTAAAACTTCCTATAAGTTTTTAAGTAAATACAAAAAGAAACCAGAAATGCGAATAATTCAGTACCTACCTCCGAGTGCATCTACCATAGCTAAGGATATTGCAATCAAGAAAAATCCCGAAGAGCTTGATGGGTTAGTAATTAACAGAGATTAAACACAATATGTGTAAATATACATTTTTCTTTACCTTATTTCCAGACCCAAAATAAAGCGAGAACGTCCAGCATTATACAACTTTAAATTTTCAATAATCGGCTTGAAAGATGATGAGGTAGAATTAAAGAAACGTATCGGAAAATTGGGCGGTAAATGCGATTCAAAAATAGCTGATGACGTTATTGCCATAATATCTACTGAAAAAGAAGTTAAGAAGTTATCTTCTCGCATGAAAAAAGCGAAAGAGCTTGGCATACATATTGTTCCAATGAAGTATCTTGATTGTGTAGAGAGCGATGGCTCCGGCGCCATCACTTTCATAAATAGTATGACTCTTTGCGATTGGGGTACAGATCCATCAACCCGGCTTCCTCAAGAAGAATTAAAGAGCTCAAAGTCGAAGAGTATTTACACTAAATCTGTACCAAAGTCGGTGACACTTAAAGTGAAAAATGGACTTGCTGTTGATCCAGATAGTGGTCTGGAGGATGTCGCTCATGTGTATGTTAAAGGCGATAATAAATATAACATTGTGTTGGGCTTGACAGATATACAGCGCAATAAAAATTCATATTATAAGCTGCAGCTTTTGGAATCTGATACTAAAAATAAGTACGTTATTACATTTACACTAATATAAAAATGTAAAGATTATTTAACAATTCCTTATTTAACTTCCAGGTATTGGATATTTCGCTCATGGGGTCGTATTGGCACTACAATCGGAAATTCAAAGATCGAAGACTTTACAACATTAAATGATGCAGTAAACTGTTTCCATGAGGTATATGAAGATAAAACTGGAAATTTATTTAGTAATAGAAATAATTTTGTTAAACATCCTGGTCGTATGTATCCAATCGACATTGAGTATGAAGACGATAAGAAGGTCGAGACCGCCAGCAGTACACATATTGATTCTAAACTAGCAGCTTCCGTTCAGAACCTAATAAAGCTTATATTCGATGTCGATTCTATGAAGAAAACAATGATGGAATTTCACATCGATATGGAAAAAATGCCATTGGGCAAACTAAGCTTGAAGCAACTCCAGTCGGCATATGTTGTTATAAATGAAATCTATGAACTGATTCAGGAAAGCGCTTCTAACACTCGATTCATTGATGCAAGTAATAGATTTTATACGCTTATACCTCACAACTTTGGAGTCAATGCGCCACCATTAATTGAAGCAATTGAGCAAGTTGAAAGTTTGCGTCAAATGTTGGATTCTTTATCGGAGATCGAAGTTGCTTACAATATAATAAAGAAGGAGGAGAATGTAGAAGGCATCAATCCAGTGGACAAGCATTATGAGCAATTGAAAACACAACTGGAACCACTAGACAAAAATAGTGATGAATATTCCATTCTAAATAAGTATGTTCAAAATACACATGCCTCTACCCACAGTTCATATGAACTGGAAGTTATCGACATATTCAAGGTAGTTCGTCAAGGTGAAGCTCGTCGTTTTAAGCCATTTAAAAAGCTACACAATCGAAAGTTGCTATGGCACGGTTCCCGACTCACTAACTTTGTAGGCATATTGTCACATGGTTTAAAAATTGCACCACCAGAGGCACCACCTACTGGCTATATGTTCGGTAAGGGCATATATTTTGCAGATATGGTGTCCAAATCGGCAAACTATTGTTGCACCAGCCAGCAAAACTCTACAGGACTGATGCTTCTCTCTGAAGTGGCATTGGGTGACATGATGGAGTGTACTTCAGCCAAATATGTTACACAGTTACCTAAGAATAAACACAGCTGTTATGGCCGTGGACGAACTATGCCAGATCCAAAAGAGTCGCTCATTCGCGATGATGGTGTTGAAATACCTCTTGGAAAACCCGTTACTAATGATAGTTTGAAATCGTCGTTGTTGTATAATGAGTTTATTGTATACGATATAGCTCAGGTTAATGTTAAATATCTGTTCCGTCTGGAGTTCAAGTACAAGTATTAGTAATATTTAATTAAACCGAAGCCAATGCTTAATGCTTTTTATATTATTATCTACTCTTGGGATTCCAAGTTCATTTAAATAAGTCATTAATAAAAGTTGGTTATTAAAATCAATAAAAAAAATACGAATTCTTTTAAATTATATATTTTTTTTTAAAACAACTTTTTTCACAACTTTTTTTGTATCATTGCCACTTCTTTAAAGGGTTGTAGGAGTACATACTTAAACCCATTAAATTCAACGATTTGGCATTCTTTAGTTCATTAGTCTTGGTATAATACATATATACAATAAATTAAATTCAAACAAGTCAAAGTTTTGCTATATTTTTTGTAAACTATATATATTTCATTTAAATAAATAAATAATACTTCGAAAAAAATAAATATGGGATTTTGCAAACAGTTTCTGCTCTTTAGGTATATTTTTCCTCAAAATCTTGAATCGAGCTTGTTATAAACTCATAAATCTCATTTATTTGATTTTCTAGTTTTTCTGAAAATAAAAAATAAATTGGCATTACAATTCTAAATAAATCTATGTAAATAAACTAATTAATTTTACCTTTATCAGTCTCCACGTGTTTGCTATTCATTCCTTCATCGTCAACATTCATATTATCGTTAAATAAATTCTTCAGCTTTGGTAACACAAGCAGCAAACAAATTATTCCAATAAATTTAACTATTTTTTTGAATATCAATAATTTTAATACAATTTTTCCAAGCGTAAAAAGACTTATTTTTGATTTTAGCTTGGCGAAGAACGAGTCGTGTGAATGATACGGAATAGGATGAGCTGGCTTATAGAAAGGTGCCGGAGGATAATTATATGACGGTGGAGGACCGTATACAGGTGGTGATGGGGCTGGCGGTAAGTAGCTATTGTCTTTTGGTGGATTGTAATCATAGCCTCCTCCAGTGACATCTGGTGGAGGTCCGTATGCTGGAACCGGTGGTGAAGTAGGCGGTGGTAGGTAGCTTATGTCTTTTGGTGGATTATAATCATAGCCTCCTCCAGTACCACCTGATCGTATATTGAATAAGTAGTTATAAACGTTAATTTATTACAGATTAATACGAATAAAATTATACGCATTTATGCATATCCCATTTCTAAATTTGATCCGATTGGCAAATAATTTTATTTTTAGTGTTTATTGTATTTTAAATTTATATAATAGAAAGTTTCATATTGCTCCATTCAAATAACCCACATTTCCTTTCGGGAGTACAAACATAAGGCGGCACTCTAAACACCAACTATAAACAGTCGATTTTACCTCAAATATTTCACTATATATTAACATTGAATTTTTAGAGATTATCAATCTTAACATTGTTTGGACAACGTATATCAAATCATGAAGAGTATTAAATCACAAGTTGTTTTAAAAACTTTCATTTTAAACTTTGTTTGTGTCATTTCTTATATTGAATAGTCCAGAATTTAACACTTTAATTGCAATGTAATATATTTTCATATTTATTTACGCACCGAAGTCTGTTTTATGCGAGCTCTGCAAGGCGTCCGCATATGTATCCTGGCTAAACGATATATCCGATGCGTTAGCACTCGCAACAATGAAACACACTAACGCGAATACAATTCGAAAATTCATTTTTCCAATTGGCCAAAACATTTGCATGTAACCGTTAACAAAACTCAAATGAACACTGGTTATACCAGCAAGTATGTTTTAAGCCCCGAGCGTAAGAGCTAAGATTCGAAAATGCATAAAATAGCGCAATCGACAATGTAAAAGTGAATATAACTGTTTCTTAATACCCTGCTTTCAATGAATGCGCTGGGTATGAACGGTTTATAGCATTGTGAAAACGAATGTAACAGATAAAAGATCATCTTCGAAACCTTTGCAAAATTCTTACATATTCTGAATGTATATATGTATGTATACCGTTTTTATTTATCGGAGTGCGAATATAGTTCAGACTTGAGAACAGGGTATACTCCATTCCCATACTTTCATCCAAATATACACACTCTTTTTGGTATGTATTCACTGGCCATTTGTAGGTTCAATTATGTATTCATGAGACTATTGCAGCCGTACTACGTGTTTTTTAACTTCTGTAGTACGTGCAGTAATGGAATCGTACTTTTCTGGATTTGTGGGCGGTGATAAATATCTGAACTTTCACTGTCCAATTTAAATACATATTGAAATTTGATAAACAGGTTATTGTTACTTTGAGCAGATGTATATGACATTCAACATGGGACATTTCAAGAAATACAGTTCTTGATCTCAAATTCAACAGAAACTCTAAAATTGTAGCAAAATATGAAATTTTCAAAGTAATACCCTCTTTTCAATTATAGCGGCACACACAATATAGAGTATTCAGAGGTTGCAAACACTCGACTGAAGAACTCTCACTTGTTAGAATTTAGTTAATAAAAAAAGAAAGTGAATGAAAGAGACAGGTGTACTTATTTATATTTGTATATCAGTATATGTATAAACACACTCATTGCGCCCAGCTACTTAGATCTTAGATCTATATAGTACACTAATTCCCTCACAAATATAAGAAAGTTAGTTATTGTTTTATCATTGAAGATGTAGTTCGAACCTTTATTTATTTTTGTATGTATAAAGCGGCATAGGCTGATTAATTAAAATTACATTAAAGTCGTTGTATAGACATAAGTAACATAAGAGTTAGGAAGCTCAGCAGTTTCTTTTAAAAAACTATAAGCGAGCAAAAAATTAACTTTGAAAATTCCATACACATTCTATCATTAAATTCATATAAATAATAAATTATCCAAAAATGAATTTTTCTATTCGTAGCAAAGGCCAACTCAATGTAAAATGGGTGAAAGTTTTAACTGCAATTTCTAACCAAAAACATTTTTAATTAAAAATAATCAATTGGTTTTTTGAACTCATCGTATGTATGATATAAATAAATTTGATTTTTATAGATAAAAATAGGTGCGTCGTGTTATTAACTATGTTCGAACTGAACTGCTTGTTGTTCAACGGTTTCAATTCAAGATCTTGCAAAGCTTATCGGCTAGAACATATAATTAAGAATTATCGATATTTCAATGGTGAAGAGTCGATAAAAAATAATAAGGACGCTCTCTCTTACTCTAATACCATAAATGGTGCGACGATTCAGTTCAGTATTCATTATTTAGGCTTCACTGAACCACATCTTTCAGGTAAATGTGGCGAAGCCACATCACGCTCTGTATTAAAGAAATTAGAACTTGGGTTGCCCAGTTATAAATCACTGAGTTATACGATTTGAGATAAGACTACTAAAATATAAGTATAGTTTTGTAGCAAATATGAAATTAAAACTGATCAATAATATATTTCATTCATTGTTTAAACAAACCTTTTGGTGCACATATTTTATATCTAAATATTTTATACATTATAAAATCTGGTTCGCGGTAGCGTGATGTTTCTTCTTCCGCGGGCTACTCACTATAAATTTAAAGTAAAATATTTAACGTAATTCTGATAATTCTCTTGTAAAACGATTTGGATGATTTGCGGTCAAATAGAGAGTAGAACTGAATGAAAAATAGAATTTACGCCAAGTATCTTATCACCCCTCGAATACACATATGGGTTTATGTGTGTGGAAGACTTGCCCTATTAAGAAATGCGTCGCCTATAAAAAAGCTTGTGCAAGCGCAGCTTCGGTTAGTCGATATTCAGCTGTGTTTCATTACAAACAAAAGTTGGTATATTTCCTTCTTCATAATAACCTATTAGATAAACATGGTAAGTCCTCTGCGGATTCCTTAGGATACTAATTCATAATGCAAAGCTTCGTCTCTGTATGCAAGTGTGTATTTCGGAGAGTTTAGGATTTTAAGGACTTCCAGTATTTGAATTAACATAAAAAGGATACATATATTTGCATTAAGATAAATTGTTTGATTATCCTCGCTCTTTAGACAGTGCAGCTGTTTATATATATATATTTTAAATTTGTATGTGAATCTGTGTAAACGTCTTTGAGTACGGACTACAAGATATCTCTTAGTTGAAAACACTTTTCCTTTTAATTTAAAATGATCGGTTCATATTAGAAGAAGTAACAGATTTTTTAACGATCTCAGGTCTTAACTACACTGGCGTGGTTGTTAAAGAACTTTAATTTAAACTGCGTTGATGATCATTTAATTGCTACGAGAAAAACATTGGGTTGAGCTGACTTTACAATTAAATCTTGATAATCGATCGCTATATTATGATGATGATTCATTAGTCATTCTTGTTGTTTTACAGAGTATTTAAGGATGTATGCTACTTGACTATTAAAAGTTATGTTACACGGTCTGCTGAACAGAGACTAAGATATACATTAATATGTATGGCATTAATGATTATTTTTCTTTTACTTTATTGTAGAGGGAGTGTATTTCAGTTCACATAGGACAAGCTGGCGTTCAGATTGGTAACGCTTGCTGGGAGCTGTATTGTTTGGAGCATGGAATCCAGCCGGATGGCCATATGCCTTCGGACAAAACGGTTGGCGGGGGCGACGACTCTTTCAATACCTTCTTTAGTGAAACTGGCGCTGGAAAGCATGTGCCACGAGCTGTATTTGTTGACTTGGAGCCTACGGTTGTCGATGAAGTGCGCACTGGAACATACCGGCAACTGTTCCACCCGGAACAGTTGATCACCGGCAAAGAGGATGCTGCCAACAATTATGCCCGTGGTCACTATACAATCGGCAAGGAAATTGTGGATATTGTACTAGATCGGATACGTAAACTAGCTGATCAATGCACGGGTCTTCAGGGATTCCTAGTATTTCACTCATTCGGCGGTGGAACCGGCTCCGGGTTTACCTCGTTGCTTATGGAGCGTCTGTCTGTTGATTACGGAAAGAAGTCTAAGCTGGAGTTCTCAATCTATCCAGCTCCACAAGTACGTATATCGGGTTCAGTTTAAGAAGAAATACTTGATGATCTTTCAGTAGTCTGATTATACTCGTAAGGAAAAGTACTTTTCAGACTAAAGTCTGTAAATCTAAATTTTTATTAAAACTATAATATATAACTAGAACATAATGATGAACTTTGTATCTTTTAGGTTTCGACAGCTGTTGTTGAGCCATACAATTCAATTTTGACCACCCATACCACTCTGGAGCACTCCGATTGTGCATTTATGGTTGACAATGAAGCCATATATGACATCTGCCGTCGCAATTTGGACATAGAGCGACCTACCTACATGAACCTAAATCGTTTAATTGGGCAAATTGTTTCCTCAATAACAGCTTCGTTGCGCTTCGACGGAGCTCTCAATGTAGATTTAACTGAATTCCAAACCAATTTGGTCCCCTACCCACGCATTCATTTTCCCCTTGCCACATATGCGCCTGTAATTTCCGTTGAAAAAGCTTACCATGAGCAATTAACTGTCGCCGAAATAACGAATGCTTGCTTCGAGCCCGCTAACCAGATGGTCAAGTGTGATCCAAGGCATGGAAAATACATGGCATGCTGTATGCTCTATCGGGGTGACGTTGTACCCAAAGATGTTAATGCAGCAATTGCCACAATCAAAACAAAGCGTTCCATTCAATTTGTAGATTGGTGTCCAACTGGCTTTAAGGTGGGTATTAATTACCAACCACCTACTGTGGTTCCAGGTGGAGATTTAGCCAAGGTTCAACGTGCGGTATGCATGCTGTCTAATACTACTGCTATCGCTGAAGCCTGGGCTCGTTTGGATCATAAGTTTGATCTCATGTATGCCAAACGCGCCTTTGTTCACTGGTACGTTGGAGAAGGTATGGAGGAGGGAGAATTCTCTGAGGCCCGAGAGGACTTGGCCGCCCTCGAAAAGGATTATGAAGAGGTGGGAATTGATTCAACGACCGAAGTTGATGAAGGTGATGAGTACTAAAACATGATCAAATCAGAAATACGAGCATACATATATGAAACAACCTTTTTTAATTAAATCAGAACTTACAAAATAAACTGTCTACTAAAATAAGCAAATAAATACGATGCAAGAAACATGTTGTTCTTCTTTTTTATTTATGAATTAAATAAATCAAGTTTAACTCACGAATATGAATTTGGTTTATTTTCATCAGTAATCAACAAATAACATATGATATTATTAATAGATATTAAGTTATCAGTTAGCATTTTATAGATCTAAATATATAATTTTCGTTGCCGATAAAGCTCCACAGAAACTCAAAAAACTGGCAGTGCTGATAACAGCTGTTGTTGTTCCAGCAATTTTAACAATAATACCCATACACATTGATAAAATAAATTGGGCTAAGAAAACCATGCTGCTGACAATGGCCACATCGGTACCTAAGCCCCGTACTCCAGATCCCAATTTGGCACAGCCGCTTCCGTCCACTTCGAACTGAAATATTATAAATAAAAAAAGATATTTGAATTAATAACATTTCCATATTTTCTGTGGATATAATAATATAGTGAACGCATAGTCAGAGGATTGTTTTGTAGTATAGAGTCGGAATAAATGTTTTTGCTTTTCTGTTGAACTTTTCTGTTAAAAATGCAAACGGTGATTTAATCAAAATCTTGGGTATTTTCTGCCACATGCCTGTTAATTCTATTGCTTTCACTGACTAACTTCTTTCTCAAGTTGCCAGATTCATGCAACCCTGCGAGAGCGAGATCAATACCTCAATCGTTCTCCTTATTTCAAAAATGTAAAGCGAGATAGCCAATAGATGTCAGTAATCAGGGATAGGAGTATACACAATATAGTAATGGGATATCGGTATAGCAATTGGGCTGCTATAGATATGTATATATAAATGATTTCCAGGAACTTAAATAAAAATAAAAACACAAATTTAAGACAAAGAAGACTTTGAGGACCCAATTCCTATGACATCCAACCTAAGAGCCATTATACTTAAGGTACAGAGTTAAATATGCTTTGAAAATTGGCTTCAATGTTCGCAAATAAAAAACCTGTCAACCTGAAACCTGTTTAAGTATGTCATATGTTTACAACTCACTGTGTCTACGGAATGGTAATGTGCTACCAGCAAGTAAGGCATGGTGAAGAGCGTAGAATACATTACACCTGCCGTCCAACTAAATACAATGACGCTTAATTTAGCGCGAGTTAACGCCATTAGTGTCATTCCAACGCAATAAAAGAGTAGACCTCCAACGTAGACAGATTTTGCCCTTTAAAAATGCAAAAAGTAAATAAGTTTGTTGTTAACAGAATTATTCGTATTACTACACAAAATAATCGTACCTAAATCGTTGGATGAGCTTATCAATAACCAGGGAGTAGCATGCACAGGATAGGGAATACATCGCCATACCCCAGCATCCGAAGCGAACACCCTCTTCGTATCTCCGTTGGGGTATTGTTCCTTCCATTGCTCTGGGATCACCATTAAAGACGGCTTCTCCCACAAAATCGGTGAAATAGAGCGAATAGCAAACATGCGACATCCAACAGAAGAGATTTGTGAGACAAACAATGCGTAGCGAGTAGGGCATGTAAACGATTGAGAGTAAATAATGCGATAAAGATTGAACCTCCTCGCCACTCTGAGGCGCAGCAAAGTCGGCTGCGGATTCAGCTCCATGCATCAAAGGCTCCTGATTTTCTGTAAATGAAGTTTCGCCAATATTCTCCTTATTTGCAAATACTTGTTCCGATGCTGTCACAGTTGTCATCTTCATGCATTAAAAATGTTTAATTATATTAATTAAGCACCATTTAATAGGAGTTCACTTAATGATCATGAACTTAAAATCAGCAAAACTGAACAGCCGCTGTCTACGGGATGCAATGATATGATATGAAGTTCGAGTTAGAACATTATAATGATTATTGAGTAATTATGATTACATGTTAAATAATTAAACTCACCTCATCAAGATTTTCATTGATTTTATACTCATCATCGTTGTTCATAGCTCCATAATTTGTGGAAGTATTTTCCAATTCAGATTTCTCATTTGGGCCCATTTTGTGTTTCGGATTTGAAAGCACCCATAGAGGGATTTCCGTAAAACTGGTTATTGTAAATGTCACACAGGCGATAAAAATGAATGTAATTATCGTGAAAACGGCCTTCACATGTCCCCCTAGGCGTCTACCTATAGTACTTTCGTATATATTTAATATCTTGATGTTGATATCAACTTACCGATATCCGTTTCATCCCAGTTCAAGCCACCCATGGAATAGCCAAAGAATCCTCCTAGGCCAGCCATTATGGTGAATGTAGAAAGCCCCTTTGCATGGTCTTCTGGAATGCACACATCCAAGAGGTATGCTCTGGAGGGACTTTGACAGGCGTCTGCATCAAAGTCAAGTAGAACAGTGCCTAGCACGGTAAAGAATATACCCCATGGATGTGACGTCTTCGGATAAACTACATTATCTGATTTTGAGGCCGTCGTTTTGTGAGGGATTATGTTTAAATAATTGTACGTTGTATTGTACGTCGTATTCAATGCAGCAGCTTGCAAATGTGGATCCACATCTCCAAACCAATATCCTAAGTTTTCCCCGTTTGGAACTAAAATTAATCCTGAATAAATACATTTTGGCGTTATATAATGGATTGATATTATATATCTTTTGTGGTTTTTGCCTTCGATTGCATTTATTTAGAAGTGAAACAAGATTCACTTTTGTTAAATAATGTCGAAAGGGAAAGCAGAAACTTATATTTTAAGATAATTACCAAGAAAAACTCCTATAGATAAAAGTATTATAAATGGACGTCGCCGTCCAATATTTAGCTTGCAACGATCTGAAAAAGAGCCCAATATGGGACAAAGGAAGAATCCAACCAAGGGAGACAAAGCCCAAACCAATGTCATGTGCTGATGCTCCACGCCAATTTTAAGCAACGTTGGGGACACAAAAGCTGTTTCTGCCGCATATGAGAACTCAATGCCCATTACTGCAGCAGATACTCGGACAAGTTCTGCTCGGGTTTTGTGTCTGTGAATAATAAAAAAATAAATACAAATCAATTTACTTTGCTATCCTGCTAAATTCTCAGCGGGTAGCTGATATTATTGGATTACGCTTTCCAATATAGTACGGGTTCCAAAAGGACATGAATTCAATTAGGTTAAATCCATTTATTGTGTTATTCGGATTTTATAGATGCAAAGTCTTGAGTCGTGATAAAATATATGGAAAAACCATTTGATTTTAAATGTGGAGTTCTTAAGCAGAACTTGTTGCACTAACATTGCTTAAAGATATATTTAGCTTACTTTAATTATGTTTATACATATATACATATACAAATTCTTATTAACTTTGTGCATAAGTATTGAATCCCATTGCACTGAGTCAACAATATAATAAATAAATACGTAAATACAAGTCCATGAACAAGTATTGTATTATTTATTATAAATACTTTTTTATGGAGACAGTTGCAGGGTATCATACATTCGCGTTGAAAAATGTGGGAGCACTTGTGTTTTGTATATTGTTTAGACAGCAACCAAAGGCAAAGTGGAAGTTTTACTTCAAAAAGTCAGCTTTGAAATGTTTACTAAGCTTGTAAAAACTCTTTAACTTCTAATCGATGTTGATCTGGGGTCGCTAGTTTTATCTGTACGAAAAACTTTACAACATTGATGAAATTCTACGTATTTGTCACACGTACTCGACTAAGAAATACCCATTGCGATACTCATGCAAATAAAGATTGATGGAAACAGAATGGAATACACAACAAATCGTTGTTTATATGTTAAATAATATATGTACCATTTCCACAATAATTTTGCTATTCGAATTTACTTTATGTTCATTGATTAACTGAAGATTAAAGAATTTAAGAGAATCTCCAATATAACATAATTTTTGATGTCATCTTCGCAGTATTACAAAATAATTCTGAATAATAAAAAAAGATTGTAATCTCTTAAGAAGCTTTTAATCACACATATTTCGATTTCTCATAAATGAATTTAATTTAAAATTTGTACTTCATCATGTGAACGAATCGTAGCCAATGTTATACAATGGAATTCGAAAATCAAATGAACATATACACATTAAAGTATATTAGGGTATATTGTGAACTTAATATTTTTGTTTCTAAGACTTACCTATAAACATGGGAGTAATCCGCATTTGCACTGGCGTTACCCTTTAGTTGATCCTTGGCGGTACTTTTGACTCTCTCAAGAAAACTAGTTGAATTTTCTTGATTCGAACTGTACTTTTCCCTTATGTTATCTCTCCATTGATGGAGTCGACCTGTTAAGCCTTGATATTCATGTAGCTTTTCCATCTTTATTATTATATGTATATTGATTTATGTATGATTGAAATTTCGTTACGAAAGTAACGAGCGCGGTTTGCTTTATTATTGTCAATTCAAATATTTATACGGCTTCACACCAAACAGAGCACAATATTTCCACAAGACTCAACGTTCGTCGAACTTGGCATTCAAAGTAGAAGTGAGCTCGCATTTCACGACCAAGTTACGAGCAACGAATTGGAAGAGAATAGTTTTGTATCGTTTCTCAGCCAATATGATTCCAATGATTTTCATCGAGCATGCGTTGACTTCCGCAATTTTCTTTGCTTTCCAATATGGCTAATTAGAATAAGCCACAGTTCTATTGCGGACAGCCATCGACGGCAGAATGCTCTAAACTCAGGTCCAAAATACTCTACAAATGTGCAATACGTGAAAGTTATAAATATTTAAGTAAATTATTTATTTCTATATTATAATTATTATTATTAATTGTTTCCGTTACTCGAAGACTGCAAGACTAACAAGCATAAACGTGATGTGGCAGATCCCATAAGATATGATTCGATAGTTGTTCCCATTTGGTTGTCTGTACGATCACCCGGGTCTCATAGACTAAAAGAGCTGGATAATTCTAAAATCTATTTTGTTAGAGCTTTCAACATAAATAAGAATATAAAAATTATAATTTGATATAAGTAAAGCCATTTTCCAATGTTTCTTTATTTGTTAGCTTTGCTTATCTAAATTAATTTATTACAACAGATCGGATTTGTCAGAAACATTCCCGTTTATACGTATATATGGACATTTACAATGTTTATATTGATATGTTGTTAAAATTATAAATATTATCAAATTAAATTTAACAATTAATGTAAAGCTAACGATGATTATTCTTTGATTGGCGCCTCTTTAATAAACACACAACATTATATATCCTGCATGTTTACAATTGTAGTAACTGTATGATTGAATGTATGTATGTAAAACTAATAATAATTGAATCTGTTGATAAGATCTAAGATTTAAATATTGTTTAAAATAAATTGAATTTTATTGCAGTTTGGCTTTGGTGTTCTTAAGAAAACCAGAGAACAGTAGTATATGTCTTAAGAAATGGTTCACCACCTTCAATTTACCGACGGCAGAACCCCATTTGGGTACTAATGAGAGATATAAATTTAAAGTGTGATCTCGGTATTACTAGCAATTACTATTCTAGCAAAGTATTGAGAAAAATTAATTAATTTATTTTTTTTGCTGGTAAGTATATGATGAACACTTTAAACAAGTAAACTCGAAAATCGCATATTTTGAGGTGAGACTTTTTTGTTAAATATGTGCGATATATTAAAGCGTATATTAATTAACAGAAATAGAACGTAGTTGTGTATGCGTTCAATGTTTGTTTTACAGCTGCTTTATTTGATTTTTCAGGATTCTCGTATTTTCATCTGTTTGTTTAGTCTAATCGTAGTGTCACAATTTTTTGCAAAACAAAGAAAATCTTCGTTTTTGTTTTGGAAGGCTTTGGAAAGAAATCGGTCAACAGAAGTGAGAAGTGAGAAGATACAAGAACTTCTTATAGACTCGTTTATGCAGCAGAGAACATGCATTCTATACTATCGGATTAAAGTCCAATTAAAGCCGCTTTAACTATAAATAATATATTGCTGATAGGTGAAGAACAGTTGCAGTAGTTACTTGTTGCTTAGAATTATCTTAATTGTTACGAGGATATTAACTTAAGAGGGCCTGGGAAAGTACCAATGGGGATCCGAATAAAATGTGGGATGAAAATTAGAATATGTTGATTTGCTCGTTGGTTTTGTTGAAATTGCTGATAGATACATGTCACACTTGTATAGCCCTTGTCTTTGAGCCATTTTAATCCTCGATGTTAGTTGCTTTTTCCATTTTGTTCGACGATTCTGGAACCACGTCTTAATTTGTACTTCTGTCAGGGATAACGTTTTCGATAGCTCCATACGCTTGCTTACGCTCAAATATTTATCCAGTTTGAATTCATTTTCGAGCCGATCTAACTGTTTTGCACTATAGGTCTGTCGAGGCTTTCTATCAATACCTTGCTTTCTGAATCGTTTTCCTTAATAAAAACAAACAAAATGTTTAACTCTTTATCTTAATGTTACAACTATATATATTTTGTTACCTTGAACACTGATTAGATGATGCAAATATGGAGGCATTGTCACTTTAAGCGGATAGTGAAAATGCGATGTTGAACCTTTAAATTCAGGCGTATGTGGATTCTCCATAATATCTGGTGTATTGAAAGACATGCTTTGCAGAAATGGCAGTGATTTGGTAATGATTGTATTAACGTTACGCCAATATTCTCCCTTTTCTTCTGCGAATACATTACAAAATAAATTCTTCTTAAAGATAAGTACATAACTCCAAGGTGTTTTTTTATATTTTGCGATTACCAAATATTGATTTTTGTCTGGGTTTAAAAACAATTGCCAAAGGAAACTCAATTTTTTAACACTTTCCGTCAAATTAGAAATATATAAAATAAAATATAATATAAAAATGTCTTTCGATAATTTCAATATTTTTTGTTAATTGTTAATAATATAATATAATAAAATAATAATAAATACAATGCATGAAGATGGCTCGCCAACGATTTGATACCCCAACGAAGCTCTGCATTCAATTTCAGCCCAACAGAACGTTGACAGCGGTATATAATACATTTTATAGTCACATTATCTGTGAGATTGTTTGAGATATCTCTGGATAAAACAAATATTTTATACCCAAAGTAGATTTTGGACCAATCGTTTCTATGACAGTTATTTGATATAATTATACAATTTTTATCTACGAAATCATTTTGTTCTGACTTGTTTAGAGTTTGAAATTTGCTGTTTTAAAGTAGAGACATGTATGTATTGCAGGAGAGCGATCGAAATATATTGGATCAATAGAATTTAAAAGTTACTTCTTAAGTTCTTAAAGACTTTGAGCCGGCTTAAAGTACTTAAACGGTGAGATATGTAATTAATTCAAATTAATCATTAATTAAAACTATAAAATAAATAGATTCGTAATTTAAAATTGCTTACGTTTTACGAAAATAGCATTTGGAGTATTTGTTGTTGGTGGTACACTAATCAAATTATTATTGTTCTGTTTTACACAATCCAACTGAGAGTTATTGTTGCGACACAGTATACTGTCGATGCTAAACGAGCAGAGTCGACCAATGTTTCTGTTATTAGAAGTGTCTTTAGAGTTCTTATCCGTTGAATTTTCAACAGATTTGCACAGTAAATCACTTGCTTCCAAATCATGATTATTTCTCGTAACATTTTCATTTAAGGTTTCTTTACACGATCCAGAATCTACGTACTGGCGATTCATTTTTAATGATTTTATCCTGAGATGCTTAATAGCTAACTAAAGATGTCATATCCATAAAATAATTTGAGCACACGTGTGATCTGTTCACTCCGACTTTTCTGACTCCGCCCTGATATTAGCACATTAGCCCCAAAAGCCCATGCAAAACTGAAGTACAATGCAATGTGGGGCTAAGCGTTGAGTGTTGAGTGCCGAGTGCTGAGTGCTGAGTGCTGAGAATGACTGTCCACAACGACATAACGACAGCTAAGAGCAACCACCAATCATAATACAAGGCGGCAACTTGTCCGAGTCATTTTCGAATTGGGTTCGACTTACTCGACTTACACAAATCGTAGCGATGTATGTATGTATGCAAATGTATGGTCCATATGTATTAACGAGATGAACCCATACCCATACATACTTACATTTGTGTGTGTGTGTGTGTGTGTAAGTAGCAGTGGATGCGTTTATACATGTCCATTCTTAGGCACAAATGATATCGTTAGCATTAACATTCCGAATGCTTATTGATTGCTATTCAAATTTGAGATGTGTTAATGATTTACTACTATTTAACAAACAATTTTAACGTGCCGCTCCACATATGTGTGTACGAATGTATCCATGTGGCCGTGCGAGTGTGAGATTGAGCATCTGGGGAAAACACACACACACATACGCTCATATTACGAATCTAGCTTAACATGCATATGTACGTATATGCAATCAACAGTTAGCACAATGACAGTGATGTCTTCTTTTGTGTAATCTGGCAATTAGGTGTAAAAAAAACATGCATATAAAAAATGATCACGTTCCTTTTAAACGCACATAGATATGCACACAAGTACAGACGGGTATATGTAAATATATTCACACATTAATACATACTCGTACATGTATTCTTAAACACTTTAGGAGCCACACCCTGAACTTATACACTTTCACGACTCAATTAACGTTTAGGCTTAAACATATTTATTGCTGATTGAGTGTATAAGTAGACACAGATGTCTGAGCATGTATAGGTGCAAATTGGTTTAAAGTTATGGCTTAATTAACTAATTGTGGAATATTTTATTTACGAGTAAGGTGCTCTGTTGTTGAAAGGCTATCCTCCCTTCGCATATTGAGAGTTTGGTCACATGGAAACCTTGGCTAACAAGGCGAACATCTCGGAATCTGTAAGGGCTATGATATACACGCGTCTATATGATGCAGTCAGAAATAGGAAATAGTTTAAGTCTCTGCTGAGAACCAAACTATAAATTACGATTCTTATTGATCTTGCTACAGAGTATGAAGTTTCTCTTTTAACACCCAGACTCTTTTAATTCAGATCATCTGTATTTACTTCATTACTATATGTTAATAAAACAAATAGTTTTTATTAAAATATGATATTTTATTATTAAATTAATTATGAACAGGCATCAAATACATGCGAAAAGCGTTTTATCATTGATAGATAATCGTTCGATGCCCGTGCTGCAAGCCAACTCGTTCCCAAGCTGTAAAATGTAATAAATCATTATTAGTATGAATTTATTCAAATACTTTAGGTTTATAAATATGAAAAATGTACTTTATTCGAAATAAAACTACCTTAATTTCTGGGCTTCGCATATGTAGACAGACATGTGGAATGTACATATCAATGTTTGAGATAAAATCATTTTAATTGTGCAGAATATATTTGGAGTAGAGATTATATAAATGGCCTAATATCCTTATATTTCTCTGAATTCACATAAGTGAATTATATGTATTATACAATTAATCTATATAATAGGAATATAATTAAATAATACATAAACAACAAACCTGTAAAGTGTTGTCCATATATTTGTTCTATTGATCGGTGAAACTCTGAGAAAAGCAGAATATTTGCATAACTGCTGATCATCGAAAGGTACTTTCGTATTTTTGCTATCATTCAAGAACAAATGATCTATTTTCATTAATAGAATTTGACTTAGCTGATTAATCTGGAAAGAAAAACAATATAATATACCTGTTGCATATTTCATAGTATAAGAAAATGTAAATGGGAAAGCTTGATTAACCATCAAGATCCAGATAAAATTTAATTAATTCATTGGTTTATTTTCTCGCAGGTTATTGACACTAACCCCAAGTAAATGTTCCTCTTTCTGTAAAATAGAACGTTTTCTCCGTCGTATTTCTTCAGTACCATCACTAGTGTCAATTGCTTCTGTGGCTTCCATCGGCATCATCATTAAATTACTCTCATCTTTACTCTGACAATGGAAAATAAACGGTTTATTGATTAACTTCCAAGTATATTACCTGACTGGTAACTAGATTGAAATAATAGTTGCTATCACGTGTGTATATACAAAATGTAACTTGTAATTTGTTTTTTGTTATATGTGTATATATAATACATTTTATTACCATTGTGATGCACATAAGAACCTGTAATATAAACATTCCAAAGGATAAAAATGCAAGTGTTGTCAAAGCGATGTCTGTTATATCCTTAAGGCTTATTTCCTTAATTGGCTTAGAGGGCTGCGACACAGAATTGGAATGTTCTGCTGATGAGTGGGCGACTCCATAATCTCCATAACCTGTTTCGTAGCCTATGGGATATTTAGTGAAACGTTGATATAATCATTCCTTCATTTAGCTTTCTTACCTGTTTTGCTAATTTGTTCAGCATTTTCACCAATATATGAATTCTTTAACGAGAATCGGGGCATCAGAGAAACTGTTTGTGGATACATCTTTATAAAAAATAAGAGCAATTTAGTAATACCACTTAAATATTATTAATTAACTTATTATGATTAAGAGCAGTATAGACTACAATAATTAATACAGGCACATTAAAACCTAATTCAAATGAAATTGCAGAATGACAGTCACCATAACGTTTATATATTCTTTAGTCTGAGTATTGCCATGTCTTTTTCAATAGTCTCTTAAGACATTCTTATCTTTGTAGCAGGAACCGATTTCGGAACCGACCTTTAGAATTATAATATAATGAAGCTGTTAAACACTATGTTATTTCTTGAGATATCTCAATTAATCTCAGAAACTAAACAATTGGTAAATACATACATTGAAATATTTGGGTTCATGGCGTGAGCTTTCATATGCGTAACCGGTTATATCGCCATCATCGCTTTCATCTTCTTCTAAAGATGTTTCCAATGCTGATTTCGCAACTGGATTAAATTTTCTTCTCTGAATTTGATTAGCGTTGCCTTTTAATTTCTTACCAGCTTCATTCAATTGATGACGAATATCGTCGAGTGTTGTTGTTCTGCAAATTAAAATATTATATTAAAATAAAATATAAAAGAAATCGTTGTTTACTTTTACGTATTTCTATCTTTGGTAAAAATCTTTTTTAAGGATCTGAAATATTAATGAAAACTGTTAGCACAATTTTAAGGCCATAATGCATAGTGTTTTCCAATAGATTTGTAAAATTAAAACTGATAAAGACGATCAATATAGAGTTACATGTCATAGAGATATTTGCATTTTTCTCTCACCTCTTTAGCCAAGCATTATAATTCGATGAACCATCATCAAAAAGTAGTCTCTTAGCTGTGTCATCTGGAGAATCAAAGACTGTTAAGTTTAAGTCGTTTTGCAATTTCCCAAGGCGTTTCCTGATTACGGTATCGTTGGTTTGTACCTTCCAATTCAATATCTGCTTAGTTAGGTAATCTGATGCCATGAATTGTTGCATCATTTTTCTAAAAGTAAAATCAATAAGCATTTTTATTTATTGTAATGATACTTAAATTTGTAAACTATATAATTGCAACTCATATTTTATTTATGAAAAATAATATTTAATATTTGAGCCACAACTTTTCCAACATTCATCCAATCATTGAAATACCTGTGATAGTCCATTGTTTGCAAAGCAGGCAAAAAGTCTTGTATGTACCTTTGACCAAGCTTGTCATTAACGCCCATAAAGAAAACGTGTACGGGCATCATTTGAGTATTTAAAATATCATCTAAATTAAATGAGATGCCGTCTACAGATATCTGAAGACATTGCACAGCAAAATACACTACTATATTAAACGTAATTTTTGGCTTTCTGTAAAGTGTAAGAGCCATATTAAGCTAGACTTTCTGATGAGACGGCAGTTACCAACTGGCGCTTGGCAAAAGTACTTCTGTCACTTTAAATTCTCACTTTCTACTTTTTGTTTCAATCACTGAATCTCCGGTTCTGCTCCAGATGCACTAGCTAATGCAAGTTTGAATGCATGTATTTCTACAGCAGAGTCCAGAAAAATATGAACTCTAAAATGCTAAAATGTATACATACATACATATATGATACATGAAGTATATACATAGTATGACTATGATATCCATGCAGTCTAAGAAAGTTTTAACCAGCCATACTTCGATTCATTATTTATTTATAATAATTTATTTTTTATCCATTCAGTAATATACTTATTTATCTATTATACCCCACCACGCCAGGGAAATATAGGCTTTGTGCAAAAAGAAAATTAAATTTTGCATTGAATCGCATGCTGGGACAGAGCGATGCATGCACGTGTAAATAAATGTATGTATATGCATGTGTATATAAAAATGTATTGTATAAATGCGCAATTATCTACATATACAAATTAAAGTATGTGTGCGAGTATTTGAAACGTGTGTAAATACTGTTGACAGCAGATATCCATCAGTTCACATGCGTTTATTTTTAGCGTAACAACAGTTATATTTTCCAATTCTTCTTTCATTCGCTTCTGCAGAGATCAAACTATGAGAGAGTGACACTCTCTTTTGCATATCTAGTGAACATGCAAGAAACTGATCGAAATGGAAATACTTTTTAAATATTTGGGTATTATAATCATTGTGTACATTCATTTATATCATACAACTAACTCACAAGTTTTTCTCCTCTGTAATTAAACGATTTTAAAATAATACACGGAAGATTACAGTGACTTTAGAAAGGCGTTGCCTCTATGAATCACTCCTCTGATATACAAATTATATTGATTTTTCCCACAGCATCCTTATGTGGACCTTCAATTATACTTACTTTACTTTCTTAAATTCTAAGACAATGATAAAAAAAAATAAAAATCCATTTTTTTATGTTCAACTTTATTAAGTAACAAATCCATATGAACTTTAAACTAACATTTGACTTATTAATTATAATGTTAACTTTCTATTTCACATTTTGTATGATAATTTCAAGTATACGACATACATACATACTTAAGCACATATGCATTCATGTGCAAGTATATGTATGTGTATACAAGATTATTCAGATTAATTTTAGCATAATTGAGGGCTGCAGTTTCTTACATTTATTACCAATTGGAAAATCAAATTAATATTGCTTATTTCCTCTGCTCTGCATTTTTTAAATAGTTTTTTAACTTATCAAATAGTAATATTATTTGCAGGTTAGATAATTATCGATGTTAACATAATGGGAACCCAGGATTAAAGCAAAATTGTGCATATTATTCATTTGTTTATTGGTGAGAAGATTAATAGAGTTTATGGCCAAAATTTTAAACTAACTTGATCTGAACGTAGTAGAACAAGCACCTCCATAGCAAATTTGGTTTCTCTAGCTGTTATGTTCTCTAAGATCGACTCTTTCAACCGGACGGTCAGACAGTTGTCGATGCTGATTAATATGCTAGTATTTTTATATAATTTTCAAACTTTATGGAGTCGAATACGCCTAATTCCTTTGCCTGTTTCACATATTTGCTCAAAGTTACTATAACATGGGTATATATTGTACATTCTACGTACTATGTATATTTATTAACTCTATTTGAGATTATATAATTGTCATTTAAGACTTGTTAACTAATGTATGTATGTATATGAATACAAAATAAAACTAAAGTAAAATAAATTGCTTGCACAATTGAGTAACAATCTTTTAAATTTTCCACATTAATCTTATTTTTAGTTATGTATCCTGTTGACTGTGTAATCTTATTAACCAAGAGCATTTCAATAACATATTAGTATCAAAGTTTTGTAATGCACTTAAAGTTTAGGTTTTATTTTGCTTAACTTTGTATTTGCATGAGTAAAAATATAGTATTCAAAATTAACTTTATTCCCATTTATATATTGTTCATTAGCATATACAATTAAACGCACTACTCTGCATATCTATATTGATACAAAACTTTCAAATAAACCAAAACAAAGGCAATAAAACATCATTTTTCAATTTGTGATGTTTTATTCCGAATTTGCGAGTTTTACTTTATCGTCCACAACATCTATTCTATTTTTCTCTTGTGTTCTATTGCTTCATTAGGTTATTAACTGCATTTTGTTAAAAAATAATCTTTTAATCAATGCTAACTACTAATCTAAACTTCCATCTATATCTTGCTAGCATGTATGTCTAGTAATTTTTGTTACAATCTAAGGCGAAGGGGCCACGTTTGTCTGGCTGGCTGTCTGTTTCTATGCAAACTATGTAGTTTCGAAGTATGAAACTGTCGCATCCGGCCGGATAGTTTTACTTATCATATTTTGAGGGGTCAATTATTAATTGTTTTTTTGTATAAGTGCATTGTTAATGCATATATCTTGGTCAAACGGAATCAGACTACTGCTAATGTATTTCTTATAGCTGTCATAACAATTTTCGGCTGAAATGTGGCTAGGTTTTTGTCGCCCAAATCATTTAACAATTCTATTATACTTCTATGCCTTTTGTCTGTTATAATAAATGAAGTGCAAGTATATGCAACAGGCAAAATAAGCCAATTGCGATCAAATTATCAATCAGAATCAACATTTGTGTCTGTTTGTCTAAATGTATAAATAAGTATAGTATATTCATACTTCGATTACTTCGATTTTAGACTATAAAATCTAGGGAACTATTAACAGTATTAAGGTTTTCGTATACCACATGCAGATCAAGCAATTTTCTTTATAGTCGAGCCCTACATTTCTTATTTAACTTTAAAAAAAGGTTTTCATAGATTTTGTTAATTTACGTTATGTAGATTGAGGTTAATTAATTTTTAATCAATCTCGAAAACGGCCCATGTTACATTTTGCTTTATTTTGTTAGGTTTAAAATATTTTTCAAATGTCCATAGAAAGTCATTTGGTTATACTTTATCTTGTAAAAAAAGAGCATTTCAATAACAAAAACATAATATAAAATGTTAATACACGTTATAGTTAATTGACATTTTCTAATAACTAAATATCCAGTTCCTAATAGATTTCGTTGTGTTAACTTGTTTATTAAGACCATTGTTTGTTCGATTCTAGTTTCTGCTCAATGATTTGTGAAATTCAGGATCATTGCTTTTTTAAATGAAAATAAATAGGTTAATAAAAGTATTGATTAACCTATTAATGAAAGATTTTAATTTTGTGATCAAAAGATTCTCAAAAACGGTTTGATGTGAAGTTTAGGCTATAAAATAATATAATATATAAATACAGGCAGTGCACTTTTGGCAGTGGCTTGATAGAAAGTTCTTTGTATATTTCTATCGTTGTCATTACCCACTTGCAATGACATTTAAGATATAAAATTGCTTTGTAATTATTGTTGTTATTTATGTAATTAATAGGAAAAAAATGTCATAATCATAAGTTTCACGCTGAGTGATGCTGTTTTTCATATATTTTTAAATAGGATGTCTGGATCTATAAAATAATAATGTTGTAATAATTAATTTCTTTCCAAAATTAGTAAGGATCTAAATCCGTTTTTAAAGGGCGTCAGAAATAGTGCAGGATTTCATATGATATTTGTGAAGCGCTAATCACATAAATATTTGTATGTCAAAAACAACTACACACCAAATTTAGAGCCTACGGTTCTTATAGTTTCCTAGATTCATACAGACAGACGGGCAGACTAAATCGATTCGGCTATTAATTCTGCTCAAGAATACCCTATGCATATACTAGACATACATTGTACAGAATCATTAAAATCTTTTTGCCAATTTTAAAGGGAAATACAAATAATCGACAAGCATTTTACTGAATTGAAAATATATCATCATCAGATTAGAATGAACTGCTGGCAACATATAAGTACGGTCTATAAATACTTCAATCTTGCTCCTAAGAGAAAATTTTAAAATATATTGCGATTTCAATGAATCTTTCGGGATATGTAAGTTTACCAATCATTAAGGTTGATCATCTATTGTACGAATTATTAAAAATCTGCGTATGGTATACGACAACCTACACATATGCATACTTAGTTTGGACAATAGACAAATGAATAAGTAAGAATATACAAAACTTGCAGCAATCTCCGATTTCTCTATATTGCCATTGCTTTTTTTTTAGTCCTTCTGTACCTTTGGCAAACTGTATCTTTTAAAAACAATGTTGACTTTAATTTTCCTATTGCTTTAGTTTCATTTCTTGGCCACGATTTTGAACATATAAATCTCTCTGCAAATACTTAAGGAAAGTATTTGTTAATAATGCAATTGAAGTATTTGTTGAACCAATTTTAATGAAGTGGAAGTAATATTGAATTTATCTGCTGTGGAAATTAATAAAAGATTTTAAAAACAAAATTAAGGAGTAAATAGCCAAAATAACTGACTTAAGAGTGGTCAGTTCAAAATAAAATGGGCGGTATTGGTATAAAAACGCTATTGGGGTGGTCTACAACGTCCAGCTGAAGTTCCTGAAAACTCCAAGTCCTTCTGCTCAATAATGGGAATGCGGTCGTCGTACAGAGTTGGTGCTTGCAAAATGATTCCAGCTGTACCAGCTAAAACAGCTAACGTAAATATCCATAGAAAAAGTCTGTCCAATACCATCGCAACATACTTCCAATCTTCTTTAACCTTTAATAAAGAAACCATTGTTTGTTTTATTAATTTGTTTTAGGTTATACGACAAACTTACTTTTGTAGAATCCTCCTGCATTTTGGTATGCTCTGCTATAAATCTTACACAAAAGCAGCTGCGATGAACTCTAGGTGGGCATTTGGAATGAGAAAAAGCCGGATTATTCAATATAGGACTCTTCATCCCAGAATTTCCAATATCTAAATCGGGAACAGCTGTCAAATCTTCAGAACTGGAATGAGTTAGTTGTGGTAGTGGACCATGAACTTGACAGCTTCCTCCAAAAGGTCCAGTGCTTGTTAAACTATAAATAAAAATAAATAATCTATGATTACAAATTCTATAAACATGTTAAAAGGAAAAGAAAAATATCATTACGATCAAATAACTGACTATAATTTACTCAGAATCTATCTAATCTAATTATTAAAAAGAATTCCCACAAACGGAGTACATTTTTAATAAATTGCAGTGGAAAAAACGTATTCAATGCTAAAAAAAACTTACTTATGAGGTTTATTTTACAATTTAAATACATCGTTGCTACGTACCTTTGTGTTGTCAACTCTTCTTTCGAGGGGGTGTGACTATATCCTGATGTCACGAGCCGATCAATATTCGTTGAAGAGTAATAGGGATAGAAACATGCGTGGGCGTCCTTCAAAAGCAATTTGCTGCGAAGTAGAACAAAATTAAATAGATGAAACAATAATTTATAAAATATTAAAATTATTTTCTATTCTGCTTATGAATTTTTAAGCATTAAAAATTTTACAACAGTCTCTTTCAATATATTTTTATAAGCCAGAGGAGAGAATTCTAATATTTTCACGTATTTAATAGAGACGAATCTGAATCTATCCTTCCGAAAACCCCTTCATCCCTCTAATTTCTAATTATTGTGTAATTTAATTATTCTTACCTTGTTTCAAAGTTATACGTTGGCCTCTTTATAAAAAGAAATTTGGGCAAAAAATTTATAAAAACACGCTTAACCCAGGGTGCCATTCTGTGTGTTTGTGGAGAACGAAAGTGAACGTTGAGCACCACAACTGTTACGCAAATGCTAATAAAATATACAACATTTGAAATAAGCATTACATACATTATAATTTTATCAACACTTTACCTTATAGAAACTAATATCATCGCAAATATTAAGTATTTCCCCAACAGGGGTACAACCAAGGAGGTTGGTGGAATAATTTCAACGACCAGGAGAAAGAACACGTGGAGACTAATAAGAATTGAAATGGATAAAGTAACCTGAAATTAAAAGGATATTTATTATAATTTTATTTAAAATATTAAAATTCAAGTTAGCATAGAGCAGTACTGTAGTTTTGTGTGTAACTTGAGACTCAGATCAACATAATTTAAATTCACATACCTTCTCTCCACTGTCCGATGGCAAGTAAAAAGTGAGTACAGTTAAAAATGAGATACCCATACAAGGAATGATGATATTCACGGTGTAGAAAAGAGTCTTTCTTCGCATAGTAATGTTAAAAGTTATGTCCAAATAAGGCTCATCGCAACAAGTGTAAAACTTTTCATTTCTACAAATACAAAAAAGTTAAATTGAAATTTTCAATAATGTCAAAAAGACAAAGACTTTGGATAGTTACTATTGACCGATCAGGTGTCTCAGGAGCGAAAAAAATGTAAACAAATTTGGTATCTTATTTAATACTTACCTAACAGCTGGTACTTCAAGAATATCCCATTCGACAGACATGTAAAATTCGGATAGATCTACACCAACATCAACAACATTGCTGCCTTGCTGCTCGTCCATATGTCTCAAGTCAACCTAATGAGCCACAATAAAAGCGAGGTATTTATTTCACATTAATAAGTATACAAAATATTTAAGAAAAAACATTAATGTAGGATAAATAATATTATAGATGGAGATCAGTGGTGCACAGCCCTATGGTTTATGAGAGAAGGCCAATCATTCGTGTGCGAATTGAACACGTAGTGCCACATAATGAACTCGTAACTAATGCATGCTCATTCGAAAAGTTAACACACTGAAAGTGTTGATTTTTATTTTTTTTTTTGTATATAAAAATAATTAATTTGTTTTTCACATTATTATCAATTAAGAAGGGAAGTGTACCACTGTTTTCAGCATGTTTGTATGTTTGTGAGTAAGAATATAAAGCTTTTAAAAATAAACTGGCCAATCAAGGAATATGTTTTCATGAATGGCAAATATATTAATCGAAATAATTGTCTATAAATTGTATTCAATAGTGAACAATTGTCATGCATTTAATCCCATTTAAATTAAATCATATTTTAAATTTTACTTTTATTTTAAAAATTATAAACATTTAAGAATAACAATTTGCCTCATAACATTGCCATTTTCGTATCTATTCAGCCAATGACATTAAGAGTACGACCTACATTTTTATGTATATATGTATGTGAGTAATTTTCGCATGATTTCGCAAACAGAAAGGCATTCAATAATGTCAATGCTGATTAAAAGACTCTGTAAAACAATACATGTATGTATATATGTATGTAAATACAATTTGTTGTATTGTATATAAATAACTAAGGTAGACAAAATACTATAATTTTTTTATAATATTTTCAAACAGTTCGTTGTGTTCTACTTCCTCAACAAGCTTTACTGTTATAAGGGTTTTATTGTATATTAATCCTATACGAAATGCTGAGTATAATTTCATTTGTAGTGAACAATCAAAACCAAGACCTTCCTCTTTGGAAGCGCGACCCTTTTAATTTAAAATACTTTACTCCTGCACCACTTTCAGGACCTAAGTGCATTCTTCGGTTCGTTCTTTTAGTAATTTTCTTGATCCTATTATATTTATATTTCCAGTTGTTGATTCAATTAAAATAAAATCATATCCTATGAACACACTGTAAAGTTCCATGATTGTAAATTCAATTTTATTAAATTATGTTACGAAAAAAAGGCATCTTAAAAATGTTTATATGCAAATGTGTAAATAAAATTAAATTTGCTTAAGCTGTATAATTCACATGCGATATTGTTTTTAAATGAGGACAACCTGATCGATCATTTCATGCAATTTAAATTCTCTATGTATACATGCACACAGTTGATGTAACAATGTTATATGTTTGCGAGCTGAGAGTTTCCTTCAATGATTATACACATACATATCATGATATTCATCATCGTTCCCTAGGAAAAACAAGAAATTTTTCATGCCAAAACTTAACAGTTTACCAATAAAAAACAATAAATGAGCACATTAACTATATTGTCGCCCCAAGTGTTGTTAAATGTCAATCGGCAGTTTTACTGGGCATCCGATTCGTGTTGCTAACATCGATTGATTGCCTTCTGACGTTCGAGATTGCAACGATACGTTTTCTTCGATTGATGACGATAGATAACATGTTTTTGTTGTTTAAAAAATTACAATTACTCCAATATTATAGCTGAACCTTTTAAATTTATATATAATAAATAATATTTTGATCTAATATTGTCACGATTTGTAGACCCTGTGTTATTCTGTGCTAGGACAGATCACTCGAACGAAGTTAGAAGTGTACAAAAGCAATATTTAAAAAAATCCCTATTAATGAAAAAAATACATAAATAGTTAGCTACTACGGTACCAGTTGATTTCTATTAACGTTATTTTTGTAAATTAAACAAAATTTCTTAGCAAAAGATTCAACACAAAAATATAATAATATTAAGAAAATCGTAGAAGTGGAAAATTTAATACTTATATCGCTCCAAAATTTGTATTTATCGAAATATTAAACAAGCCGATTGCTTGTTGATACTATCGCGGATGGTACAAAAAGCTTTTCATTTGTAGTTTCCGAATGTAATACATACATACATACATATATGTGTACATACTCCACCATATATATGTTCATTAATCCAGTTATTTGATTTTTGACGCGCATATGAACCAAACATCACCTTCCCGCCAGGAAGGAAATAATTGTCACAAAACCTAAGATGAGGTACGTTCAGATGTGAAAAGTCTTCGACAAGAGAAACTTTAATTCTGAAAAGTATATTAAATGTTAACTCTGACCAATACCAACAAGATTTTCACTGAAACAGGGATCATGTTACTCACTGAATCAGGGAGGTCATATTACCGACTTCATTTGTATTAGTTTAACATTATTTGTTAAAGATCTTTAAGCACGAGTAATCGCTATGGGACAATTACTTCGTTTTGAAAGACAATCTTTGGGTATATCACTGTGGAATAGAACGCTCCAATATAAATAATTGCGGAAAATTATAATAAATATAAAATATTATCCTTAATTTAGTTTAGGTATCAATATTTAGAAATATTGTTTCTTGACACTGGATACACCGACCAACCTTTTTGATGGTTAAAGGACAAGCCACTTTTATTTGCTTGTGTGAGCATTGTGGTCTTTAAACACTTATAAACCTCGAACCAAAATTACAAATACCCTCGTACAATTTAATTAAAATATATTTTGTAGAAATTGGTTATTTAGGACTCAGGCCGTTTAAAAATGATATGAGAATATGAAAAAAAAATCGTTTCGTCTAGACGTTCCTTGTTCAAGATGCAAACAACATTAATTAATTAACGTCATGCATACATTTTAAATAGTTGAGTGGCAACATGCAAGCAAGCTTATTATTATGTATCTGTCATGCTTTTAAATATGTATGTATGTATATGCATATATTATATATTATACCGATTTGCTTTTGAAAAACAAGAAAATCTAATTTTAGGGAGAAAATATACAAAAATAAATTCCAATTATAAAACGCACAAATAGAAGATTGTTTAAGATCGGAGAAAAATTTATTTTTATTATGAATATAATATTTTTATGATATTCTTTCGTACCTACAAAATTCAAATATTATTATAACAGCTTATAGCTAAAACAGTGCAGATTTCCTGGTCAACTGTCCTTGTTGATAACTGCACAAAATCAATCGCATATTTTCGTGAAAGCACTCCTGTGCCTTTTTGTGGTGGCTGAAGTCAATGCGTTTTTCAGTTTATAGTTTTTTAATAACTGAAATATATCCAAGTGTAGTTCTCATTGTTTTAAGGAGCCACTCTAAACATATTTGAGTTTGTGAATTTGTAGCTTATAGAGTAAAATGGCGCATATAAAATAAACGTTAGCGATGTCTGTCAATATCACAAATTGGATATCTCAACTTCATAATAAACATTCTGCGTAAAACCGAAGACACAGAAAATACTAGAGGACGTAGAAAAATCGTAGTGAATTAAGCGTTTTGTCCGGGTACGTTAAATAAAGATAAGTTGATAATATACTTAGTTAAGTCATATATCAAATTATTTCCCTTATTGCAAAGTGGAATCCTTTGGAAATTGTTTTTGAGCTCGGCACATTCTATATTTTTTTCCGATCCGCTAACATGGACTGATATGGGCTTCAGTTTTATGTCTACATCAAAGGTTTATGGCGATTTTTATATTATTAATCACCTCTTTTTGTTAATTTACCTATTTTATTAAGATGAGAAAACTAAATCTATTGGGTACCAATTTGTCGTTCTTAAAAATAATAATAAAGTGATCACAATCGAGACAAGAGTCCTTAACATATTAAATTTATTTGTATTAATTACACTTAAAAGAAATTATGTCTTCATTATTTGTATATTAAAAATAAAAATAATTTTTTTATATATTTTAATATGTCTAATCGTAAGATTTTTAGAGTTTTGATATAATCATCACATTTTGAAATCCTTATTAAAACAATTGGAATTAAATTGTTCAGCTTTATAATATTGTTTCCCTAATGTTATCACAATAAATAGAGGTATTTAGGTATTCAAAGCGCAGAACAGATTATAAATGATTAACTTTTGCTGCTTTGCACATTGACATTGAAATGTTAAGCAACCAGCAGGCATCTAATTAGCATCTATATGAAATTATAGTTAGAAGCGCGCTAACAACACCTAAAATTGACTTTACGAAGAGAGTTGTACTTTGTCCTTTGATTATATTTGTCAGGAGGATCGCTAATTAGAATACTTAATAAAACGTGCTAAAGAGATTTTTATTTAATGGTTCTCTCTGAGGAGTTTATCTGAAATTTCATTATCCCCATATACCACAAAGTACATAATGATTTACATATTTAAATCATAGCAATGAAATATGGATGAGTAGAAATGCTGAAAATATTAACGAATTTGTTTGAATATTCAATGAATTGCTGCTACTTAAAAACGATATTCAATGTTAAATATTTTAATTATTTCCATGCTCATTCAATAACAAAAACAGAACGGCCAACTCGGAGACTTATTTAAATGCAATGCATAAAAGTTAAATGTATTTGCATGGCTAAGAAAGTAACACATTTTTATGCTCAAAGATGTGTATATGCCGTTTGGAAACTTTATTTTAGGAACTCAAGGCAGTTGCAGTTGCCATAATACATTTTATAAATAAAATACATACAGTAAGGTGTAAAAGAGAGGTATGTAATACAAGCAGTTTCATGCAAAAGGAAAGATCATGCTCACAAGCACCGCAAGGAATATAAAGCAAATAAATTGAACACAGACATTATATATCATGCCAGTTTTAATTTACATTCATTATCAAATATCAAATATATTGAATAACGCTCTGCACTGAAGGCTTTACATAGAAATGTAGAAAGTATTTATTCTTTTATCCCCCCAAATTAGAGAATTTAAATCATCCATTTTTCAATAAGTCCAAAGCTCCGTAGATGTGTATGGGTTCATTCATTCGGGTTCAACTATACATATGTTATTTACCGACAGCGACTTTAGAATAATCCCAAGAACCGACTCCAAGAAATCTCACTTGATCAATGAATCCGTTCATATATATATATGGTTGTTCTTATTGTTATATTTACATCTAGTTGGTGTTCTTTGGTTAACCGTGCTTTAAGAAACATTGCAAATTATTTCAATACAATCTATTGTATTTCGTATTTTCTTGGGAATTACTCCGTTTGTACAAATATATTAGTCGCAACTAGTTGTCTAGTTGTTATCTGTTTTGACAGGTTTATGAAACAGCCCAGGCAACTAGTGGAACTTTAAAAGCACTATTTTATAATGCATAAATTTAGTAGAATTCAGAGATAATAAGAACAATTAAATAATATATCATTTGCCAGGTAATACATGCACATGTACTTTGTAGTTATTATTAGTTATTAGTTGTTTGTGTTTTATTAATATCTTAATTTATAAACTGATGTTCATGCACATATACCTTATATTGGACGTTGGAAAACAATGAAAGTTTGAACACAAAAGGGACAAAAAGTCTCCGCAAAAATATTTTAGTAAATTAAAGTTTTTGTATTTGATAACATGCATTAATGAGTAAAACAAAAATAATGGGCTTCATACAGATCATGCTAAATATCATTGAATATTCAATTTCAACTACTTATTAACATATTTCCCGCATAAGTATTCGATGTTTATTCTACAGAGCGTACACTAAACATCAATGCTACGTCGGATATATAATAACTTTAAAGTTACACATAAATTTAAATGCATTGTTCAAATTTTAAAAACGAAAATTCAAACATATTTCGTTTCATTCCAATTCATTAACAATAACATATATAAGTATACGCCTTTTTACTGATTAGTGATTACATATTGACGTACAAGTGATGTAACATAACCAAATATTTGTTTTTCAAATGATTCTGAATTAAAAAAGATTTTTTTAGCACCTTAAAACCATCATAGGTCCAACTTCCTAATTTTAAGATGCACGTCTGCACGTCATATGGAAAATATTCCACATCGATTGAACAAGAGGATTTATAGACGGCAGGTGGTTGCCAAATCACCAATCCATTACTATAGACTATTGCTTTTGTCATAAGTGTCACTTCATAATGACCATCAGCACTGAAAAATATATATTTTGAACACAACTCCTGTTACCAATCATTTGTTTTTCAAGTTATACTGACAGTTAATATGTACATATATGTTTGTGTGTAGCATAAGTATACTTAGGAAGCTTATATTATTTATTTAATCGTTGTTTAATTCGCTTACAGTTTGCATTTTGTTGCGTAGTTTTGGCCTTAATTTTAAATCCAAAACAACGTCTACTTTTAATCACAACATTTCCTTTCGCACATTAACAGGTTTTGCCATAATATAATCGTCGCTCACCACCTCCTATATTTTAAAGGATATTCACAAATTCAATGTATAATTATGTAAATATTTTGGTCTAATCCTAAAGCACATGAGAGGGAATCCGCTCTTTCAAATTCGTAATCCGTAAATCATAGTTAAGATTCTATAACTCTTAAGTAAGTTAATGAGCGTCCACATCCACATTATTCATTTAGATACTATTTAACATAATTTACATGAAAGCTCAGGGCAATTTGATTACATTTTTTAGAATATAATTTATGTTAATAATAATGTAAATAAGTATATGTAAGTATGAAACTTTTTAAATAATTTGTGATCCCATACGATTTTACCTATGCTTACATATAGTTTAACCAAAGTAAAGCACCCAAAACTAGACTATAGTATACCCCATAGATGCTTCGGTATATTTGAGAAATTCAATGATCGACTTAAATATAGTTTTTGTTTACACATCTTTAAAAAAAAAACCGATAAAAGCTGCCATATGCATAATAAAAATATAAAATACAAATCTACATAAAAATAATGGAAATTTTTAATTATATATTTATATATAGATATTTATATATATAAATATATATTAATGCGTAATGAGATAGTTATATACATACAATTAAATTATATACAAAAGTAATTATTTGTTGTTATGTCTAACTTAAAGGAATATGCATGGGGATAGTGAAAATATTAAAATTATCGAAATAAATTGTTATATGTTTGTTAACTT
This sequence comes from Drosophila macrospina, assembly GCA_035042075.1. NCBI lineage: Eukaryota > Metazoa > Arthropoda > Insecta > Diptera > Drosophilidae > Drosophila > Drosophila macrospina. The sequence goes on along the minus strand of JAWNLW010000574.1, from coordinate 1,811,751 downwards.
TCTTCTCCTTTTTTTTTGTTTGCAAATATTTATATATAAATATATATATATGTATATATATTAAAGAAAGCAAATGTTATGAAGAAATTTGTTAAAAATAACGACAGAAAATATACAAATATACTTTGTGTTTTTACATTCAATAAAAGAATTATATGTACAATTCTGAGCTTTGTACACATAAAGTAAAATAATTTATGTATAATTTATGTTACTAAGCATTATAGGTATAACAATGTGAATGTTATACAGAGTACCCTTGAATAACACAGTTGTTTTGTTCATCAAACAGATAAATAAAACTATGAAAACAAACTTAAACTATTTGACAGTAAAACACAATCACAATCCAGGCTTTCAAATTACGAAATCGATCAATTTCAAAAAACATACAAAAACTTGATTTCTTGAATAAAATATTAAAATATTTGTTGAGTATTTTTGTTAACGACTTTTACTTAAGACTGTTTGCTTGTAACAGTTGATCAATGTCTTAATCAAAAAGTTTGCGCAATTCTAAAATTGTGTATAATCGTAACAGTGCACAACGGATACCGTGTTATTTAAGGGTTTATTGTGCTTGTATATTTAGATGCCACAAATGCTAATTGGTTTAATAACGACTTTTATCAGTGTGTGTCATGAAACACAAATCAAAATGATATAATATATATGAGTTTTGGTGATAGTAAAACAAAAAGGTAGTCGTTAATAAATCGTGCGAGAGTTTTTGACAAACCTACCTTAAACCCGTCATAGGTCCAACTGCCAAATTTTAGAACACATGTCTGTTCATCAAATGGGAAATATTCTACATCTATCTCACAGGATGACTTGTATATAGCTGGTGGCTTCCATTCAACTAATCCTTCAGAGTAAATTGTAGCTTTTGTTGCAAGAGTCACTTCGAAGTTACCATCGGCACTACACAATATCATTGTTTTTTGTTTGTTTTTTTTTTTTTTTTTTGTTTTGTCAATAGTTATTCATATAAATAAAATACATTTCTTTGTATATTAAATTTTAAGGTGTATGAAATTGCTTGCATTTGTAATTTGACAATTAACTTTAATCTCCATTAAACTATTGTGAGCCCAACATACGTACATATTTTTGTAGTTTATTTTTATTATTATTTTTTTTTTGTTGCAAAATGTGTATAACTTATTTATATGTACCCGCTATTCCTATAACTTCTTTAAAAACTATATTACTTATTTTACATGATACATTTGAAAATATAACACTTATTGATTTGCTAACACATTTTAATAAAGTTGATCATATTATAAAAAGTATAAATATGAAAGAGAGATATGTAAGTCTCGAACCTATTCAGAAATTCTTAAAAAATATAAATGTAAGCAACCATTTCCACTGCTACAACAGTTCCTATAGATTGATTAATGAGTGCACATTCCCTAAAAATAATTCTTTATATTGGATATATAAATATAAGAAAGCAGAGATAATCTGCAAAGGACGAAAAACCTTCAAAACAAAAATAGATTTTCACTCTTTATATTGAGAAAGTTGAACTTAATAAGTCCTGTTCCATTAATTTAAAATGATTTCCTTAGACATTTATCTTGATTGATCTTGATTTAATGTTTAGTTATAGTGTATTGAGAAATCTACAATTCAGATACTTCTCTTGTATATTTGCTGAACTGCAAAAACACTCTTACTTATTACTAAGAGCACAGAATTTTAAATTAATATCAAATTAATGTTTTGTTAAAATTAATTATGGGAATCTGTATTTAAGATCCTGGACTTTGTCTCATTGCTAGCTATTACAATTGTTCTACCTGGTATTAATCAGGATTTACTTCTAATTAACTATAAGTAATGATTGGGATATTGAGATATTAATAAAAACAAGTCAGGAAGCTACAGTCGGGGTACGACTGTGGGAGACTCTGAACTACAGCACGAGTTTTTGCATTTGTCATATATATATATATATATATACGAATTTCTAACGAAATTTGGTTATTACTTTCTCTTGAATTCTCAACATTTTCTGACAAATATGGCAAAATTAATATTATATGTATATATAAAATAAAAGTAATTAATTTATAGTTATTAAAAAATGTATTTTGGAATTGTCAGCAGTGGGATTCGAACTCGCGCCTTTGCGGCGTTTCTTGTTGTTGTTGTTCTAACTAAAGCAATTTTGGCCGCAGAGGTGCCATGAACCTGCTGATCATTCATTCCTTAATATCTTCTATGTTTATGAACCCATCGTGCTGAAATTTTCAGAAAACGTCCGAAATAGGACATCCTCCATATGTGCCAAATCTGAATTAAATCTAAAGTCGGTAGCTTCAGTAATACGTTTTTTTTTTCGATTTGCGGGGGCGGAAGGGGGCGTGGCAAAAATCTAAAACAAACTTGATCTGCCTGCAAACAATACACGTGTTGTCACCAAATTTGGTTACTCTAGCTCTTATAGTCTCTGAGATCTAGGTGTTCATACAGACGGACAGACGGACAGACGGACAGTCGGACAGACGGACAGACGGACATGGCTATATCGTCTCGGCTGTTGATGCTGATCAAGAATATATATACTTTATAGGGTCTGCCACGCCTCCTTCTGCCTGTTACGCACATTTCGCTTTCGTCAAACCTAATAGACTTTGAACTTTTAGTTCAGAGTCTAAAAAAACTTAACCTAATGATTTTCATGATACTTTTAAAGTATTCGGTTTACTTGAGTTAAAAGTTTTTAGTGCACTTAATCATTTGAAACCGTATGTTTTGATGTGTAATAAGCTATGTGTTATTTATGTTGATCGGAGATTTAGTTTTGTATAAACTTAGTATATTTGTTGTGGTCATATAATGATCGGGCCATTCGAAATATAACTATCAACTGATGCAAGTTACTTACTTATTATATAGCACAATATCCGGCCTCCAAATATGATCCGACGGGACGTGCAACATATGGACTCCTCCGTATTCCTTCGGCTCCCATCTCAATTTGTAGTCATACCAAGACTGTAAATGTATACAAAAACAAACTGTTTAGATTCCCAGCCGAGCAAGGGACAATATTTCAGCTCATCGCTAAATTGCCCAATAATTCACAGTAGAAGCCTGTCCATTGGTCAATTTACACCACCCAGAGGTCAGAAAAGTTTCGTTGTAAGCTCACAAATTATAAATTTATAATATCGTTTTCATCTGATTGCGATGATCCTTGATCGCTATTTTCCAGATTCAGCAGGCAACTGTTAACATTCACAAATCGTTTATCGTACAAATACAGGTGTGTTATTATTTCTATACAAAAAATCGATTACCGATTAAAATTAGGAGCTGAAAGTCCCCATAATTATTAGATATTCTAATCGATTGAAACGTATAGGAAGTAGTCAACGTGGAGCTTAAGAATTTGAATAAGGTCTTGTTTTATTAACAATTTCTTACCTGCTCCACCCAAAGATTCGTCGTCATGATTTGATTTTTAAGATTCTGAAAATAACATAAATAATTTAGTTATTAGTTATGGTTATTAAGCAGTTCTTATTTGAAAGTGAATGACTAAGTTGTTGTATATTTTGCTATGATACTTACTACATCAATAAGTTGAGAGAGCTTCAGCTTTATGCAGACTTTGAGAACATCTGTGGTATTAACAACCGGGCGGACCAATTTGTTGTAATTACTGAGGAGATCGTCGTAAAGTCGCTTAGCATCTGGATTGCCTGCAACTGCTCCATGCACCATAAGAGCTGATAATATCCAAGCTCTTATGCTTTCTTGGGATGTTAGCTTCATAACAAATGCTCGTAAATAAAGGATTACGAATTGCATAAGTGTCTAAATATACATATATATTTAGGTTTTAGGTTATCTATAAAGATGAACAAACATATTTGATTGATATTATAAAACAATGATTATAAAACAATCGGAAGAATTTGTCGTTCTATATAAAAAATCATATATAAAACACATTTTAATTACATACAGAAATCTGTGCTATAAATAGCTTTCAAATAGCTATACACAAATTGAAGTAATTTTATGTCTTTAGCTCTTTAGTTGTCGAGATCGATGGCCCAATTAACGCGACCATTAATACTGATGAATAATATATATACTTTATAGGGTCTGCAGGGTTATTACCGGTTTGTTTTCCAAATAAAATTAAGTAATTTTGATGATATTACACACATCATAGGTTCGATGATTATTTTGCTAATATCTACATCTTATGCAGGAAGTGGTACTGACCGGTATATCCTGTACACTGCTCGGCAATATTTCAACTCTCTAGAAGTGACTTCAAAGCCCGATAGTCACTCGAAGTTAAAAACGCGATGAATTTTAAGTCCTAGGTAAATATAAAATATTGCTAAAGTAAATGACGCATATTTTGTTGCCGCCTTTAAATGTTAGAGTAGATTATCGTAAGTTTGCCATAAATCAAATAAGTAATGAAAAAACGCAATTGACAAGTATCCACTCTCTACAGATATTTTAAGCACTATGTTTATATTAATTACGACTCTAAAAGTCCTTTAATATGTAAATAAAAACGAGCTGCAACGTATCTTGTATCATATCCACTATGTATAAACTGCTTTAAATTATATTCTTATATAAGAATAAGGGAACGATGCTGGCAAATTCATTTGGACTTAAGAAAAAATCAAATGATATTATTAAATAAAAAATCAAACACATAATATTTGTCTTATCACTTAATTTACAGCGTTCAGTAAAGTTTTATTTCGTGTTGGAGCTGAGAATGGAGCTGAACACAGAAACACAGAGAAGCACAGACTCTCCAAGAAGGTATCCTAAATGTTAATTCCATTTGATTTTCGTTTTACAATTTGATTTGTCGATGCGATTATTGATGTTAATTAAGAAAATGCACTAAAACCAATATATATGTATATGTACTTTATCAGGTTTGTCTTCCACATTTATAGGCACAAAGTTATCATGCCCCTTTTTCGCTACTACAAATAAGAGTCTGTTATGATTGAATAACTCTATGAAATACATACATACATGTACCTAATATACAACATACATATGCATGTATGCCTTGAGCTCCTTATCGTTTGATAGTTGCAAGGATAACTCAATTTTAAAATACTATGAAAAAACATACGTACAATATGTATGTGCATACGCATATTTGTATGTAAGAGCTTTAGTACATACATAAATATCCTTGGCTATACATAAACGTTAACAGGGCGTGGACGCTTATGTTTGTAGCATTAAATATTATGCTCAATAATAATATTACTTCATCTATTGAATTTGAATATACTTAGAATATGTGAGCTATTTGGTATTTTTTTTTTTCAATAAACAAACTTTATTAGCACTAAACTAACTACAGATAAATGAAATATATTACATACGTTAATATGAAGAAACAGCACGCACTGTATTTAGAACATTGTAAATTTTACCATTGAATTTTCTTCGCTTTTAAACCCGATTCACAATTTTCTTGGAAATTGAATGTTACATACAGATGTATGTGAGTAGCAAACACCCAAAAATATTAATGTCAACACCATTAACCCCGCAATAAATAAATAAACTACGCTGAGTGAATAATCTCTGAGAACTGTGGTCCATAGGTAATCAGAAATCACTCTGCCTTCCTTCCAACCCGTATGTCAGAGCTAAATGGAATAAGGAGTCATGGAATGCAAAATGCAACCCCCAAAATCAGCTGTTTTGTATCTAGAGATGGCAAAGATTTCTTCCAATGTAAATGGTTTACTTATTGCAGCATCCCAAACGCCAAAATTGCATCCAGACACATACATGGATGAGTGTACGTTATCGTAAAGTACTTAATTAATACAAATAATTTTCTAATTACTCATACATATATTCTAAGAAATTTACACCCTACTGAGTGTGCATCAATAAACTTACATATACTCTGTGGAACGTAATGCAAAGAACAATCAGATTCCACGTGTGATTCACACTGTCTGCATTCTTATCAGAATTTAAATATCACATGTAAATACGTCAGCCGTAAGGTAGTTGGTTACGATATTCGAAAGCAGCCAATGCAGTCTCGATTACAGCATCATTGCAGCTGCGCATAACAATAACAATTGCCGACAGTTAGAGGACGAGAAAATAATCTTATTAGCAGCATAACGACAAAGAAAAATGTATGTTAAAGTCGCAAAATACCTTCATATAAACAAACATACATACATATATATATATATAAATATATATATGGTGACAAGCAATATCGTAATTTAGTGCAGTGAAGTGCAAGACCCCTGCACTTATTGGATTATTATCAATTTCTTACTCTTAGCCATGTCGAAATAACTCTTTTTATTATAAAATCCACATATATATCGGATATCTTTCTGATGCCCTAGTTTTTCAAATGATAACTGCTTTGCTGCAATTATGCTACGTAAACAACATTCTGAAAAATCCTGTGTAGCAGGAACTGAACTCTTACAAATTAGCAGTAACTTAATTATTTTCAAAATATAATGTACAGGTCAAAACATTCAGTGTTGATTAAGGTCGAAGTCGACCATGCATATTAAAGATGCTAGGCAATCACTATCCGGTGTCCAGAAGCTGATATTTCATAGAGCACAACTGCACAACGCCAAAATATAGCGGAACACTCTAATGGTCTGCGGCATCAAGTGTTGTCATCTCCGCTATTCTCTTCGCTATGAATGCGAAGATCTCACGACCTTCATCTTAAAGTAAGCAATTCAGATTACGACTGAGTGTAAAAACAAAAATATGTGAGGAGAAACACAAAAAAAAAGTTACTTAAATGAAGTTTCGAAAACCCTAATAAGAATACCCATGTTTTAAAATCGCGATCGAATTTCAGAGATGTTTGTTTGGAAATTTATATTTTTTTAACAGTGTCTTTCTTTAATATTTGTTTATTTACTGCATTATATATAAAAGATTTATATTTTCAATTTAAAATGCATTCGTAAAATTAATAAAACTTAAGAGTTTGGTTGTCGACAGAATATAATTTCATTTTAGAATTTAGTTTTACTCGTATGTTTAACATTTGATACCATGAATGCAAAATGAAATTGATCACCTTTAAAGGGTTTTCTCTTGTTGTAATTATTGAAAGTGCGCAGAAATATGATTATTGAATTGTTAGCAGACTTTTGCGAATGTAAATCGACAATTTTTCACTAAATGTACTTTTATGGAACAATCTCTGAGACTTCGTTATTGTTAATCAGCTTTCAAGGATTTGTAAGAAATGGAGATTTATTGGATTATATTTATAATTATTGATATAAATATACGTTAATTATAATGTAGCTTGAAATTCTGTTTTAAGCATGTGCATACATGAGTTTGTATTCGTAATAATTTGAAAATGAAATTACGCCTGCGAATTGAAATTAGTTATTATAATAATCACTGTCAGTGTATGTTTTCAAAATAATAATCTTCCCTTCATTATATCATTACTATTGTTCTAATATTTGTGGTTGTGAAAAATCAGTGTATGTCCATTAAATTATGGGTTTGAATTATTAGTTCATGCATTTTTTACTGAATGTGATCTTATTTTTAGCTTTTTAGCACAACAGTTATTCTTTTAACTTAATCGCGCTGTTGTTTCGACATAAATTTGTTTACTTTACAATGCGAATCCTTGTCTATTGCTGGCTGTTTGGATTAACCTGTCCATTGACAATTGGCAGAAAGTATGGATGCGCCATAGCTTCGCGAGCAGTAAGACGGTCAACGTGATCATAACGCAATAGTTTATCCAGAAAATCTAATGCTTCCGGTGACACCAGGTGTTGGTTATCAGAATGAACAAATCGCTCCCAACGTTTGCGAGAATGGCGTTGTAAAATATCATGAAATCGCGGATCAAGATCAATGTTGTACTTATCAAGATAGGCGTACAGTTCTTCGGTGCCCAGCACCTTGGCAATTCGCACTAGTTGATCATAGTTGTCATGACCATGGAAAAATGGCTCCTTGCGGAAAATCATAGACGCAAGCATGCAGCCCAACGACCACATGTCCAGTGAGTAGTCGTACATCTGATAATCGACAAGAAGTTCCGGGCCTTTAAAATATCGGGAAGCCACTCGTACGTTATACTCCTGACCCGGATGATAAAATTCAGCGAGACCCCAATCAATTAGACGCAACTTCCTGTTTTCATGATCGATCATCACGTTATGTGGCTTCACATCACGATGCATTATGCCCATACTGTGGCAGTAGTCGAGGGCCTTGAGTAACTCAAACAAATAGTAGCGAATCTCGTAGTCTGTTAGTGTTTGGTACAGTTGTTTAAAATCTGTATTATTAACGTGTTCAAAAATCAGTGCTGGGGTACGGGACACTGGGTCTTTGACGACAGCTAAAAGCGTTATGATGTTGGTTCCCCCGCGCAAGTTTTCCAAGATCTTGATTTCACGCTTAATCTTCTTTTTTTTAACGGGCTTCAATATTTTTACCACACACTTTTCAGTTGTCGTTATGTTGATAGCCTCGAACACCTCGGAGTACTTGCCACGCCCCAGCTTGCGAACCAATTGGTAATCATCTTGATTCCCCCAGTCGACTACATAATTTTCGTAATCCCAATATTCATCTGGCTTGTGAGCGTTCACGTCTGTGTAAACGCGAGCGGCACTTGGTAGTGTCATCTCCGCCGAATTATTGTCCACTTTATGTTCCTCTTCTGAAATACCTTTTGTCGTCGATTCCTCAGATGACTCAGTTGTTAATGGATGGGTCCACACAGCAAGATTAGTGTTATAGAACTGACTGAAAAAGTAATACAATAAAAATTAGTACTAGCTTATTACAAATTTGTAATTTCACATATTGTATATAAATATTTTGAAATTTTAACTAAAGTGACAATAACATACCCGAGTTGAACAGGTTGCCTACGAATTAACTTTGGCTGAGGATACGTCGGCCCCTTTTGGGACCTTGGTATTGTTGCAAATGAAAGGCGTAATCTTGAACGTCTGTCCTTACAGCTTGTAAGAAATGTTGCTAAATGCTGTCGACGTAATTTGCAACACAGAGCAAATTGACGGTGGACGGCGAGCACGTTACTTCCAATGTTGGGCTAATTTATGTAATGTAGAAAAAAATTAATCCATGTGTATGCATGTTCGTAAATCTATTAAAATTGTTGGTCAAAATAAAAGTACGGCTAAAAATGTTTGTAGATAAGAAAATATATATCACGGTGCGGTTTTATTTTAGATTTGTCCACGCAGTTACAGGCGCACATTTTCCCCTACATATCTTTGTACATGCATACACACATACCTAAAAATGTACAAATGCTAATAAATGGATATGTATTAGTATTTGTATATACATGAACCCACTTATGCATATAAGTATTCGCAATAAGCATCCTTCGATACTTCACACACAAATTTTCTATTGAAATATACACAAATGTACGTACATTTATAGGAATGCATGACCAAGGTACTAGATGCACACAAATTAAAAAGAAAAAAAAAATAGTATCGTTGTATTCAATATGTTTTTGCGGGTGAAGTAATATGCAATGCACATTGAAAATAAATAACCACGTTTTCGATTGGAAAGCATACACATTTTGACACAACAATTAGACCCAAATTATGAAGATTTACCAATTTATTAAAATACTTACATCTTTATGTCAGACAGCGTGGATGACGTGAAAATTTCTTTATTTTCGTTGCTAAACCGATATCACTGATATGGCAGTTCACTGAACTAGTTAAGATGAACATGCGCAACTTAACGTTTATACGGCATAAGTATTTATATTTGATATTATATAAATGAATAAAATATTTCTAGACCATCAATTTTATATTGCCTTATACAAGTAATTTTTTATAGTTCTAAAATAAACACGGCGCTACGACTATTCGCATGAGTTTGCAACCGGAGCCAGAAATAGTAATGAGTAGTTCATATAGTGAATATTCATATTCATGAAATACAGCGCGTCATTTTATATTTTCTCCGAAATGTTATCGATAAATGAGATGTGCTTCAGGAATTTAGAAATTAAGTAAAAACATCTGTTGCTGAAAATAACATGTTTAATATTAATAGTTTGAATAAATATTGTTGAGAATCCCAGCAATTATCTGGTTTCTGCATACTTTTATTACTCTTTCAACAATTTTAATTGATTTCAGACGTGGGTGCTCCGATTTTGTCGCTTTCTGTTATCGATATTCATCGGCGTTTCGATTCTGAGCGGCAAAAGCAGCTGACTAAGTTGATTTAACAAAAGCGATATTTCCATCGTGCTCATTGAACGGCATACGTATTCAAACTTCGTTGTTCACGGCGTCAAATACATGTTGAAACTTCAATGAGAATCATTTCTTTTATAATCTTGCAAAAAGTATACTTTTTTCTATATCTTAATAAAGTATATGTGTATATTTTTGACGAGTTATGTCGCTGTAGCTAAATCCGACTCCACAAGTTGCTGTAAAAACTAGGCTAGCAGTTTTGAAGCTAATTTAATCGGATTATATATATAAAAAACAATAACAATAACAATACAGAGCAAGACAATGTAAAAATATCAATAGCAGTAGCCTTAAGGATTATCATATAATGAGAAGACTGCAAATTTTTTTACGAAAAAAGTCAAATAATAATACATTTTATTATTTCGGTGGTGTAAAGTATGACTGTCTAACAATTGAAAAACCTTAGAATTTATTACTTTGCTGTTGTTTATTCAATCATCTTCATATTATATTTCTGAAGATTTATGCGAAACTCAGATCAATGCTCATATCTCAAATTCCAGATGAAGTTGAAGGGTTTTGTTTATTCGTGCTCTGTGGGAATGATGTAAGGGTTGGTTGCATTGTGCACAAAGTTGTGTTGATTATTTAAAGACGATGGAGTATCCCAACTAGTTTATTATATTAGTTTAAAGTTGCTCACTAATTTTATGTATTTAATTTGGAATGAATACAACAACAAAGATTAACAGGACAATATAATGGTATATGAATATACTTTAGTTTCAGGTATTGTAAAACATTGCACATCACTAAAGTTACCACGCGTTACTAGTTACAGCTTCAGCGTACCAGATCTTCTGGATTAAACATGCCCTAAATATGCAAGAAAAAAGTACAAAAAAAAAACATTTTAGTTACCGAAATCCAAGTCATATTATAAAAACTTACTCGAGCACGTCTCAAAATAGAATCCTTACTGGCATCATATGGATGATCCTTTGAAGGAATTTCTAGAACAGCTGGAACTGGCGAAGTGTGTGCATCGATAACATGACGAATCAGTTCGGCATATGTCTGGTTAATCAAGATAATATCGATGTCGTCGCGCTTAAGGAATCGCTTAAAGCAGTCTTCAATTTCGCTTACAGCTGTATCTAATATTTAAAAAAGTAATATAAGAAAAATTAATCAGACTATTTAAAAATATTTCGTTAATAAACTGATAGGTTTTTATCAAAATGTGATGATATTTTTAAGCCGATCCAGGCTGCAGTAAATGGAAGGATAATGTTTAATCAGCCCTAGTCTTTGATACTGATCAGGAATGTACATAAATTTCTTTATAGGGTAGGAGCTGAATTTTTGAGCATGTTAAATTTTTTTTCAACTAAAATTACAATAAGATATTAACTAATCATCTTCGAAGTTCCTTAAAACTTATAGTATACTATAAAATTCATCTAAATATTTCTCTATACAATGAATAACTTACTTTTGTCAACCACCATAAAATTTGGATGACGATTTTTGTTTATTTCGCCGACTCCGCCGAGAAGAAATCCAACACAGGTGTCCTAGAATAATAAGCACACATTAAATATATGAGTACTTAGATATATTAAATATTATAACTGACACTTTTCTGATTCGAACGATATGACATAAACATAATTGGAAACAAAGTTTAATACATTTTTTCAGTTTCGCATTTGAATACTTTCATGTTCATTAAATTCCAATCTTATTTCTTTGTTTTTGCACAAGCACATGCACCCATATCCTTATTATGCACATTTAGCGACAAGAACAATTTGAAAATGTATTTTATGTTCCACGCTCTCAAAAGGAGACTTTGTAAATTAAATGAAGTCAAATTTATGCAAAATAGATAAGGATAAAGACATCGTTTTGGAATATAACTATTTATAATATTTGCAGAACATTTTGTTTTCAGTTAAATAGTATTGTTGATTAACCAAATTAAAATATGTTTATACTTTTGCTTGTGAATTAATACATAGCAGTGGGAATCTAGTTACACATGTCGTTATAAAAATATGTATTTATATGCACATACAAACTATGCAAACCCATTTATATAAAATTATGCTACACATTCACAAATATCTGTATGCATTTATAGACTACAAAAATCTACACGTATAATCTAGCACAATTGAACAGTAATGATATTCTTATTTTTTCGCATACCTCGTCACCTATGACAGATATTAATTTTCCTTTAATTGCTGAGTGTAAAGCCATTATAACTCTTTAATATTTGTTTCAACTCTCCAAATCAAAAATGGAATAATTATTAAGCAAAAGAAAATGTCAGCTGACAAGTGTCACGCGCCTGTACCATAAATACACTAAAAATCGGCGAACAAATAAACATACACGGTCACCCTTGTGGCAAGCTTCTAACAATCGGTATGCTGTTCACGAAGCTGCAATAAGATAGAAATTATCGTTACTTTTAAATTATTTAAATTTATTATACAATAATCTATGTTTTTTGCTTTAAATAATAAATAAGTTTTAATTCAACTGCAAAAAATGTCATTCAGAGATGCGTAGATTAATTACTATAGTTTTGAAGGTTATTATGTATGTTTTATAATTGACATTTTGCTTACTATTGTTTGTTGTATTGAAAATTAGAATATCGATTATTAAATAAACGAAAAAAAAAGAAAAGCGCAACTATCGATAAATATCAACAAATGTAATTCGCACATGTTTTGAAAATATTGTTTTATAAAATGTTTAGAAATGGAAATATGCTGCATGCTCTTGCGCAGACAAATAGAGATAACCGAAATGTTTTCCTCAGTGTCGCCGATCATAATCTTCAAGAAACCGTAAGAAAACTAAAGCGTGATCAACACATTACTAATTTGTTTTCACATATCTCTAGAAAAATGTGACATCGCCAGCACAATCTATAAATGCACTTCTTTCTGAGGCTAAATCGCGTGGAATAGGACTACGTTTTCTGATCGAATATCTAAATCAAAGTCAACATAATGTTATTCAAGAGAAATCAAGTCATTGGATATCCATTATAATAAAAGCTTGTAATGCAAAAGAAGTCGGATTATATGGTGAACTTATATATGAAGCATTGGGTATGTACACAATAATAATTCACTGCATTTCCGTTTATACAGCTCTAACGTTTATATTAAAGTTGATTAAGATGAGTTAATCTAATAGTAATAATCATTTTGTTGCAACATAATCAATTGACTTCTACTATGTCCCAGTCTAGGGATGTTAGAAAATACGAATTATTTTAATCGATATTTAAAATTATATTTAATAATAAATTTCACAAATATTTAGACAAGTGTTTAAAAAAAAAACTAATCGGATGTCGTTGTTCTTGAAAAGTGAAAACTAATTTATGATGCAGTAAATGAGATGCATTTTACTTTAAATACTAGAATATTTTAAGAAAGTAAGTTCCTATATTACCAACAGAACAATAGTCGACAGTCAATGGGTAAACGGGTTATAATAAGAACAAGTCTATGTCTTAAAGTCTAACTTGTTAATACAGTATTTTAATGAGTGCACTTAAAAACCTTAGTAATTACTTGTAATCTTCCTTTACAGCCCTGCTTATAAAAAAGATACAAACTGTAGCTGATATATCAAAATGGTTTGGAGCTACGTATCTACTAAAGTTTTACGAGAGCTTAAGTCTTATGGGAGAAAAGACAAGATTATGCTGTACGATTTCTGTATTAAAAGCAATAAAGCAATGTGTAAAATACTACCCTGGACCTAGTAAAGGTGGAAAGCATTTGGTAATGCGTTACTTAGTTACAATATTGGACAGTAACGATCAAGATGTTGTTTATCAAAGCGGTTGCTGCTGGTTGTTGCTGCAACAAGTTAGGAATAATACCAACAACTCTGGAAACTTGAACGATAAGACGCAATGGCAGCATTACCAAATAGGATTGTTGGGCAACCTGAACACACTTTTGAACGATGCTTTTCCCAATTTTGAAAATCTGTTCGACACGACTGCTGTGAGCCACAAATTGGAATCATTTGATTTGGTATTACAAGGAGATCCTATTGAAAGGGCAGCGGAGGTATCCAGACGCTTCTGCAACATAATTGAGTTTCTCAAGATAGCATTAAGGTTAGTAAATGGAAAGAGGTAACCCATTTATTTATTACAGTTTCAATATTTTTTACAGCTTTCCGTATCCCTCACCTAAACTAATACATCCAACAAAAATTTTGAATCTTGTTCAACGTGGATTAGGAATGAACTCTGCAACTTGTGGAAGCAGTTCGAATATTGATAATATGTTCTTTGGACACTTTTTTCCCCAAATACATACTAAATTATTAGAATTATTGGAAGTCCTTATTGATATGTAAGTAATCAAGTCGAAGAGTAGATTAACTGTATCAGGTTTTAAATTATAAAACGAAATTGTGCATCAATGCAATCAATATATATTAATATATTTCTTTTGTATCTTCTTCTTCATAAAGCTGTCACACTCACCTCAGGATGCACTTCCGATTGATAACAGACCTTCTACTGGCGACTTTGAAGAACACAAAAGGCTCCTCACCTGATGGATCCGAAATACAATTTCTGTAAGTTTATTATTTACTTTCTTCTTAATTCCTAATTCAATTGTTACATAATTATGTGATTTATATTTGCAGTAATTTGCGATCTAAGGCGTATGAAGTAATTATGTTGTGGCTGACTACTTTTGCTGAAGGAAGCGGATATGATTTAATTATAGAACACCTTATTAAAAATGTATTCGAAGATATAAAGATTTGTCAAACGGACATATGTTTAGTGGTAATTATTAGCGTGCTTATGTTTTTTTTGGTATGATAAACTTATTATTTTGCAGACTGCACCTTCGTCTAAAAAATCAACTGGACCTAAAAGTAAAGAGAGCTATTCTACAAGATCGGAACTATCTTTTCAACAAAAGACAATTATCAATGAAAGCACAGCTTCCGTTTGTGAAGATGCTTTGCATTGTCTGCAAGCAGTTCTTGTTTCAGTTGGACATTTATTAAAGCCGTCTCTTGTTAAGGTTAGTTCAAAGCAAAAAATTTGTAGTATAAGTTTATAATGTAAAATCGTCTCATTTTTTATTAACAGGATATATTCAACACTATATTAGAAATCGCCGTTCAAATTTATGAGAAGCGAATATTAATGCAGAAACCATATAACAACTGGCAAAGTCGTTTGGAAATATATATTACATTATTCACATTTATTAAATTGCGAAATCTCCGATACCCTCCACCAACGGAAATTATACTTCATATATTAAATGAAGCTTACAGAAAAGATCCTCGCTTTGAGGTACGTGAGAGGTGTAAACTTATGATCGGCTCATTTGAGAACATACTACACTCTCAAAAAGAAAGTTTAATTTTTAAGCTAAATCTTGACAGCTTACAAAGCGCATCTATAACCATTGAACCACAACAAAATCCAATCTATAATAAAGAAATTGAGACTGTGCAAAGAAAGGTAGATTTCGAAAGTTTTGAAACAAATATAAAAAACCATTCTGCTTGCAAAATTTCCAAAAATAACGAAACTAGTAACGATTTCATACCTTTGGGAATATTACAAAAAACACGAAAATCATCAACTGCTGTGCAAGTCCAAACTCCAGTGACTATTGAAGAGCCTATAATTAAAGACACAAAGCTTACTATTGATGACGATAGGAAAATGACACACGAAATGGAAACGTCCTCAGAGCCAAACACCGAAAAATTAAGCCAATGTGAAAACAAGCCGATAACGTGCACACAAGAAATTAAATGTGATGATGATGAGTACATGGCTGAACTAGAGGCAGCATTCGTTGATGAACTTAAATAGTTAATAATTTATTATTTGTAAAATATTTGAATTGCACTATTATAATTATACTGAAAAAAGATATAAAAACAGGGGACAAAAAAAAAACAATGACCTGTCTTACTCAAAATAAGTTCAGTACAAACGTCTTTAAAGTTTGATTAAATAAGCCGAGTGTATCTGGAGACCCTGGCTCCCATTATGTTGCCTGATATCTTTGAAAATAGGTTGGTTCAGGGAGTATTTGTCTTTGTGGTGAGAAAAATATAATGCCCGTTTCTTGGGGCCATAATTAGAAAGTTCTTATAAAATGTTGCTGGAACTAATTGATTGCTGTATTTCGATTGTGCCTGTTAATAATATTCGAGGATGGATAGAATTCGTCATCTGTGCCTCTATTGTTTCGTTTAGAATAACAGCTCATTCCGCCTGAAAAGAGTTTTTGGCTGTCAACGTGTGCGTGCTTTAAGATGATGTCTATCGGGTTTAGATTCGGAATAAGCCAATGATTTCATCTACTGATTATTGTATAGTTGAGTATTGGTGCGAACAGCTGCCCACAAGTCAAATATATATTACGTGCGGTTAAAAGACCTTCCTTTCCTAAAGTCTTCTGCTAATTCATCCTCCAGGAGAACTTTGATAATGAATTCCACAATTCCGCTTGTGCTCAGTTTGGTTTTATGACTTGTGACACAGAATTGTAAGAAAATAAGACTATTTTATTATGATTTTATAATAAATGCCTTGCTTTATACTTAACTTATAATTTGTTGAAATTAATTATTATGTTTGAGATGACAATAAATAAACGAAACGAATAACATTTGTTTCATTTCCATGTCCCAATATCGCCGCTTATTCTGTAAGTTATGCATGCATTGAATGAAATATTTATCGATAAATATAAGTGCATTTTCGATAATGGCTCCGCATTTAAAAAAAATAGTTTGTTGATTGTTTGGTAAAAGAAGTAAGGACAATGTCTATATCAAATTTGCTATCGGATTTAGTTTTAAATGACTTAAAGGAAATGGGAATTAAACACAAAGAAAAGAAACCTAAAGTAATAAAGGTAAATGAGTCCAAGAATCTTAAGTATATTAAATCACTTGCTAATCTATTAACATGAAGATTTCAGTTGGCCAGCCGTTGTTTCGCCAAGGATTGCAATATTTAAAACTGGCAGATGCATTTCTCGAGAATGGCACTGTGGTTCAGGTCCCCCAGTTTATCGTTGAGGCTTGTAGTTATATATTGGATCATTGTGAAACAGAAGGAATTTTTCGCAAAGCGGGCTCTGCGGCAAAACAGCGGGAAATTCGAGTAAGTTTTACCGAAAGTCTTTCAGCAGAACCAGTTGTATATTAATTACTTATTACAGAAATGTCTCGAAGCTGGTCAACCTCTGGGAAAATCACATCGCGTTGTAGATATTGCTAATATTGTCAGCTATTTTTTTCGAGAGCTTCCCGAACCGCTTATTCCTTCATATTTGCACGAAACTCTCGTAAGATGTCTGCTTACAAGTGAATCGAATCGTATTCGATCTATGCAGTTGGCGTGTTTGTTAATACCTGTGTTGACTGTTCAAACTCTAGCATATTTTATGCAATTCCTGCACACTGTCACCAGGCATGTAAGCAGTAATAAAATGAGTGCTGAGAATTTGGCAATCGTAATTGCACCAAGCATTATGCCATACCGTGATATCAATAGTGTTCGGTTTAAGAATCACATAAAAATAGTAGAATTACTTATCGAAAATGCCAGCATGATTGGTACGATACCTGTAGGTATTAGAGAGAAACTCGGTAACACATCGACGGATTTATTAGTAGGCTCCACACAGTCAAGACAAGTTAGAAGTGAATGCAGCTCAGCTGTCAAAAGCAAACATCGGCGAAGTCGTAAGTATATAATTCAATTTAGTTAAGACAATGTACATTATATGCTAACTACTGTTATTATTTAGATATTTTCAGTGCTTTAAAAACAAAGGTTGGATTAACTATGAGTAGTTCAGAAAATCTCGACTGTCCTGCAAAACCATGTGAAAATTCAAACATATTTAATAATCCAGTGTTGCCTAAAAAAATTTGTAAGGAAACAAATACTCGATCTGGACTGATTGTGAAGACACAGAAATTTACAGAACCATTCAACGCCTTCCGTGCGAGAAAAAAGTAAGTAGCCGGTTTCTTTTTCTGACCAACAAAGGAGTGTTATCTACGTTATGAAGGGAAAAGATTGTCTTAGAGTCGGTTCTTACAGCAGCTGTATATTTATCTGAAGATTATCATTGACATGAATAGCAGACGATTTAAAAATACTTCAAAAGATCTATTTGTATCCAATCGATTCTAAGTACGTTCGGATCGGGACCTGTGTTGCGTGCACAATGTGCCACACTTAGTTCTGCAGTAAGCTGCTTAGCATTGCATTATTTTATAATTTAGTAAATGCCCTTAACTTATAAAACGTCCCCCATACTGATGCATTTATATATGTTCATGTTTGGTCTTTTACAGTGAAAAAAAACATTTAAACGTTCATTCGACTGGTCATCAAGGGGCTAGCAGTTCCGGTGTTAACCCTGTTACTAAAAGTAACATGGATCGAAGATGGAGTTTGGTTACAGCTGGATGGTCGAAAAATAATAAAAAAGAAAACATATCACAAAACCTAAACAACTCAGTTTCGGGGATTGAAAAGAAAAATAAAACCGAGCTAATTACAATAAATGATACTGAAACAATTGATCATAAACCTGCGATTAACTTTACAAATACATGCACAAATGAATACGAAGCTATAATGGAACGTGTAGCATCAATTGAAACACAAATCCTCTCTCCAAAAGAAAAAATTGAGGATCATCCAATCGTATGTAGTATTGTCAAAAGTGAGGAGGAAACAAAAGAAAAACCTTTAACGGAATCTGAGGAAATTTATCATATGGTGCGACCAATGAATGAAAGACTCAAAAAACGAAAAAGTTTTGATAAAAATTCCATCAGATCGCCAAGAAAAGTTAAAACGCTGCGTAAAACTCAAGAGCCAACACGCATCTTGAGACATAACTCATTTAATGGCTCACCTTCTCAATTGCCATTGAAAACTAAAATTCCAAATACTCCAAATAATAATATTCCACGGAAGACATTGATTCAGCATCAAGAGTCGGAAACCGATCAATGGTTGCCAGCTGAAACATTTTTCCAACACATGGACAACTTCCGCACTCCTGTGCAAAAAATGAAAGTTCAATACGAATCAAATAATCGAGAATTAGAACGTTTTAAAAATGTTTCGTATTCCCTATCTAAGATACCGAATTCAACAAGAAATAATACAAAACACATAGAAACACGAATGCGCTCTGCGAAAACTGTGTGCAGAAATTATGCTCTAAAATTAAGTGCAGCATCGAACATGGTTATTGAGGATCAAGGACGCGCTTCAATCGCCCGTCTTCGCACTGAGAATTGTGGAATGGTTTTAGCTAAAGCTAAGTTATTTGATGATTTTAACGATTGCAATTGAGTCGAATTAACTTTCTAAACAGTTGTAAGTAGAGTAATTTTAACAGCACAGTTATTCAGAGACTAAGTTTTAAATAATAAAAGGAGTGGTTAACGCAAATTGTAATTGTGGGGTTGTTGTTATCAGTTAAAAGTACAAAAATGTTATGTATTTTGATGAATGTTCTTTTCTTTGTAATAATAGATGTGTACGGCCTTGTTGAGCAGGCGGAACTGAAATTGCACATTTTTAAATGGGCAGAGAGTATAATTATATTGAGCAACTTAAAATAAAAAAAGTTTAGTTTTTTATTTAAGAAATGAATGAATGTTTAAACAAGGTCTTGAAACATATAGTTTGGAGCAATTGACCAATTAAATTTATATTTAAGAGCCTCATTCTATTCCCTTTTTTCACAAGTATTTCCATTTTTTAAAATGCACTTTTGTTGGGAAATTGTAAGACAATAAAAAAGTATAACAACGGAGAGAACATGGCAATTTTTATATTAGAAAGAATATATAAAAATTTTAATATATACTTAATATATGTTAAAATGTTTAACAATGCTAAAAGATACAAATAATTGCTAACTTTTGCTACCAATGTAAGTTATCCGATTGAAGATAGGTTTTACTGTTGGCTGAATAGAAATTTGAATACCATTTTCGAAATTTTTTAAGTGATGAATCCTCCATGACCAGCGCAGGATTGCTGCGGTACATCTTGTGATTCCATATATTCATATCTCGTTCAAACTAAAATGACAAAAATCAGTTTTTTTTTGCTTTGAAAAAACAAACTAAATATTTTACATACCATTATACTCTCCCCGCATATTAATATCTTCATGATTGGCCCCATCGATCGAGATGCGTAGAATCTATGGACCACTTTTTGTAATAATGGCTCGACTGGCGTTATGGTTTGAAATATTTGGAAATCCCCAAGGATGGGAGAGTGCAGAAATAGATGAACGTATGCAGGGCCAAGCTGTAAGCCAACTTATTAGCAAATCGCAATTATTGAAAACAATAAAATTAAATAGTTACCTGCTTTCCAGTAACTTTCATTCGAAAACAATGAAATTTATTTAATACTACGTAAGAATGACTTAATTTCACTTCAGCAATGTGCTTGTCTCCCGTTGCATTCCAACTGCAATGTAAGAAAAAAGGAGTCAAAGTTAAAAATTAAGGAATTTGCCACTGAATTGTTTAATTTTTAATTTTTAAAATGTTCTTTTAATTGGGGTCAATTCTGGTGATTATGAATTGCAGTAAAAGGTGAAACCACAGATGACTCGCTATCCAGCGAAGCTGCAATCATTAAAAATGCATTTCGTACGAATTCGTTCGTTCGACTTACCTTGCTTGCCACTCATGATGTCCGAGATTGCTAAGGAACGTTTCCTTTAGGTCAAAGCCTCCAGCTAGAAAGCTCTTATTGTGAATTGCACTAAAATGCGCCAGATCGGCACCATTTTCTGGTATCTCTTGAATGTGACAGTTTACATAAAATTCATTGCGGCCTTGGTAAACCATTTGGTTGCTTTGAACTACATCTGATATCGGAATCGTCCACGGCTGCTCCAATTCTTCAACATGATACCAAACAAATATAAGTCCATTCGCTTCTGAGGAAATCCATTTCTTCACTTTGATGGCGGGCGGAACTTTTAGAAATATAAGTTACTTAACTATACGATCTGGCATGTTAAAATATGGATGTACTTTAGGGTCACTCACCACATGAGCTGTAAGGAATGTTTGTACACATTCCATCGGTACCTCGGAAACTCCACTGGTGAAAGGGACATTCAATGTTATCTCCAACAACCCGGCCACCAAGGCCCATGTTAGCACCTAAGTGCGGGCAGTAGGCATCCAAAATAAACACTTTATTGGATTTCGATCTATAGACTACGAAATGCTGTCCCAAACAAGATATATACTTTGATTCTCCGGCAATAACCTGTGATGATTCGAGAATTCCATACCAACCATTAGGATATGGGGGTGGCAAATCCTTGGATCCAACTATTCGATTCTTTCTCAGCCTGTTAATAGCTATTTGCTTATTTTTACTACGTAGGTTATTATCCGTATTTCTGATTAGTGTGTCGGAAACTTCGTCCAACCGCTGGAATAATAAAGAATATATGAATATAATGAATATGCTTTAACAATATTTTATTCATTTATTCATTCATTCAACAACGTTAACAATTATATTAGATATATAACAATTATATTAAGCAATCCGAAAGATAACCGTATCTTCACTAATGCCTTACTAAGCATAAAACTTTGCTAACCCATTAGAGACACATTCCTTTGTTGCTCTGTTGCAACAAATCATTCTTATTAAACTTTGCTCAAAAAGATGCTGAGCAATGAAAACAAAACCACTAGATATGGAACTTCTGATTCTTATTGCTAAAATACAGAAAGGACTGCATTGATTTGATCAAACATATCTTTTAGCGTCAGGGAAGAAAAGTCAGAAAATATGATTGTTTTCCAATAATATATAAATGTCTGCTTATCGAAAAATGAAAATCAGACTGAAGAAATAAAACGTGTTCGCTTTGTGTATGTGTAAATATTTACAATACATATACAAATTGTGAAACACTCTGGAACATTTACATACGTACTACATAAATGTATGTACATATTTAAGTGCGATAATTATAAAATTAATAATTTTATTCTTAAGAGCTGTCTTGATTTTAAGGCTATACAAGATGTCACTTTGTTTAACATTAACAGGCTCAATAAACGTGGAATATCAATGTTTTCTTTCAATTGCTTCAGTCTTAATGTACATACATACCTTAGTCCAGTTAACAGGTACAAAAAATAGCCAGTAAATAGAAACCATTAATAGACTTAACAAACTTATCGTTAGAAAGCAATTAAAATCAAATTGTGACATTATTATTATCCATTGATCATATTTTAATAATAATTTCATTTTGAGCAGCACTAACATAAAAGCATTTTCCAGAAAATGCATTATCATTTGATATTTTGAAGCACATGAAAAAATTAAGTTAAGGTTAAGTTAAGTAGCTCCTTTGATTTGTATGTATTTCATTCGCTCTGTAGTTTTGTTTAAACCAATATACGTTAGATTCTGTCTGTTTTTATACAAACAGAAAGAACAATATGTATCAATGCATATCAATGATAACTGTAGGCTTTGAAATGTCCATTTGAAAGTATAATCTGAGATATACGAAATGTTCATGTTATGCAAATGAATATTTAAATAAAAGCAACTCTAATCGAGTCGTTCGTTTAAGTGACCCATACTCAGAAAATACCGTACTTAAAAATACCTGAAGCGAATATAACTTTGCATCTATGTATGTATGTATTTATTTATCATCTGACGCATATATACTCCATATATATAAATATATATATATATATATTCATTTATTTGCATTTTAACATTTTCTTTTGTCAATTAATAAATGTCAAACCTCTTCCTTAACATAGTAGGCGATATAAGTATTCGAATGCCGAAAAAATCAAACATCTAAACGGATGATACCCTGTTGTCATACATATGTGTAGCTGGATATCGAATTGACAGTGTATGCAAATGGATAAAATACTTACATACATTCATATGTAACAAGCGGAACGAACTTGTGTGCATCTGTATATGCAGATAAAACTCTCTGTTGATTGACTGAGTGAACGATTGGCAAACAAAGCACAGTACAAGCTGTAGGAACTAGAAATCTACATTTTTTACAGTTGTTTCTATTCATGACGTAGATTAACACTAAGGCTGAATTTTCTAAAAGAATATTGTATATTTTGTATATACATACATATTTTTCTTTTTCAAAGAAACATCCTTTATATTAGGTTACACTTGTTAGTAAAATCGACTCTGATCGAATACTACTCTGTTTGTACGATTTCCGTTTCGCAAAATCGTTTCAAGAAAAAATGTCAAAAGTATGTGTATGCAAACATTTTCATGAATTTGACTTATACACGACAGTTCAGCTTTCTTATTTTATTTTTTACTGAATATGGGTGGCAACGTTGATCTTACATTGATCAGCTGTGTAGATCTCTAAGTAATCAAAAAAGTTTTATTACGTTTGATTATATTTAAGCAGCAAACAGTTTTATCAACCTTTAAATGCTTGAAATGCTTCGTATAAATGTTCCATTAAAATTCAAATCAAATTAAAATTACAAAATTAAAAATATATTATTAAAAACAAAAATATTTTATTTAATTTAAAATATAATAATAAAATAAAAGAAAAATTCAATTCAAATCGTATTTAATAGATAAAATATATTATGTATTTACTTATTTATATACAAAATTTATAATATATATATATATATATATATATATATAATATATATTTATTTATATTTATTTATAAGTTATCCACATATGGCATAACTTTGAGATATTTTAACTTCAAACTATTAGGACAAGCGTCGCTAAACGTATTATACTTTTTGTGTACCAAATACATTATACATGACGTAAAGATTTCACAGATATCAAACAGTGGTTCTAAAATAGGTGAACAGACGCTTATAATCAATAGGGTCAATGGGAAGACATTAAGAGCCCAATGTAACGGTGCTGAGAAGGAGGTCTGAAAGATTACTGCATTTTGAAAAACTTCAATTTCTTGTCCTAAGTAAAGTGATTGTTGCCAAGTAAAAAAACTTTTGCAACCCGATATATGTAGTAATATCACATAAGGGTTCGCATAAAGTATCAGCAACAACATATGGACCGATTGATACTATTACTATACAATTGTCATGCAGACTTCTATTGTCATGCTACCACGACTCTTCGCGAAAATTCCACCTTACCCACGGTTCTTAAAATAGAGCGGGTTTTGCGGTGGTAAGCATTCTCTGTAAATACTATGGATCAATAATTTTAGTCGCATAAAGAAAGTTTAAATATAATGTTATACAGTATTATGTATCTTTGCGTTTAAAATCCATTGATACAATTATATGTATTTCATTTGTGTATTAGATATTTAACTAGAACATTGTTGATAAATAATGACAAATATAAACGCATAAACGCTGTTTAAGGGAGGGAAAATTCGAGATTCAATGCAAACAGTCTGAAAAGTGAATACCGCAAAAAAATACTGCTTATGAGGCTTAAAATGTTGGCTCGCTTCTTATTTAAGCCCGCTGTTTCATGCTGCCCTTACCTCGATATCTAAATTTTTTAAGGTCTGGCAGTTAAAAATGTTCTGTAAATTATGTCATTTATCTTTAAAATATCAGGAACGTTCTAATTGAGAGTGCACGGTTATAAGATAGCATTTATTTCCACACAGGTACACATTAAACAACATAAAAAACGCATAAATCTACAAACAAACATACTGCAAGCTATGTACATTTGGGCTATGCGAAATTGTTTCTTGAATAATAGAATAGATTCTATTGAGATTTCCCGGTCAACTGTTCACAGCTGTTTGCAGTGTGCCTAGAAAAAGTAAGGAAATTATTGCCACAGTAAAAGTTTTCTTGAATTCACTGATTTGAATTTGATTATTTGTATGAAATTGTTCTCTTCGAAGAAGATTACTCAACCAGACTTGGTTTTTATTTACATTCTGTTGCAACGTTTTAATAATTAAAGTTTAAGTTTTCAAACTTTGTAACGGCATTCGTTCGTTTGCGATTATTTTTGTAGTCTGTTTAATAAATTGTCAATCAGTTTGCCTCAAAATATAATTGCAATTAACATTGATCTGATCTTTTAGGATCGAAGGTGCCTTTCAGTGCATACAACATACATTTAGAGGTTTTTTATATTTTTTTTTGAATGCACTTAAGGTATACAAATTTATTGCGCTAGTTACAGAAGTCCTATCCGAAAAGTGCACCTTTATCAGTTATTTGGCACCAGTCTAGACCTGAATACTTACACTTACTCACATATTTCGGAGTCCGCGCATGTTATACAAATACAAGTGGACAGTAGCACACACACCTTCACATTTGAATGCAAGTACATTTATATGTATAGTTGTGCGTACATATACAGGCACATAAAGTATGAGATCTTGGGCTTATGCATACGTGTGTGCCAGTGAACACAATTGTATATGTAGTAATCTATTGTCCATGTACAGTTGTATTCAAAAGCCTAAATTCTTAGCTAGATGATATTTCCATTTTGTTGTTCTGCTTAATACAAACACATGTACAGTACATTAATACATACATATGTATGCAAATTCGTGTATTTACATTTTCACAAAATACTTCAATCCACGTATTTAAGATTCGACTGCGTATGGATATGTGCACATACATACAAACGATCATATGTAGGAACTTTATATCAGCATATATACATATGTATGTACATATTTATGAATGTACTTGCGCGCATTCTGACATCGCCATTAAAATAAAACGTAAGAGAAGAAAGTGCTTTGAAAGGCAACCGATCTCGAAGCGAACGGAACGAAACGAACGGTGCCTGCGCTTGGTGCAACTATAAAATCGCAGACCGCAGAACGTAGAACGCAGAACGACGGTTATTTGTTAAGTTGATATAATAGTATTGAGAGCAATATTTGTGTTAACTCAAAAGCGATTACTTTCCTTGTATTTTAATTTGAAAAATGTTCATCACGATCTTTTATTCGATTGTCGGTTTTGTATTAGTAGTGGCTGTCCTATCATATGCTCTTATTATATTTCAATGTAAACGGAGAGCTACCGTTACAACGGGACTAACGAACAACGATAAAATATGCCGCAAATTTGTTCAGGCGCCGGGGCCACATCCTTGGCCAATAATCGGAAATTTAGATATAGTTGGCCGTTATAACAATCCGTTCGAAGCATTCGGAGCACTTACGAAACAATACGGCGATATTTACTCCCTGACACTTGGTCAAACACGTTGTCTCATAGTCAACAACTTGGAGTTGATAAGAGAGGTTCTGAATAAAAATGGAAAATTTTTTGGTGGACGACCAGATTTCTTACGGTACCATAAACTCTTTGGCGGTGATCGAAATAACTGTAAGTATTGCTATTTCGTTTTATGTTATTTATTCTATGTATCCAGCAGTTAGAAACTGATAATCTATAGTGCTCAGCCGGAAAATAACTTGTGCCCACTCATTTTAAGTCCTTATCGATGATCGATAAGATATATTATATATGTACATATATATAGTACACTAGTTTCTGTATTACATCTCCTTGACCTTGAACTCAATTACTATCAGGACAACAGGAGTAAATTGAATGTTTTCGCAATATAGACCTGATTTTTTGGTAGAAAACGAAATGATTAAACTCCGTTCTCTAGCTGTTGATGAACAGCATGATTAAAAAACTTGCTAGCCTATTTCGAAAGTTTTGGGTCCATCAACTCCCAACTCACACAGCTGTAGGAGGAGTTCTAAGTCTTCTCTATCTTTCTCCCTCGAAAATAAACTAAGTCAGCTCGCAGAATATTTAGTTGTTGGCTTCCAAAGTAATTTGAGTTTGCTTACGATCACCCAGTAATCTACGCCACTATATGAATTAAAAGATTTCTGAAAATCATCAAATAAGTTACAATAAATATTTCCTTTATTCAACAGCTCTTGCTCTCTGCGATTGGTCACAATTACAGCAAAAACGTCGAAATCTGGCGAGGAGGCACTGCTCCCCTCGTGAATCATCATCATATTTTACAAAAATGTCACGCATTGGCTGCGATGAAATTGTCAATTTGATGCAGGAGATGAAAAAAGTGATTACGCCTGGCGAACCTTTTGATATTAAGCCGCTTATTCTTAAGGCATGCGCGAATATGTTTAGTCAATATATGTGCTCATTGCGATTCGACTATGAGGACACCGAATTTCAACAAGTTGTACAGTTCTTCGATGAAATCTTTTGGGAAATTAACCAAGGATATCCGTTAGATTTCCTACCGTGGCTATTACCATTTTACAAAAAGCACACGAAAAGAATATGTCACTGGTCTACAACTATCCGGAGATTTATTGAAGAGCGTGTTATCAATCAAAGAGAGTTGGATCTCGACATTGACGAGCCGGATAAAGATTTCACTGACGCCCTATTGAAAAGTATAATGGAAAACAAGAATGTGTCCCGTAATACAATTATATTCATGCTGGAAGACTTTATTGGTGGTCACTCCGCTGTTGGAAATCTAGTCATGCTATGTCTTGCCTACATAGCAAAGGATCCACTAATTGGTAAAAGAATTCAGAGGGAAGTAGACTTTGTATCCAGCAATGGTCAACGAAGTATTACATTACATGATATGGAAGATATGCCATATACCATGGCAACTATATTCGAAGTTTTACGCTACTCATCATCCCCAATTGTTCCACATGTTGCTACAGAGGATACACAGATAGCAGGATATGGCGTTACTAGCGGCAGTATTGTCTTTATAAATAATTATGTGCTTAACATGAGCCCCAAGTACTGGAATAACCCCGACACATTTTATCCAGAACGCTTCTTAGAAGAGAAGAGTAACAGTGTTGAAATATCATCCAAATACTCGGACAGTAGGAGATGCTCCGAAGAATCTGATTCTGGTATTGAGTTCGAAAAGGATGCTGGAATATACCGTGCCTCTGTCAAAAATCAAAATTTCAAAGGAAAACTGTTAGACAAGAATTTGAATGGGGAATCTGAACTACAAAAGTTTCAATTAAAAAAAAATATCCCCCATTTTTTGCCATTTAGTATTGGAAAACGCACTTGCATTGGACAAAATTTGGTGCGTGGATTTGGTTTTATCACGCTTGCAAATATTATACAGTGTTATAATATAAACAGTGCCGATCTATCAACTATCACAATTAATTCGGCCACGGTCGCATTGCCAGCAGTCACATTTCCCTTAGTATTGACACCAAGAATCTTCTAATGGGTATATACTTATTAATAGTTCCATTAACAAGTTGTGCATACATATAACAAATTTTAATATATACTAATCTATTCTAAATTATTTTAGTGTGTAGCTCATTGCCAAGAAAACTATTATTTACCATTTGATTGAAATTTGTTATTGAAAACACGTTATTACTTATAGTAGTATTGTCATTGGCGTGGCGTTCGAATATTGCCCAATAATTCTCTAATTAAAGGCAATAAAATAAATTTTGATGCATTTTTAAAGTCAATATCTTAATATATGCACATTAACATTCATAACGAGTTTTTCAAAAGACTGAAAAGTGTACATTAATATACTTATAATTATTTAATTGCAATGTCAAATAAACTATTGTAATATTACGGGAAACTTTATTTTAATTTGGCATTTATATGTTAATAGACGTGTATCTAACTATCTCGTCTTTTAGGAAAATATTTTAGACAAATTAAAAAAAAAAAAAAACATTGGTTTGTTCAACGTAACCTGTAGCTTACCCTTTCAGATGACGCAGTAGTCCCACATTTTTCAGTCGCAGTATACAAAACCCTACATTATTAATAAAGCATACTATGAATGTCTATGTGCATTTATTGTTCATGTTGCAATTTGATGGATCAAAATGTTATAACATTATAAGTATGGAATATGTGTAAATATTATTATTTTTATATTAGTTAGAAAGATAATGCTTTAGGTATATAAGAATTTTGATAATGTTTATCTCTTCAGAGACAATTTTTTCTAAAACAATATAGTTTTAAATTAATTAAAAAATAAGAGAATGTCGATAGTCAAAATTAAATTAAATGCTCATAAACTACATATATCAATTCTAATATAATATAACAATATCGACCCATGAACACAAAATTTATTGATTGAGAACTTTTTGGTTCATGCAAAAATCAATTATCAAGATTAAATACATTCTAGAGAATATTGTGACAAAGCAATTGATTTTAAAAATTGCAACCAAGAAAATAGAGAACTTTTCTTTAGATATTATTAAATGGTTGATGAAATTAAAAGTAATTCCATAATGTAAATTTTTAATTTTGAACTGAATAATCGTTTAACAGATGTGAGCATAAGTGATAAACAATTTCTTTAATATCTTTGGTTTTCTGCAATTTGTTTTGAATAAAGTCAAATATAACACAAGTGCAGCTGTTATTTTATACAAATCTTGACCATCTGATTTGTGCATTTATACGTTTTTGCCACTTAAAAAACTTTGCCGTCACAGGTCGATATGTGCAAGTCATAAATATTCCAACGTAAAAACTTTTATCTTTAATAAGAAACCATATAAATATATATATATGATCAAGTAGGTATATAATACTTATAATTATTATTCGAAGCATCGTCCCTTATACAGCATCAGCGGGACTTTGGAATTCTGATAAAGCATGAATGGGGTTTTGCACTTTCTTCTGCGACCCTTTCCGAACTTTAGCCCGAACTTCTTCTGGTTTTTCGGGACGCACCAGAGGCTTTTTCTCTGGTGCTTTCATTTTCCATACCACGATTGGAGACTTGAAAAAAAAGAAGCAGAATATTAATATCAATAGTTAAATCGTTGCTAAGAACGATATTTGGAAATATTAATGATATGGCTTTTATTAACATTAACTTGTTAAGTGAAGGGGTATAAACTCAATTTTAAAGTTTTCCAGATATACTTACAGTCACAGTGCCTTGTCTTGTATATTTAGTCGATGCTACATATGAGTATTTAACTGTCAGAACAACGGCATTCATAAGATTTTTAGCTGCTTGGATCAAAGATGTCGCGCTGTCCAGCTAAAAGAGTTTAACAATGTTTTGGTTTTTTTTTCAAGTACATTTTCAGGTGTCACTTACCCCGGAAACTATCAGCTCGCCACTGATATTTTGTACATCTGCTTTGACTTTAGAAGTAATTTGAATTTGATGACAATAGAGAGCAATTCGTTGTAAATATGCCAGTAAATCCTTTTTGGTGCTGCTTTCAGGGCACTGTTCTGCTATTTCACGGGTTAGCTTATCAAGCTTATTACCGGCTTCGGATATTTTTTTAGCGGCATTAATAACATCCATAGTAGTCTTCAAAGGACCACGACCTCTACAAATTGATAAATTTGAAAGTTATATTTAGTTTTGAAATAATATACAATATCCCAACGGGTAATGTTTTTCATAAGAACTTATTAAATTACAAACCTAACTTGGCATTAAATTTATACTAACAGAACTGATTATCAATAACTTGAGCGCAATAAATCTAAAAAGTATTGAATGCTGAATAATCAAAATAAACAAATCACCTTGTAAAGTCCGTCATCTCCATCATTATCATGCACATATGTTTGGCCAAGAATATGATATCATTGCCAGTATCATCCCATTTTGCAACTTCTGAATCAAAAGTAAGTTTTTCTCGTCGAAATAGCTCGACTTGCTGGGCAATCTTTTGCTTATCCTCTTCTGTCATTTTACGCATTGCTTCCTATTATTATAAAATACATTTTATAATATGGTTATACTCGTGTTGCAGTGATTACTTACCCTAGCTGTACAAATACCACTAATGTCCGGATATTCATCGACGGTCTGATCACCAGTGTGTGCACTTGCTGTAAATTAGTAATTTGCAACGTATTAATTAAATAATGACTAACTTAAAATAATTTTTTTATAACTAAAACTTCCTCCAAAAGGCAAGTACAAAATCTTTAAGTTATGAGAGTTAGAATAAACATTTTTCTCGAAATAATTGAAGGCACTTATAGAAATTATACTATAATAGGATATAGATAATAGTATATTACATCGACTTCGAGTTTCCAATGTTAAATCTTCAACGGGCTCAAATTCTGTGTCCGTATCGAGATCTTCAGAGCTCTGAAACAAACAAAAAAGAATTATAAGAAAAATTGTAATGTGAACTCGATAAAATCTTAATGTAGAAGAGCTTGAAGGGGCCCTTGAAGGTTTAATCAATCAAACAATTACATAACGAAGCAACATTAATATAGTAAAATGTGTATTTAAAATTTCTTACTCGATTCATTAATACTGCGCGACGAATTTCACGTACACCATCGTAAACCAAACGGGAGGCATCAATAAAGTCATTTTCATCCACATCTTTATTAGAATTAGATGAAAGAGCTTCCACGGCAGCATCAACTCGTTGCTCAAACTTGATCATAACTGCAAGAGACAGAAAGCAACAACAACAATGAAGACTTAAATCTATGTAAAATAGTTAAAAATCAAAGTTTTTAGTACATAGTATGCATCTAAATCGGTCATCCAGCAAGAACTTTCCTTCATTCTTATCTACACCTTGGAAAATAGTTTGATGAGCAACTTTTAACTTTATCACTCGATCATAATAGAATTTCAAATTTAGATAAAGCACTTAGTTTATATTATAATATCTAATCAGGTATATATTTAAGAATTATCTTGAAAATTAATGCGCATGGTAATAGCTGAGCTGGATTCTCAGTGCCTTAATAGGCAAGTTTTCGAATTTCTTAAAACAAATTTTGATTTGAGAAATGATGGATTAGCATATATTGTGATACCAACCTTGCTCGCGAAGAACTTTAACTGCTTCCAAAACTCGTTTTGTGTAAATGCACGGCTCATAATTGTCCATTTCAGCTTCAACGACATTGCAAACACGGGATGATCGGCCCTGAATGGACCCAGCAGTTCCGCGTAAGTCTTTCGCATCACCAACTTGCAAAGCCATTACACATTTGTTAACATCTTCAAGAATATGATTTTCCGACACGGCTAAAAAGTCATCAATAGTTGTAATGTCATCTACGGCTTCTGTTAATATCCGAACTTGCACTTCCCATGCTTGGCGATAAGCAGACATATTTTCTTGGGCAACCTTGGAGTTAGGTCGCACCGTGAGAATGGATGCAGCGTTAATTACTTGGGGACATAGACTTTCGATTTGGGCTGCAGCATATCGAACCATTTTTACGCCATCCTCGTTATTTGACATACTGCACACGAGATTAGCCACTTCAACTAGCTTTTCAGCATGTTTCGTAAATATATCGGCCTTTTCCCTAACTTTTTTTTCATTTCCAGACTTGGCAGCTTCAATTAAGTCAATTAATGGAGTGGTTGTTTCTAAAAATGAATCGGAGACATGATCAACAACAGCTTTACGAAGCTGTCGACGTAGATCTCTCGTTTTGCGACACATTTGATCAATTGCACGATCAAGTCCTGGGCTATTGTCTTTTTGTCCCATCTAGAATATAATTAATTTGATAGCAAATATTTCCAAATTTGTTTGTGAATTGTATTGTCAAAAAAAACTTACGTTTGACATGTATTCAGACAGCAAATCTTGTAAAGCCTGACGGACTGCATTACATTCGGCAACAATTCTTTCACGGCGCTCATCTCTTGTACAATCTGCATCGGCCATCAATGCCGCAGCACTGATAATACTTTCAAGTCGTTCTTCTAACAGTTGACGTGACCGTTTTTCACTATAAGTCAAGGGATCCATTACAATGCCCTCCTAAAATATTACGAAATTTGATATTAAGTACTCGTATTTAAATTTAAACCTTACATCAAAATCATCCAAAGCTGCAGCTAGTTCTCCTGCACCACTGTAAACATCTGTTGGCTGAGACGATTTTCCTTGGGCTACATCGCTAATCGTATTGACGGCATCGCACACTTGCTTCAAAATGAAATCACGATTGACTTTGGCCAAATCTAACTCGGGATGACGAACATAGACCTTTGATGCAGTCAGAAGCATTGTTGAATGTTTTTTAAGCATTGCTCGAGCGGCAGCCAAATCATCCCGCAATTGTGGATCCTTGAGCTCCTGCTGTCGTTTTGCAGCTTGTTTTATTAGTTCTCCAGCGTTCCGACCAAATTGCTAAATAGTTAATGATAGGTTAAAAAACATATTTGAAGAAATTATGTATATTTACCCACCCTCATATTGTTCATAAGCTCATCCTGGCTTGACGCATTTTTTAACTTATTAAGATCATCTTCAACAATATGAAGAGATTTAAGCAATAAATGAACATCCACCATATCGGCCAAAATTAGTAAACGTGTTACAGCTGACAGGAGATTTCTAGCTGCTCGCACCATGTTCCCACGCTTTAATGAACTGCAGGGATCCTCCGAAAACTCCCTGGCTGCAATGCTCATAGCATCCCCAGTTTTACGGACTTCATCGACTGCAGATAGCATTTCTTGAGTAATATCTGGATTCTCATATGCAATTTGCTCTCCTTTTTGAATAAAGTTTTCTGTGGCTTTTTCCACAGCTGCGACTAGGGCACTGGCCCTCTTTGATTTTCCTTAAACAAAAAGTAAAGTAAAAAAATATTAATCAGCATATTTAAGTAACTGTAGAAGTCAAAAATATTTCGAAATCGAACCCATTATACATTTTTATTAATAGGCAGATAATAGTTTATATATAAATTTAAAAATAAGTAATGTTACAAATGTAAACAAATTGAAAACTAAAAAAATGTTTGCAGACGTGTTAATAGCAAAGTACAATAGAAATGGTAAAAACCATTTCGTTTATTTGTATAAGCAGAAAAATAAGGAGAAAGTGTAAAATCATTGTGTATTGCGAGAGAACTGCTTGTATGAATGTATAACCTTTCAAGTGCTTCACAAAGCAAAATTGCACTATTTCGCGGGCACCATAACATATTTATAGACAATAGGTATACATTGATATGTATGTATCTATGTCGTAGATGCTGACATATCATACAGTTGCATACATACATACATATGCAGTTAATGCATACTCAGATATTTATATATTTTTATATGAGTATGCTTTGTTATATTCTTTTAGGAATGAACAAACGCACAGAATGAATATTTATAATTTCAATAATTAAATAGTTGAGGTTCAACTATTTAAGTGGCATTTAGTTTTATTGTACGCACAATCGATGACTTACCTTTTTTCTTCTTGCTAGGGCCCTTAGTGTTCACTAGCGTTGTCACTTGCAAAACCAAAGGCTCTAAAGTTTTCTCCACTGACATGGTACGGATTTCCAAATTTTTTGGATCCCATTTTAATGCGATCTGACCAAAATCCGATAGAGTTCCCATTTTTAAAGAAATTTAATATATTCTTCGCA
Source organism: Drosophila macrospina (assembly GCA_035042075.1). Lineage (NCBI taxonomy): Eukaryota > Metazoa > Arthropoda > Insecta > Diptera > Drosophilidae > Drosophila > Drosophila macrospina. The sequence goes on along the minus strand of JAWNLW010000574.1, from coordinate 1,776,940 downwards.
AACAGATCTCTACGACACTTTTTTTTGTCTATAGAGACGACGCCTAAACCTGTAAAAAAATCGATGTTAGTTTCGATTCTATTGTGTTCTTTCGATGTATCGTTATGGAGATGAATAACACGATGTATTTTATTAATAGAGTGGCCGCTCTTGATTTATATTTATTAAAGAAGTACAAGATAATAGCTTTTGGTCTACAATTTACAAAATAACAAAATATTAAATTCAGTATATTATTTCGCTTAATATGTAAGTGTTAAAAACTTTGTAATCGGTATAAAAATGGAATATTCGACAACATTTAAATAATAAACGGTCCAAAATAATTAAGAATTTTCTGATCAAGATATAAAACAAGTTTCCGGTCAAGGACTGCATTTAAGAACTCTTAAGAGCAATATTTTTGTAGGTTTCTTAATTTTTAAAACATGTAATAAACAAATTATTTACCTATTAATGAATAATTGTATTCGATTTTTATTACTTATTCGTATAATTATTAGGCAATTAAATATGTACTGAAATTAAGACTTATGCTTGTTAATGTTGTTATAATTAATAAGTTAAACTTAAACTGGTTTTACAAGGTTCGATCTTAAATTCCTAGTTCAAAAGATATAGATTGTTGGCAGCAGAGCAGCAAATTCGTAATATCGATATCTTAAACGTCAAACTTGAATCGAAAATTCAAATTGAACGTTAAGCAATTTACCAACTAGAGTGTAAGATCCCGCGACTCCATTAATAACATTAAAATCTATTAAATCTAATAGATTGATCTAAATACTGAATTTTTACTTTCCTTAAGCCCAAGAAAATCAGCAAGGTGGTTAAAGCAGAAACTTTATTGAACTTTTTTTGTGTGTTGGCCTGATTAATCAAGTTCCTGAGTGTCCAATACTTCATATGACTAGTCTTGAATGAATAGTATCTGAGCGCTAATAATTCAATAAAGCTTAGTCTAAATATTGTGTAAAGAACTTCAAATTCAATCATTCTTAGAAATTTCGTATCATCGGAAGCCTCTTCTGCAGCACTAGAAAATTCAATTCACTTAAACACAAATTTATAAAACCTATTTTTTAAGAATTTAATTTACTTATTTTTTGAAATAAAATATAATATAATTATGTCAAAATGTATTGCTGAAAAACTCTTAGATTTCCTAATTCGCTTGCTGAGTGTGGGAAACTGTTTGTCAACAGGGCCAACGTATCGCCGTTTAATCAGACTAACAGAATGATATTGCTTAAAGCAGCAAAACAATTTTATGCATCTTGAAACCTTGATGTCTTTCGAAAATTTTCTTTTGCGATCTTTTCACCTGCAAGAAAAAAAAGAATTAAGAAATATTATTTTCAATCAAGGTAGTAATATTACGATATCGTTTTAAAATAAATTAAGCAAAACACAGTATTTTAATAGCGATATTTTTTCTCTCGATAAGACCATTGGATATGGAAATCCGGCATTGCTTAGCCATAAATCCAAGTCTCTAGGCCCTTACGTAGGAGTGGTTGGGCAGAACCGTCATCTTCAGCTCTCATTTTATTAAAATCGAGGTAAACTTAATGTCTTCGGTTAAACTTAAGTTTTATTCTATATTTAAAATAATTTTAACGACCTTAAAAAATATGAGCCATTAGTTTTGGTCTGAACTAAAAGTTGTAATACTAATAAAAACAAGAATTAATTATTATTTAGAAGGCATCCAATCGCGGGTTGACTTACATATATCGGGCAAGAGAGTTTCTTCATGAAGCTCTTTATTATCTGTGGTAGGTTCATACATGTGGCTGTCGTCCAATGCACAGTCTTCATCGATATTGCTTGTATATTCAATTTCTCTCAGTTCGGCTTGTAACTCTGCTCGACGTTGTTCTATCAGAGAGTCTAATTCGCTTTTGTGTTTCAAAATTAGCTTCTGCGTCTGTGCCGTGTGTAATTTTGGTTGAAAAAATAAATGAGGCTTGGATTTTGTTTTGATCTGGTTTCTTTGATAATACATTGAATTCTCCCAAGTTTTAAAATCCTTCACCCGTGCCATTTTCTTTTCTAGACATCTGATTTCTAGCTGTTTACGCTTTCTGTCCAAAAATAATGAATCACGTTCTTTCTGAAGTAATTCTCTTTCCTGTAGCTCCTGTTTCTCCAACTTTTTTTCAATTTGAGCTTTCTTATCCTCATTTTTTCTTAAACGTGATTCCTCTTGGCAGAATTTTTGTAGTGTTCCCAAAAGCGAGCCAAACATGCGACGATTTCGAGCTCTCGATTCGGAATCAATACCTTGCGCTTCGACAATTTCTTCTCTCGATGGTAATTCACGAATTACACGGGAATTTATTTTAGGGGTGGGCTGCCATAATGCGTCCTCTTTAGGAAGTCGATTTGAATCCATTTTTGATTCGTGCATACGCTTTTTCTGTTTTGAACTATCATGTCGTTGAATGCTTCGGTCTTGACTTTGTTCAATTCTTTTACTTCCTCCATCTGGATTATATTTTTCCACTCTATAAAAAAAACAATTAGTAATTAAATGTCTTTGACTGGATAATTATAATAAAATACCTGGAATCCTTAAGTCCACGCCCAACAAAGCGCCGAATATTATCATTAAGAGTAGTTAACGAATGTCGAGCAGAATTCAGCTTTTCTTCCAAATCACCGATGGATGATAAGCCGACGTTTTCTTCCATATTTAAGAAATTTATTTATATTTATCCTCTAGTTTGGATAATTGATTTTGACTAGAGATGTGGAATAATTCGATGAATATGGTATACAACGATCTTTGCTTTAGATATTGTGTTTGAGAGATATCGATGTTTTAGTGTGCTATCAAGCACTTCTATTTTTTATTTTTTCTTATATGTTATAATACTATGTGTTATAATATTGAATAATGTTATTATAAATTTTTTAATTTAGTTATTTTTTTGTACAAACTATTAAACAAAGTATATATCAAATTATGCTAAAAATATGCATTCATAATTATATAAATATTTTTCGATTGATATTGTATTATAAACGAATAATTACTTTTATTTTATTTAGGAAAAGGGCTCAACAAAAAGCTTCGGTTACCTACTCCTATACATATTCATTTTGCCCATTCTTTTAACTTACTTCTTAATTGGGCTGTCATCCATTCTAGCTTCTATTTCGTGATAGCACTGAGGTAATGCAAAAATATTGATGAGTGAAAATACCGTATAGCCGTATTCTATTCTATTGAGACCAGTTACTTGTTAGTAAGTGTGACAGGTAATATCCAAAGTATTTAAAGCTCATACTCGATACTTTTGAAAATGACTTGAACAAATTTATACAAATAGAAAAGTTTATTTCTATTCAGCAAAAAATTTTTTTATATATTACAAAATGAGTTGCCCTGGCTTTGGTGAAGTAAACATACCCTCGTCGCGTGCTTTTTGGGACGATTGTGAAGAGGATGAGTTTGACAGCATTGAGCCGGCAACGAAGTGAGTATGCAGTTTTCTTGTTTATAACGTGATTTGATATATTCGAATATATATTTACAGGTTGCACCTAAAATTTAACGATGGCGAAAAAGAAGAACCTATCGCCAGTGAACTCTTTGTCCTTATAGAGGGACCGCATATAACAGAATTTTGTATCGGTTCGCTGCTCCAGAATACAAAACCTATTTGTGACATACCAGCAAAAGCTTCGTCTTTGCATTTGAATGCTTCTAAAGGCCACTTACTGGCCGCACTAGAAGAGGATATTACCAATAGTGGTGAAATCACAGAGTTGCTCATACCGTACGCAAAACTGGCGAAGCAGGTGTTGACCATCACCATGAAGCCAAAGGTAGACTACAAAAGCGAGGAGATCAACAGATATTGTGATGATATAGCCATTATTCACAGCGTGGGTGGGAGTGGCAACGATAAGTCAGTGCGAGAGTTAGAGGCACCCAATTTTATAGCAGGAGTGGCGGCTGGCAGTAAGTTTTATTGTAGGCTTCACAAGATTAATCTTAATATATCTTATTGTGCACCTCCACAGTTGCGAGTTGGCGCAAACATATGGAATTGCCCGTCAGTTCATATGTTATTTATGTGGATAAACTGCCATTGGATGGAGTTGCTGCTCAACCAGTGCTTAAACTGTTGCAAAAAAGGGGAGTGCAGTGCAGCGAACGCTATGTGCCGCCACCCAAGGAATCATCTTACTTGTATATTTAAGACAAACAATATCATAGGTGGCTGATTAGATTTTAATAAAAGGTTGCGGTTCACATCCACACAATAATTTCTGGATCTATTTTTCTTATTTTAATATATCAAATATACTCAAATTAAGATCCCTGCTCCGCTGCTCCATGTGTGCTTTAGCAATGGCTATGAATTGTGGTCGTGAGAGTAATGAATAAGCGGGCACCAGCAACGAGGAGACCAGCATATGCAGCTCCTTATGTCCACTGCTGAACAAGTCGAGACCCAACTCTAAAGCAGTACCAAAATCGCATTCGTCCACAGCGATATTGGCCGCATTGGCTACTGGCTGTAACTTCTCAAGCACAGCCTGCTTGGCATTATCGCTACCATCATTGAGATCTTTGCGTTCAAATAGTGCCAAGATTTTCTTTAGCTCCGCATCGCTTACAGTCAGCGGACGGTATCCCTGCTGTGACTTACGGTCGTATGGCACTACAATTCCAGCGCGATGAAATGACTTAGCCATAACACGTTTATTGCGTTCTTTCGTTAAATTGTCAAGATCCGCTAATCCCAACGAGTTATCACTGATGTACTGCTTCACAGCTTTTTTGGTAGCAGCCACTTGGGCTGCTGTGAATGGTGTACCAACAAAATCATGCTCTAAATAGTAGATGAACGCATCAAATATATTGCCAGCGATAAATTGAAACTCACAGTTTTGTGAGGAATCATTTCGTGCCAGTAACAGGCGCTCATTATCCTGCGGTACATCCCGCCAGTAACCATAGTGAACGCCACTGCCTTTTCGTACAAAAATGGTTTGAAACTCAGGCGGATCGTAATAGAAGCGCCAGTGGCGCAGGTAATCGCCAGGTTCACCGATTTTTGCTTTATGGAATTTACCAGCCAGGAACTCAAAAGGTCCAACTAACTGCAGTTGGAACAATGCTTCAATGTGATGAAGAGCGGCAGCTTTGATAGCATCCTTCTTGAGTGTATTTATAAATTGCCAAAATTCATAGAAATCGGGAGGCATTTCAACAAGAAATTTGTGTCTGATGAAATCATTGGTTTCACAGAGATTATCATACTCTTTTTGCACAGACAAACGAATTCGCTTTTCCAGTATTTCCATATAATTCTTGCCAGCTATATTGCTCATTGCCTCCTTGTGTAGCTCCGCTGTTTCCGATTCATAGTTTCCACCGACATCTTTTACATCTATATTTGTAGTTTTATTGCTACTGCTGGTTTTGGGAGTCTCTCCCTCTTCTTCCTTGTCTGTCGGTTTTCGTTTTGGCGCCATTTTTGGCGTTTCTTCTCCCTTTGGTGGGTGATTGTATTTTTCAAGATGCGCCTCATTGCGTTGATAGCATTTGTCCCAATATTTACAGTCTTCCTTTGGCATTTTTAAACAGATGCACAGAAACAAATTATTTATTTTATAGTCGGCAAATAATGCACACAAAAACAAAACTCCCAGAGCTTTTTCTGCTTCTTCTTAACTGACAAGCACCAACAAATAGACTAATCAGGGCTGATACATATACAAGCTGTATCGACAATTTTAGAAAATATCGTTATCGATATAAAAACCACCCCTCCAATTACGTGGCAACCTTAGGTCGGACTATTTGCAATAGATGCGCGATGCAAACTGATTTTTAGATTCCTCTGCCGTTGGATCCCTTATTACACGTTTTTTAATTGTGTGTTTGGTTTTAATTGTTGTAGTTCATTCCATGAATACAAACTTTTGCAAAAGAATCAGTTGAATGTTAGTTAGTTGGTATTACAATAAATGTATGTATATGGGCAGGCGTTTCAAATAGAAAACACAATAAAACTAAAATGCTACTAATCCTCTACAGCACACATAACTGAGTAGACGCACTCCTCTTTGTTGATCAAGTGACAGGTTTTGTTTACCAATGACATAAGCTGATTAACGTCAGTTGCCCAATTGTTTAATATGTCGGATGCACTTTTCTTTGTTGTAAAGTAGATGATGCCAGCAGGTCGATCGATTTTAACCCGTATTGTGTCGCTATTAGCCAGTTTAGACAGATATTCTTCACAGCGATTTGGGGGCAAATTTAGGAGCTCACTCATGCGCGCCAAATGCAATCGTGAATAATACATCGCTATTATACGAATATTCTAGAGAAATAATCAAAAGTTACCGTTGTACTTGAAAATAAATTTTCGTATTTTAAACTTACATGCTCTATCAGACGATCTTTCAGTTCAGTGATGCACTTCTTTCCATGCTTCGTGCTATCCTTAAACATTTCATTCTCGGCTAAAACCATACCAAAGTCAGCATTAAATGTGTCGAAATTAATTAGCTCTTTCGACATAAATAGACGCAGTATTTCCCTGGAAAAAAAGAAACAAAACATATAATAGGGCCATATTCAAATTAATGAAATGAGCATATTACTTATAAACGGGTACATCTTCTAGTTTTTTGTTCTTTGATAAATGCGCCATCATATCGCTCTGTTCATTGTCATAGGGAGCCAATACACAGTACAGCACAGCGCTGACCAGTTTGTCTGTCAGCTCTTTTTTCTGCGAGTCCGTTAGTTCAGTTTCGAGCTCAAGGGCAGCGTCGGGCTCCAACTTCTTATCATCTTCCTCCTTTACTTTCTTTTCCTCATTCTTTTTCTTTTCATCACTGGTAGATGAGTCCACCGGTGCCGGGGCTTTTTTACGAGGTGGCTCGGCAATCGCCTGATAGTGACGAGATGTATTTAGGAACGATGTATCCCGATTCAGCTGTATCATTAAATTATAGAATTTTAGCTTGAGATCATGCTGCGCCGGATCATCGAAGAATTTGATGCTGATTTTCTTGGCAATGATCTGAGTGGACACATAGTCCTCTTTCAATAGACACAGGCGCATTTGCTCCAAAATGAGTTCCACCTTCTCTCGCTTATCCATGGAACCATAAGTTTCAACCTGTAGTTCTTCCATGACTGCCGCAGCTCCCGTAACATCGCCATCGGCTTCTTTAATGTCCGCCAATATTTTAGTTAAACGTGCACGTTCAATTTCTACATAGATTTTGCCCTCGGTAACGGAACGCAACGTATCAATCAGCTTAAGCTTGCTTTCCTTGTCTGGTGTCTTGTCCACATATGTGCAGCATTCCTGTATCATCTTCACAACCGCCTGCTTCAGCTGCGAACGGCGACGCACCAGCAACGAAACGTACTCGTTCAAAGCATTCCAATTACCTGCCTCAAGACAAATCTGGCAGATAGCCACAAGCACACGAGAGCAGGAGACCATGTCTGCGCCCAAACGGGTTTGTTTCTCCAACTGCAGCATCATTTCAATGGATTCGTGAAAAGCGTCGGGGTTCTTTTTAGCAAGTTCCTTAGCCAGTGGGATTTTCTCATTGCAGGCGGGCTCGTAATCCACCTCCATCTTGGTAATGCGACCACCATCGAACAAATATGTATCCATGATGAGCTGCAAAGAGAAAATACGTAACTATTAGAAGGATTTCTGTTGATGTTGTTGTTGTTGTTGTCACTCTTCTTGAGTACTATGACACGGCAACTTTTTCGTATACCGCTACTTACTTTTTATTACGACGAGCTCGAACGAAGCGAATTTATAAATATTCAAATCAGTAAATAAAGCTTTATGCCGCACCTTCCAGCGGTAGCTATTTTAAAAATACTTTTAATTCGGGCTGAAGCAAATAAATGCGGTGAATTTCGATCTAAACTCTGCAGAAATTTGCTTACAAATGATGTTAAGTTGGCTGCGCGTAATTTCAGTGTTGAGCAGTTTCTGGAAAACAATGCATTTTGAAATTGAAATAAACATCAAAAGTAGATTGATTTAAAATTTTGGCAAATAATATTTACAAATAAAATACATAATGACTACTAAAAACAGACATTGGCGTCGGCGAAAAATTTTAATATCAAGCAAATTGCGCAAACGTATGGTAAGTTGTGCAGCCCTAGTGTTTCATTTTAGCTACACTGTACAACACTCCCGCTTCAGTCTTTGTTAAGCCGCGAAAAGTTTTGCTAAAACACGATTATATAGTCCAATTGTTTTATGAAAAACCATTTATTAACTGTTTTCGTTAAAAAAGACAGTGTCGCGCAATTCATTATAAACTTCCTACATAGTGTTTCCAGCGTTTGCTATTTCAACGTTACAACTACGAACACATTTTACGCGCCAATTTAAGAGGCATCCGAAAGACTTACAACACAATGGCCCAAATACAGGAATATCAAGACTTGGTTCTAGATGCACTAGACACAGTCGAATTCAAGCTCAGTAAGAAGATACTAGATATTAATGTAGCTTATTGTGGTAATTGTCATGTGCTTACTTGTAGTACGCGACAAGACGGACATCAACAATGATGCTTTGATATTTCATCCTGCGATGGCCCACCAGATATTTGGAGAGTCGGAAACCATTTTTGGTTATCAGGGACTACAAGTTCGCGTGTTATACACGGCCGGCCCGTTGCACATTTATCTGGGTATTGAGTACGAGAAGCGTGTAAATGAAATTTCTGGCGGCGAAATCAAAGCTGACGATGTTGTGGCCACCATTGCTCAAAGTCTGCCAGATGGCTGCTATTTTATTAATCTCGATGAGTTTCTCAAGACGCTGGATAAAGCCGACAAGTTCCAACCATTTGGAGAGAAACTTAGCGAGTACACACAACGTGGAGATGATGGCAGCGATAGATTCTTTGAAATATATCAGTGCGACTACAAGATGTCCTCATTTCTGAAGTTTTTTGCGCGCCTCCAAACGTTTATATTGTGGTTTGTCGATGCTGCCTCCTACATTGACACTGATGATGCCCAGTGGTGTTACTTTATTTGGTAAATGAAATTTAGTTTTTTATTTGTCTCTATTTTAAGCCCCCGATAATTGCAGCTATGAAAAGTATAAGAACAAGGATGGCCAGTTTCAGTATGCCACTGCAGGCTACACCACCGTCTATGAATATTATGCGTATCCTCAAAACAAAAGGCCGCGCATTAGCCAAATGCTCATTCTGCCGCCATTCCAGAAGCTGGGCTTGGCCACACAATTGGTGGAAACGATTTACAAGTTCTATCAGTCGCAAAAAAATGTGGTAGATATTACTGTTGAGGATCCATCAGAAGATTTTCAACGTTTGCGCAATTTTGTAGACGCACGATTGTGCATGGAACTGAAATGCTTTTTACGCGATGAAATCGTTAAAGGTTTTAACAAGGAAATGGTGCGGGAGGCACGTGAAGTATTAAAATTGAATCCGCGCCAAGTGCGCAAGGTATATGAATTGCTGCGTTTATACTACACTAATGTGCATGATGAAAAGGAGTACAGAGCCTACCGTCTAGAAGTTAAGAAGCGACTTAACGCCGTTTACTACAAGCAGCTAAAAGATTTACAAAAAATGGAACGCTTTAAAATGGACACTGAAATGCTACGCGCACGTTTGCCCAACATGAAACAGCGCATGGAACAGCTCCAGGAAGAGTACGTGCTTATCGAGCAGGACTACAAAAATACAATTGATAAGCTGCGAGCTTAAGCTGCATTAAATAAAATAAAAACAAATGCCACCGGGTGTTTATTAATTTATTACGTTTTTCGTTCTTCATATGTTGATTACAAAATATAATTTGTTGCTATAAGCCTACAGTAGGATTCTGTCGAATAAATATGTATTAAAAAGTACCTATATGCGTATTTTCGATAGTGTGTGTGTATGTGTAAGGAGCAGAGTTTGAGGCATGTGGGCACTTGAGCAATTAAACGGATAGAAAAAACATTTTTGTCATTGTATACAGTAAAAGTATAGCTAACTTGTATTGTTTTTACATTAATTAAAAAGAGATTCGCGTATTGGAAGTACATTTGAAGTATATGGGTATAAATATAAGGGGACATTATAAATCTTGTGCTGCAGTAGCACATAGTCCATACAACTAGCATGAGCCGTACTCCTCCATCCATTTCTCGAAACGTGCAACATCATCAGCTGATACGGACTTTTTGGTTCGCTGTTGGGCATCCAGAAAGTCCTGCAATGTTATGGGCTGGTCAACATCCTCACGTCGGATTTGTTTTATTTGCTGTGGCGTGCGTCCGGAGATCAGCCGTCGCATGGCCATCATAGAGGCATCTCTGCAAACATTGCTTATATCTGAGCCAGAATAGCCCTGCAGCTCATCACCAATTATGGTCGTGTTAAGGTCTGGTGCAAGGGACACATCCTTGAGGCAGAGCTTAAGCAACGCTGCGCGTGTTTCCTCTGTGGAAAATAATGAATAAATAGATAGACTTGGATTTAAAAAGCTTTCGTAATTACCATTGGGCAGCGGAATGTAGATGCGTTTCTCGAAACGCCGTCGAAAAGCCTCGTCAATGTCCCATGGATGATTTGTGGCTGCCAGCACCATGATGACCTTATCATCCTGCAGGCTGGCATTAAGACCATCCATTTGGATCAGTAATTCCGCCTTGAAGCGACGGCTAGCCTCGTGCTCAGAGTCGCTGCCACGGGAGGCGCAGAGTGCATCGATTTCATCAATGAATATTGTACTTGGAGCATAGAAACGTGCCATCTCAAACAGCAGGCGCACCAGTTTCTCGCTCTCGCCGCGGTACTTGGATGTTAGCGTCGATGAGGACACATTGAAGAATGTGGTGCCGCATTCGGTGGCCACAGCTTTGGCCAGCATTGTTTTACCCGTTCCTGGTGGGCCGACCATAAGCACGCCCCGCCAGGGACGACGAATTCCTTTAAAGAATTCAGGCATTATGATGGGCAACACCACTGCTTCCTGCAATATAGTTTTGGCCTCGTTAAGGCCGGCAACATCTGTCCATTTGATGCAAGGATGCCGCTGTAATATATCCTTCTCCAGGGTATCGACCAAGTGTCCCTCATAGCCCAGCGGCGAGAAATGCTTAGCCTTTGTCTTGGGTGAGCATCTGGGTGTATTGTGGGTGGTGGATTGTGCATGCGAGTTGTCCTCCAGCGATGTGGTCGCATCCTGGTCATCTGAATTCGAGTTCTCATCCAGTGAGTTCTTCTTCACAGCCTTGTGCTTAAGCGTTAGCTGTGTTGTGGTGCTGAGTTTGCGTGCCCGCAAACGTTCCACCGAACGACTCTTCCGGACCGCCGCCGTTAGGGCAGAAGCTCTGACCGGGCGACCCAGTCGCAAACCGACGCCACCATTGCTGCCCGTATTGCTTGCAGCGATGCCCACATTACCAGCACTACCATGATGACTCTGGCTCAGACTGTTGCTGTTCAAATTGTTGCTAATGGATGGCAACGTTGGTTGCAGTTCGGGATCCCGTCGACGCAATGAAGACACCCAGCGACTATCCTGCTGCGAGGGAAATGGCATTGCAGGCTGATTGGGACGTGGTTGTGGGGCTACCTCTGTATCGGAGACTGCGTTTAATTGTTGGGTGAGCGAACAAATGAACATTTGGTGGACTAACCTTGTGTGGGCAAGCGTTGCTTGCGTAATGGCAGTGCACCGCCAATACCCAGGCCATTGGGTGCATTTGCTCCCAGATTATTAATTGGCCGATATGATGTGGCGGCGGATGGATGTCCATGTTGATGTGGATGTGAATGGGGATGGGAATGTGGATGAGCACTCTCTGCCGGCGTCTTCTTTACGGCATTGTTTCGGGATGGCCTGCTGGTGGTTGTGATTTTGGTAAATGCAAAAGGTGACAGCGAGTCCAAGATCAAAGAGTCCATCATGCGCGCCATATGCGAAAGGCTTGTAGGTGGCGTTGACGAGCTGCAAAGGGGTAAAACATTGTGGCTAATTAATGTTGTTCACCATTGGCATTAACATTCAACTTGTACCATGCTTAACAAAGGTCATTTAGCTTATTTGCTATTATCAGCTAAGGCTACAATAACAATAAACAATTGCAATAACTCAAACATTTCAGGTCCCTTGCGTGTCTCGACATTGTGTGCTTGCGTTTGGTGCTTCAAGTCTGTCCATAGCTTGTCTACTTTTGTCTAGCCCTGTCGCACACCGTTTGAGGTGCTTACACACACACACACATATATACAGGTAATGCTCGGGAATTTCTAGGAAGCCAAAGTTCGTGCGGCTTTAACTGAAACTACTGCCTGTCATATATGCAAAACAGTTGAGTTCAATAAACTTGAGTGGGGGGGAACGAAATACCGCCCAGGTTATTGACGTGCCGGCGACAATTGTTATTGTTGACATTTACATGCGTCATCGCCATTAACATCAACTCATTTTCATGTACACACTAAAGTGCGATTGCCATTTTTTCTGTTTATTTTCAATTGCTACAACGTAAAGATTCCATCACGCTGAAAAGTATGCTACAAAATATATAATTCCTTCTTTAGTTGCCGCCTAATTAAGTTGGCCGCACTTGGCCATATTTTTTCCTCTTTGCAGTTACAACCGGATGTGTTCTTATTGCGAGCTCATAAGTATTTGGGTTAATGTTTCTAATATGTGAGCTAGCAAGCACCCACGCTCCAAAGCTTCAGAGATTGCCGCTGATTAGCTGGCCAAACTGGGGCAACTCTTTGTACTCATGGAGTCATTAAGTTCGGCTGATCCGCCTATTTGGCCTATATATTTATTGACTCTCGCTTTGTACCAATAGATATGGTGATGGTGCGCTTTACAAACTAAAGAGGTATATTAATAGAATACTTGATTGATAGTCAAACAATGGGCACAAGGCTGTTGTAGGAAAATTACTGACATCCACCAGAATCTATATGGAATCGATGGCTTCAACTCCCATTCTTGGAGTTTTTCTCTTTGCTGAAAATTCATGTAACTGAAAGCAGTGTATATGTTAATTTTTTTATGAGGGGAACCAGCACAAGTGGATGTCTATTTATGCAAATTACCAATCGTAATTATGACAAGCAAAAATGTCAACTTGCCGGAATAGAAAGGTGTGGAGTCAGAGCTGATAGTAGGTTAAGGACTGGGAAAATACGTTTAAAGCTAGCAAAAATTGAATTTAAATAATCAAAATTAGGCAGTTTGAGGAAGATTAAAGGAATATAAAACGATAAAACAGACCGGAAATGACAATTGTAGGCTGCATCAGTATTTTTGATTCTTGTAAATTAAAATAAATGAAATACGGAGAACGCCTGGAATAGTATATAAATATATATATGTATATACTGTATATATATTCTTGATCAGCATGAACATCCGAGTCGATCTAGCCAGCGTGCTGACGCATCAAACCATTACAGTGATCTAATAGAACTCAACTATAAGGTTGCTTAAATATTTAGAGCTCTTCCGCTTTACCAAATATCTCTATCATCTTGCTACTAAGCTCATTTTATTTAACTGAATTTTCATATAATTACCACTGATGAAGATCCCATAGCGAATGATATGGCGTGTGTCTATATCCAGACATAAAAGGCACGGCCACTTCGTACTCCACTTGGAGATTGGGCGGAGATTGGGGGCGTACTGCCAAGGCGTTGCGCTCCAGTGTGGGATTCGAGCAAGTCATCGAACGTTGTCGCATAAATGGATGTGCATGCGAATGTGAGCTTCCATTGTCATTATTATTATTATTATTACTGGGCAATTGGGCAATGTTGCCGCCAGTTGGAGCAGTGGCAGCAACCGATTGGGCCATGCCAAACCAATTTTGTGCATTTGTATTAAACATTATTATTGCCTGACAGCAGCAATTAAACTTATAATTTGAAAACGCACCAAATTTTCTATTGAAACTGAAGTTTGACGGAATTTTCTCAAACAATACGACGCAACGCGAGGTGGCGTCCACCAAGCGACTCAAGTGTTGTGCGCCAACTGACCACAAAACTGGACAACGGACGAAACGAAGCGTCCACAACAAAAAGCAGCTCATTATTTACTTGGCGGGTAGTTTCTGTTATTTCTGAGTATGTGTAGAACTAAGTGTGTGTAAGGTGTGTTTGCATGCGAAATGAGGTTAAAGGAAGTATTGCTTTGAGTTTTTTTGTTGTTCATTTATTGCCTCCACCTGAGACCTGTGGTCAATGCACGCTAGCTTAAGTCGACTCAAACACAAACTCAAACTCAAGCAAAAGATGCCATCGATTTCTATGGTCGAAAAAAGCATTTTATATATACATATAAAAACATACCTATGTATTTTAACGTATTACAATGATTTCTTAGTAATTATGAATTTGTTTTGCCGGCATTAATGGCTCGCTTGCATGCAGCTTAAGCTGCAAATTAAAAATGACAGAAAACTCAAACAAATGATAAACATATTTGTGGAAATGAATTATAAATAAAATATATGCCTTGAGTGTCTTGTCAACTATTTGAAATTAGCAGTTCAATAAATGATGCAAACGAAGGTTACTTTTATATAGTATAAGTACTTGTAGGCGAATCAGCTGCCTGAGATAAAAATCGATATAAATAGAGAGAAAATGCACTTGTTTTTTGTCTCCTTTTTTGCAGTTGTCAGTCAAGGCACGTTGAAGTGATCCGGCACGCCCAAAGGGGCAGCATATATGTGAAAAAATAGGCCTACTGCTGCCCCTTACTTACCCTGTTGTGTTCATCATAGGCAAATACGTGGATGTGGAGTCCACAGTGCGTATGGTGGTATTTCCACGCAGCACAATCTTTTCACGTGTGGTGCGTCTGTAGGTCTCTTCGCCGCGCATCCTTCTTTATTAAATTTTGATAGTATCCAAAATAAAATATTCAAAATATTCACTACTTTCCGTTTTTTTTTTAAATTTAAAATTGTTTACTTTTTTCCAAAATGTTGAGTGTTGAATAATTTTGCGTCTGCTCTTCTCACAGGCAATGTCAAACTGAGCAGAGAGCAATTGAAAACGGATGCTGCTACTGCGGCCAATGAGGAAGATAGCATGACAACAGTTATTGCTCTCATTCGATTCTCTCTGCTCTCTTCACTCAGCTGGCGAATTGCGCAACTTTGGACGTGCAGAGTCGCGACCCGCTGTTGCTGTTTGGCTGCACAAATGGTCACTAACTGGCCGCAATGTTGATGGTCAGCTGCATGCAATGCTTGCACGTCAGTCAGCTGGTGAAAATTGTGAAAACTGAGGGATGTTTTCATGTGTCATCTGTTGGGTATATACACTCTTCAATTGGAAACATTGCATTGTTTCTATAGGATGCTAATATGAAAAATAAAGCTAAATGTATTTATTTGTAGCATACTTTCAGTATAGAATGGAATAATTGTTAACTTCCCCAATTTAATTCAGATTATTTGAGCAATTACTACCTATTAGCTTCTCAAAATATACTGAGTTGTTAGATCTTAATGTAAGTTACTTTAGAAATACTAGTAGTTTCTTAATACTTCCGGTTTTTAGTAACAAATTATTTTATTTTTTAACCCACTCAGAAGAACAAATAAATATGCATCTTTATTTATCAATTAATAAAAAACTACTTATAAACTCTGATAGTAAATGACCATTCAAAAACTTTTTTACATATTAGAAATTTACATATTTTGCAAATTTGTTATACAAATTGTTGATGATCGAAACTTCGAACTTTGCTTAAACACTCAAATCGCATTTGAATAATCATAATCATAAATATTTTGGGGCAGTATATAAAATAAATTAGACACAAGCACACAAGAAATTGCATGAAAGGGCCGTGTACATTATGTAGTTGAAAAAATTAAAAACAAAACGGATTTAAACAATTTCGACATTTTTTTAAGACTAATAGTGTCAAATGTACTCATTCATTATATAAATCAATATAGTCATATATATTTTTAAGTATTTTAATAAGTATATATATACCGTTTCTAACAAACACGAGGCACGTCGAAATGTAAGTAGAGCACAAAAAACAGAAAACTATGTTTACATCTTGTTGTTTTGTTTCCATATTCTTGGGAAATTTGGTGGCTTCAGTTGCATTGTTGTCGACTCGACTTTATAAGGTTGCACGTGTATTGTATTTGTTCATAGTGATAAATGTTTATAGTTTTTGCTGTTCCTCATATATATATATAACGTTTGAACGTTGTAACTTTAACAATAACTTTAACGTTGGTATTTTTATTTTTTTGAAAATATTATGTGTCTGACTGTACTAAAAATGTGCGTTTAACTAACATCTGTTTTTTATTCGTTTGCATTGTGCATTAGAGAGTTTTTCATTATTTTTTCAAATTATTTACAACTAGCCCTAAAACTTCCTGCACTGACGATTTACTAATTTGGCGAGTATTTAGTATTTTTCCACGACTCGAATGATTTACTGAAATTTGCGCGTGGATGTGCGGGCTTTCCAGGCCTTGACTAGATTGTAGGCAAAGTACAGTGTGAATCCGTGTATCTGAAAGCCCACAAAGCAAAAGGCATACCAGAATACGCCATAGGGAAATCCCTGAAACCGATGAAAAGGAATGTTTTAATGGTATTTAAATAAATCAATCAGCGATTTACTTACATGCCAAACAAAAATGTCGGTCTCCTCCAGTTCCAATGACTTATCCATGGTCATAAATTCCCAAACGTCGGAAAAGTAGTAGGCAAAACAGTATAATAACGGGAGTATGGCCATTGTCAAAATGGCAATAATATATTTTTGCATATCTCGCACCTTGTTGCCACGTGCCGCTGACAGGCCCAGGAACGATGTGAGCAGCGAAGCTGCCCATACGTATTCCCACCATAGCGGCGGCGGTACCTCCAACTCTTCGATTTCTAGTACAAATATATCCAAGCGATCCAAAATGTCCGACGTCAGCTTGGCCAGCATGACAAAGAATAGCAGGGCATGAAAGAAAATGCAGTACTTCAGGCGTGATTTGTTCAGCAAGCTGCGAAAAGAAAAATTTATGTTTAATTTGTGTTAGTTTTGTCTAAATAGTTTGTTTCCTTTTGTTTGGTAGGCCTCGGCCTTTAGCTATCCAAAATATGTACACAAACAATGATGTTGTTGCTATTGTAAACAGGCACACATGCTGAGTGTGTCTAGCTGGCACTTTGCCCACCCACTCTGCTGGCGCTGGCTGACTGGCTGGCTACTTGTCTGGCTCATATACCTAATGCAGGAGCTTTAACTTTACTGCAATCCGTTGCCATGTCGTGACCTTTTGGTTTTTGGCACTGATGGTGCAGCTACTTGTAAGTAATTAGATAATTTTGCGGAATTAGAAAGTGTTATTAACCTAATTTGATATGTATTTGCCACTTTCTGCCTGAACTCGAAGTCATTGCCATCGGTGCCCGCGACCATTGGACCGCCGCGAGTTGCCATTTTGGTGCGTCAATTTGATGCCGTTCTTTTGACGTGTTTTAACTATTTAAAATAAAATTTAACTGTCTTAATAGTACTTAGCACAACATTAGCTCGGACGATCTTAGTGGCGGTCCGTCGATTACATTGGTTTTGATTACACTGGTGCTTTAGTGTTGGTTAGCAGTAAGCTCTGTATCTGTTCAATTAATATCGATAGGTTAAATAAGCGTGGCGGCTCGTCGATTATTGAAGTGTTGGAATATCCGACAGTGATGTAAATCGTCGGCAGCTTTAAAAATAAATCGCTGAGTTTAGACTACCCCAAAGCAATATATATTCCGCCATTTATCTGAAAATTAGCATAATTTGCTGCACTTTTTATATGCAAATGAGTATTACAATTAGCTTCAATTTGGTCACTGGTGTAGTAACCTTCAACTGAAGCTCTTTGGTGGGGCCCACTGCGTCACTACCACCTGTTGCTTGTTTGCTTTTCAATCCATAAATCAATTTACAAGAGCTAAACGATAAAGAGTGCAACAAGCGCATATTTAAAAATAAAACTATGCATCAAATACAGTTATATATTTACATTTGACGCTCTTGCTCTTTGCAAACAGTTGGGTATGCTCTTTTCGCTCGTTTTATGCTCTTTGGGCTACAAAAGTCGAATATGCCTTAATGTGTAATCAGTTGAACGGCGGTATTCTTTGCTAGAACGTCTTTGTGCGGTCGAACGCGATCAGTTGCGGAGATTTTGACAAGAATTAATTGTACTTGCACCGTTTTAATGCCAGTTATTGATAAATATTGTTTACCTGTTTATGCAGAAATAGGTAGCTGAATTGACAAGGCCTGCTTAAGGTAATTCGTTTCCTTTTGTGAAATACGCTGTAAATGACATATCGTATATGTATTTGTCAAATTAATGTATGCACCTTCTTTATTGTCTGTGTGGGGCTGACCAACGTGGTTGGCAGTTTATGTTTTTGATATTGTGCCCGAAATTTTAAAAATTTTCAACTATTTCGGTTTTGTACACCTGCGACGATTTCCGCTTGTCATCATTCAGGTTTCGCGTGTAATCTTTTATTGTATTAATTTTTTCTTTCGGTAACGATTTTAACGATGTATTTAAGAAATAGTAGTATATATTAATAAATTACACCTTAACTTATGAAGTCATCGATAAATAATTTCATATAAAAGCAAATATATTAAGATCGATAATAAATGGAATCCCCTTTTTACATTTTTTCAGCTACCCTTTCGCCAGTTTAAACATCGTATAAAAGAAGCCGAACCGAACGATACCCAAGTACATATATAATACATCCTTAGACCAAATCATGTCTGCCCATGCCGCTGAGAAACGCGCCTCCTTTGCCCGTCGGGCTGAAAGTTTGGTGGAGCGGGTGAGAGTTTTGAAAACCATTTATGAGGTAATCGGTATCAAGTGACCAAAATGCGTGAGATATAACAATTTGTTTGTTCTTAGTTAATGTTGTGGCTAGTAATTTACTTAAGCATGTTTTTTTTTTGCCGATCAATTTAATTTTATTTGCTGTCGATACACACGTATTGCCAAATTAGCCAAGTCGTAAATTATTGCGAAACCGTCAATGCAATTATCAACTTTCATAAATCAGTGAATTCCAACAAACAAAAGACTGAACAGGAACTGAAAAGTCATAACATATACATATACACAAATATAGTATACATATATTCAATATAGACATTTATTTGATTAGACATTATGGGCGTGGGTGCGAGGCATTAAGAATTTAGACACTAAGACGTGCATATTTGACTTGGCTCGTTGCCCTGGCTTTCTCGTGCTTTTTTAATTAATCTCTTTTATTATATGGTTACACATACATACATGTACATGCATACAGATATATAGAGTCTATGGCATGCACTTGGCTGTTATTGTTATTGTTTTTGGCTGTTACAAAAACAATATTAAATATGTATATACATAGATCAAGGACACGATCTGTTTGTGTTGTTAGCAAAAGATATTGATGCTGTTGACGATGACGATGAGGGCTTTACTTATTATACCATATACATAAGAAACATGTTTTATTTTAATTGTCGCGGTGCAGAGGTAAAGCTATGATAAAAAAAACCTTTCGCATGGTAGTTGGATTACTTTCAAGTTTGAAATAAATAATGTTAAAGAAACTTTCGTAAATTTATGTAAAGTTTTTTCGATGAACTTGCTCTTTCCTTATTGTGTAAATAAGTTGATGTACGTGATTTGCGGTCAAGCTAAAAATAAACTTTTAAAAATTAAATCGCTTTTAAAGTTTGCGCGAATTTTTCTTTCTGCGGTCTGCGACTCAGACGTAGTACTTGCAATGACATCAATTGGGTAATAAATAGTTACATCGAAGTGTACATATGTATATGTGAACAGTCAGAGCATTAATTAAGCGGGTGAAGCAATGACGAAAACACTTACTCACATATTATATACATATGTATACAAATATGTGTATATACATACATACATTTATGTTGTTGACCAATAAACGAGCATTTAACTTATTTTGTGTAACAGAAAATTTAATTGAGCGCCAAATTGTGATAAACGAAGGCAGCTCTTAGGCTGTTGTCGATATTGGCATTCTATCTTAAGGCACACACTCACTAAATGAAACGAAACATCATCATGAAAGAAACAATATGTTACATTGACTTAGCTTGTCAGGATGAGTCGTTCTGTTCGTTCTTTCACGCTCATTATTTCAGGTCTTTCGTAGTTTGATTTCAATTTAATTTCTTATATTACTTTATTGTGAAAACTGAACAAAAAACGTTCTATTAGAAAGATGGCATTCGATATATATCAAAATTAATCAACCTTACTATCCTAGGGAAGAATCTATAATAGATAAGATATAAAATCGAGTGAGCTTATCAAATAAAAAATATCAATCAATTTGCATTTACATTGGCTTAGGTTTGCCCTTCTTCAACAATGCGTTGTTCCTCTTCACTCTGAACATTGTGAATGTCTTTATTAGCTACGCATATTTGTCTTATCAAAAATAGCAACACAAATAAAGGAAACAGAGACATAGAAGCAAACGAAAAGTATTACAAAGCGTATACAACGAGCAAAATAAATGAACGATAAAAAGCTAATAAAGTGCAACATAAATAAATGCGTGCGTAAATATCGCGTAAATACATCGTGTGAATATATTCTATAGCGCAGATACAGAGTCAGTTAGAAAGACAGAGATAGAAAAAGAGGGAGAGTGGGATTGAGAAAGGGAGTGGTGGGGGCTCACCATGCTCGTAACTTGATTGTTAGCTGCTGAAGAAGATGGCATTTGTTGAACTTGAAATCTCTTGCTTTTCTTGCTGATATCCTCGTACTATTGGCACGTGGACTTCTGTTGTCGGATGGACTTAAAGTGTTCTCTGCTTTAATACTATGTCTGGCTGAATGTGTGTGTTTGCCTATAAGTATTTGACTTTTAAAAGCCATGCACTTGAATTTGCGAGGGGTCTTAATTCTTAGAACGTTTGTTGAGGGTCCGTAACCTGGGTTACTGAAATCATATTACCTAAAATTCTGTGCTTTACTCAGCTCTCTATAAGTTAAATTTACACAAACCGAAATCGTTAAACATTTTATATGTTGTCATATAATACGTATTCAATCTCATTTATATTTTACACATATTTTATTGGAATTTAACTTGTTGTTTTTGCAGCTGTCATTTTGCAATTTCAATCGTAAAGCAACGAGTATGTGAAAAAGCGGTTTAAGGAGATCATTGCATATATACCGCGTTATTCGCATGTATTGCATAACATTTTATTTCCCAAGAGAGAAGCAGATAAAGATTAAATGAAATGTTTTAATTTCGATTTAATGAAACAAAAAGCAAAAATGGTAAAGAAAAAGGAAAATAGGTATACGGTGGTGGCTTCGGCAAAAAGTGAAAGCAGAACCACAATCAACCAACAACAGCCAATGTGCACACACATAAACATATAAAGAACACAACAAAACAGTAACAGCGGCAACAACAATGTCGCTACAATTACCAAGGCAGGTGCGCAGAACAAACAACAACAACAACGATTTATATGCACAGGCAAATGGCTGAAAAACAAAGTACAAAAGATGTGTTACTTAAGCGCAGGCGGACAGGCAGAAGGCAGAGGGCTGGAGAAGACGTGACAATAAGTCAACAAACAATGGCAAAAGTTGCCTAGAGCTGTGCATTGCATACTTTAAGACGCCAAAGCTGGAAAACAATTGAAAGCCCCGTAAGCCACTTGCCATAGGCAATGTTAAGAAGTTTAACCATCCGAGTTGTTGGAGGCGTGGCAATGTCTGCGCCTCTGAATTGCTATTGAAATGTGTATAGATGCTTATAATACAAAAGTGCCAAGTTAAACAGTTTATAAAAGAACAGCGCAAATCTCCTAAATGAGACTGTGATTGGGAGTTAAGTAGATTGACTTGAGTTCAATATTAAAATCAAACAGCTATTGGCATAGAAGATGTGGGAAAATTGCCTTAAGGTCGAATCGGCTTAATCTGTTCAGACTTTAGTTGAGTATTATAAAAACATGGTTGTTTTTTTCGAAATGTCCTCAGTTTTTTAAAGCGCATTAAAGTTATCCGCAGTTATTTTAATTTAGCCTAACACCATCCTTAGTTATACGAGCATGTCATATATTTGTGCAGGTTTGAATTCACATTCGCATTTTTGTGCTATGTCAGTGAGAAAAAAGCTCATCAGATTTATGACCATGCTCATTGACATCATTGGAACGTGTGCAACATTCATGTGTTATTCATATTTACATTTGTACTGTTTTCCATTATCGTTATCAACATCGTCATCATTGTCTCAGAAACACTTTTGTCAGCAGTAAGCGCATTGTTTCTTTTATTTTTAAATATTCATATTTATATTTCAAATATGCACTTTCTAATAAGTAGTTTTCATTGGGGAAAGTGCACTCTCAGAATCAACTTCAGTTGTGGACCCACACAGTGGTTGGACTGGGGATGCTGCGGTTGCGATTTTCTGGCTTGACCTACGCCACGTAAATTCTAAATGCGCATATCTTATAAAATTTCAGTGGGAGGTGGAATGGGCTTGACTATGTGGTGCTTTTACCGCGCTCTGACAAATTAGCGCATCAAAACAAAAAAACGTTCAGTATGGAGAGCAACAGCAGAAAGAAAAGCAGCATCCGCTATGAAGAGTTAGCAAAACAATGCAAACAAGGATGAGAACTAAAACAAAAGGAATTTTTCATATAAAGAGCATATACACAAACACACAGACGGAGACAAATACAAATACACAGTCAACGTATACACGTTCAATTCGTGGGTGTCAAAAAGTAGGGAACGATGTTTTGCAATGTGCTTGGCATTTATGTGAGCGTTAATGCCACAGCGTTGCCAGATACCAAATATAATTAATGCCAAACGCAAGGGAAAGCGCAATTTGTTAAGTCCTGAATTTAGTGGGCGTTATTATTACGTTCTTTTGCAACTCAATTAATTAGTTTTAAAATTTATCTTTGCTCGTAGAACTGAATTGATTGGGAATTACAGTTGCATTTACTTGGATTAAGCTGTGTTTAAACTTGAACGCCCTGGCAACACTGGGTAAACTGCTCATAGTCCCAACACCTGCCCAACTAACTGCCCTACGGCAACATTCAGACGCCCCCGCAGAATAGAATTTAAAGCTTTTTTTTGCGTCGCAACATCTTGCCACACACAGAGCACAGAGAGTCATTTCCATTAAACCCACGCATCCAATGCCCGCTTACCTCTTACCACGACACACACACACACAACTACAATACAGTTAACTACCATTACCATAACACTTTTCAGCATTTTGTTTTGCTCGCTGTTTCGTCGCAATTCGTTGTATGTTGTCGTCGTCGTTGTCGTCGTCGTCGTCGTTAGCTCTCTTCGTGTTTGCCTCGTGCTGCTTCCGGCGGCATCTCGTCCAGGCAGCGTTGATAAGACCAGGCGGCAGCAGCAACAACAGTCGTCGTCGTACAGTTGAACGTGGTTGTTGCCTTCGCAGTGCATTGAAAAGCTGCCAGAATAAGCATCAGCATACAATTAACCGTGTTGTGAATTCTGTTGCAAGTGCTTCTGAGCGCCTGATAGACGCAAATCGAGAAACGTTTGTGTGTTAAAAGTTGAGCGTTGCAAATTTTGTTGTGAATTTTGGCCATGTCTAAGCCGGCTACACCACAGCATCGGGCCGCTGGAGCCGCCGCTTCCGGTTCGACTGAAAAGATTTGCGTGAGTTTGTTGCTTAATGTTTAAAAATATTTACATTTTTTAAACCTTTTTTATTTATTTGTTTTTTTTTTTAATTTTTTTTTTGTAATATTGCCTACTTTGGAGTGTCTTTTGTTGAAATGCGTAGTTCTCGAATCGCTCGATGTGCTTAATTATGTGTTAGGGAGTCCATATATCAGTTGCAGGTTGCGTTCACATGTAATTTCTCACCTGCACTGTAAATTTAAAACGCTACGTGACTTTTTGAAGCTCACAGCACATTTATGATGCTCCCGCCCTAAGCTCGGCCTTAGCAAGATATATGTATGTGGGCATCAACTGTAGCGCAACATAGTATGCAAAAGTCCGCTCAAGCTCTATGACCTTGTCGCTTGTGTATATGTATATGTATGTGTGTGTGAGTTGTTTGTCGCTTAGGAATTTGTTATTTGGTGTCTTTTGGTGGCTGGCAGGTTGATCTCAAAGGACATAGCATACTTTTTGGCGTGCGACTCATAAAAATTGCATAATTGACGCTTCATCTGAGTGTAGGTGTGAGTGAATGTATGTGAGTGTGTGAGAATGTGTGTGAGTGTATGTGGGCAGCTGTAACTGGGGCAACCATTACCGTCAACGGACTCATTTTACGTCCCATTTGCGTTCGCATCTGGCAGGCCAAATAAATTGAGCTGCTCAAATGGTCAACGAGTGTTGCTAGCTATTTATTAAGGTTGTTATTAACGGTCTTCCATAATTGTCAGCCAAAAGAAATGAAAGACTGCAATTAGGTGAAGCGTTAATTTACGGAAATCCATTTATTTCCGTACCTTTTCCTTACTCTTGTTCTCTCTCTTGTTTCTTGAAATGAAAATTGAACAGAAAATCTCTTGGCAATCAGCTATAAACCGTAAGAAAAAACTTTCCAGCAAAATCGAATTGCCGCTCACTTGAATCAATTTATTGCGCAGCTTAACTTCTGTTTAACTGAATCAGCAGCCATAAAGTATGCAGTGTTCTTGAAGTGTTCTTATTAACCCAGCGCAAATAATGCATGTCCTGTGGCTGCCAAGTCTTAACCGCGTTCGCATTCAATTCCATTTTCAAATACGCTGACAATCAAAACATAATCCCGTTGCCTTCCCATATAGTAAAAACATTCTACTAGGAAGTCATTCTTTGCGTGCTCCAATTTTCCTCTTTTTTTCCATCTTGACATTGACTCAATTGTTCTCAGTTAACAATGGAGAGTGCAAATTTAATTAAGAAAAGAAACCCAGTCAAAGCTGTGGTACATCTAGTTCTCAGTCGACTCAAGAAAGAGATAATTGAAAATATGATAATCATTTGTGGTATACATAAAATATTTAGTTAGTTTACATTTCTGTGTTCATCAGGTACAACATTTGATATACAATTTTCATATGTTTATTTTTATATGTTTTTTTAGTCGATCCGTAAAATATTGAGCATGTGCACAACGCCGCAGGTTGTCCACATGCACCACGGACTAACACACGTATACACACACATGCACGCATACCCACTAACACACACATAATCAAATGTCTTCCATTTACATGAGTCTCGTTATTGCTACATAAGGGAGAAAAAATATTCTACCAATTTCTCGTGTAATTTGTTGACTTACACGGTAAACCAAAAATGAAACCGAGATCAGAGTATTCCGCTCTTCACCCCTCTATACCTTCTTCACCCCATTTGGCCATCCTTTTTACGATATTTGACTGCCTTTGGATTGTCTAGGGCATCGATTGGGCATGTTTATGACCTTGTGCATTGAATAAACTTTCATTACACCAAAATTGCTAGAGAAGCGTACAAAGTGCCACGCCTTCACATCATATTGTGTGTGGGTGTGTGTACTTCTCTTTGTTTATACTGTGCACACATATATTTCTGTTGACATCTGAGCATTTTCTCTTATACACTTTTTCGTCGCTTTTGTTTTATTTTTATTTACTCGGCTCCAACTTTAAGTTGTTGTCTTTCGTCACTTGATCTGCAATCGCTGATGACTCTTTAATTGCATTTTTAATGAAGTTTTTCCTTTTCCATGAACCGCAATTGCGATGCTACCAACAAACATTGCACATATGTATGTAAGTAAGTACGTTGCGTGGCTTTGACAATTTCTAGTCCCATCTGTTCCTGTGGTGGTGCCATATATTCCTACTTGTTTCTAATGGAATCGTTGAGTATTTTTTCTTTGCCGCACTGGCATAACTTTGCCAATGGAAAAGTGTCGAAAGTTTTCAAGGCAGCATTGCGCATACGCCGCATAAAGTAAGCAGCCAGTCAACTGCTGCTGCTGCTGCTGCTGCTGCTGTGCCACTGCTGCTGCCAGTCCCCTACAGCTCGACTACCAAAGACTGCTTTAAAAGAAACTTAAATGACCATTAATTGAGGGGTTTTACAGCAGACAGTTCCTGGGGTTTTGTCTATGGAGAACTCACTTAATACGCGACCTCTAAAGTTTTGCTAGAAAACTTTCAGCGTCACTTTTACGTTTTGTGATTGACAAAAGTTTGGCGTCCATTTTTCAGGTACTTTTTACTTATGGCATTTATTACGCCGTACCAAAGTTCTTATTCACAATATTCCATATAAATATGTATATCACGTTTACGCGAGTTGGACCTTTTTTGTAGCCTTAAGATTGAGCGCGACGAGTATTTGCCATAATTCCTAATTGAGCTTTAAAGTTGAACAGGATAGCTGGATGGCGTTAAGCAGATAATTCTCAATTAGCGGCGATTCCCATAGTAAACAACTAAGCTATGCGGCAACAGTTAATACAAATTATGCCATCGTTAAGTTAATCGACTGTCATGGACATAAGTAAAGTTTATTAAATTCACTAAACGATGTGCTAAAGATCGGGAAGTGATTTAGATGCTCATAACACGAACGTTTGAGTATAATGTGCTGAAACATTAATGCTCAAATGAGTATTAGACTATAAATACTTATTAATAGGGTTTATCTGATTTTGTTAAGGCTGCTTTAAACTATTTTAACTAAGAATCATTCATGCGAATTGCAATCTTATTTATTCTTATTCAGATATTCCTTTAATGTCTAGTTAAAATTATTGCTTGGTTTTGCATTAATTATTTATCATTTGATATACATTTGTGTTGCTAATTAGTAGATGCCGAATTTAAAATAAGCCGTGTAATTCACTCTAATTGCATATTAATTGATATTAATGTTTACCCAATGACTGTCATTTAAAGTTACTATCTGCGGTTATGTTGAAATATGAAAAAATATACAAAATAAACACGTATTTATCGAATTCCGATCAATAAAATGCTATTTCTGTCACACAAAACCCTGCTCTCACCTTTCTCTTTGTATAAAAACACAACAGAAATGTCAATAATTAAATTTGCAATTTTGCATGCCTCGGAGACGTACAGGAATTTACGGTATACTTTCTGTCCTATCAAAAGTGAAACATCAATTTGATGAACAAACCCAGACATCCGGTCGCTTGGCTGCTGAAACATTGGCAGGCGACACATGACAGCACTTAACCAAATATAAGTAGCTATTTCAGCTAAGTGTCATACGGTTGCTGTTTATGTAGTCTTATTATACCCTGTAAGGAAACGATAAGAAAAATAGAAATATATAGAGTTTGCTTACATTTTTATCCATTTTTACACATTCTTTTCCATTAGAAGAATTAGAACCTTTGTTGGGAAATGTATAGGTAATAAATGTACAATATTTAATAATGGAGAAAGATGTGTAAAAACCCAGAAAATTGTAATGTTAATTTCGACTTTCCTCCATCATACCTCCTCCATACCTTAATTGTTGAAGAGTTGACAGCATCTAATTATTCATTTACAGAACTACAGCAACATGCTTGCAGGGTAGGGTATTTCGTAGCCGATTACACTGCTCCACAACATTCCTTCTTGTGCACTTTGCCGGATATGGAATGCGCTGTGGGATTTTAACAATCCCACAAAGCAAATATGTGTGTACAAGTGTGCACGCATAAAAAAAAAAATATATATATATATGATATATATATATATATATATATATATTTATATATATATCTGTTTGTGTGTGTGTGCTATGAACCGAAAATCCATTTACACTTGAATACATATTGGCCATCATGAAGTGGACACAGGCGCACAAACTTTGTGTTAGGCATAAACAAACATAGAACATTTGTTTGCCCAAAAGAATGATAGAGAGAGTCTGAGAGCAAGTGATATATAGATAGAGAGGGAGAGAAAAGATGTGTAAATTATCAATGCAACAAATGTAACTAAGTGAAATCCCGGCCATAGAGTTAGTGTGTCTGGGCAGGGAAGCGCTGATTAGGACCACAAAAGGAGGCTGCGGTTCAGAGAACGGGAAAAGGCAGAAAATTGTGGTCAGAATCGAGTAACAGTCACTTTGTTAGATAAACTTTGCGCTCAAGTGTTGCGGTCTCCTTCAACGACCGAGCTTTCTATAGTACTTGACCTGATTTAAGCTGAGCTTTAAACTAAGTTAAGTCTGCCTACTCTGTGAGTGTTATTAAAGTATACATAGCACGATTTATTTGTTTGCAAATCAACAACAACTTTCATACAGAACCCAAAGTTTGTACAGTTATTTTTGATACTCACCTCTGTATAACCAGATTTTGGTCTTAAAATTTTGCATGTCATGGTGGTAAAACTGAAAACCATTGCAGTCTTATTGTCCAAGGTGAACAACGACAACAGCATGCAAAATAACAATACGGGGAACTATAAAATATAACGTTAGTGCAATTGCATTTTCATGTCCACAAAGTTTTCCTTTGACTTTGGGGGAGGATGGCCTGTTATTTTCCTCATTTCTATTCCTTGCCAGCTGTCGACATATAAAATAACACAACAGGCTTAAAGCAGAGCTAAGAACAACAGTTGCCACTGTTGCAGCTGCACATTGAAATGCCTATACACACGTATGTATGTTACATAGTATGTATGTTGTATGTTGTACGCTGCTCGACTAAACGTTGCCCTTTGTTGCTGTAACGATGCCTGAATGCCTGGCGAACATGCATGAAACTGTATCACTTGGTCATGATATAAATAAATGGTTGTATGTGCTCTGAGGTCTTCAAACATGGCTCAGGCATTGCCCTAAAGCGTATGTTAAAAGTTGCAGCATTGCATATACAATATGTGTATGTAACTGTGTGTTTGTGTGTGTGTGTTAATGTGGGTATGTACGTGTATGTACGTACGTGTCAACTCATTGACCTCATTGCTGTTACCCTCTGGTCTTGCCAGTTACTGCCGATGCTGCGACTCCTGACTGACGTGTTTTTTACTTTCATTTTCCTGAAATCGTTGACGTTGGCAGTTTTTCTGACGCCTCCTTCCCATTGCCTGCTTCCTGGCTGACTGCGCTTACACATTTACCTCCTTTTCCGCTCATATGCCCCTTTTACTCATTCGACGTGATTCTATGCCATTACCATACCCCGTCACCCCGCCACAGTCGACAGTCGACAGTCGACAGCCGACAGTCGACAGCCAACGTTTTAATGTCGTAATCGGATAGCATCGACCTCAGTACCTGGAACTTCTGAGCTGACAGCAGTGTGCCCAGGTTTCTATTTGTGCTGGCAGTTTTGATTAGACTTCCTATTTGCAAGGATGTGACGTGATAAGTGTCATTTTGCTAGCATTATAGAAAAGATATGGGATAACCGTAAGATTGACTTTTTAAAGTCATTTTAAATAAATACCCATCATAAATGATCAATGTATTCTACATATTCGTATTTCGATTACAAGTGAAAAAAGAAAAATAAATTTCAGCCTCAAATCATCTATTCATTCATACAAGGATACAAATATTATTTACATCTCACAAGGGGCGTAATTATAAAAATTTAATGACACGTATCAAATTTACGACAGTTGTCATATCTCAAAGCTTTCCCACACTCTCTTAATGATTTCCACGCTTCAATTATCATCCGCTTCAGAGTTTAATGAGGCGTACGTCAATTAGACGATTTCTCATCATCAAAAATATGTAAAACTCGTGTATTTCAATTGAGTGAGTCGCACAAACAATTTACAGCATTGACCCATTGAGAAGTCAATTAAAATGCACGCCCTTCAGCAACACAACTAATATTAACAAGCATTTGAAATTTGTTTGATACATGGAACAAAATATAAATCAAACTATTGAACCAAGTCGAGTTCTCTTTTAATTGATTGTTAGCAATATAAAGACTGCAAAAGTAGTTGCACACATGCGCTCGAGGCAAAAGCACAAACGAACAATTGCAGTTTACAATTGAACACAGAGAGAACCACAAGGAAACCAACAAAAACAACAACAAAAGAGACACCTCATAGCAAAAGTTTCTTTCATTACGTATACGACCTGTGTGGTTAAGAGTGTTCACCATCGACTCTGACGCTTTTGTCATTGCCCTGGCTGTTGCTGTTCCCGTTGCTGTTGCCCTTACTGGGTGCGACAGCCAAACAACCGCAACATCAATCATCGAATGCGTCAACATCAGCGTTAACAGCTGACGTCGCGACGCGACGTCTTACCTGCGCCGCAAAGGGCAAGGCTGAACGATAGCTGGATGAGCATTGGCAGGTCGTAAAGTGCAGTCAGTCAAGCGGCAGGTGATTGTACGTCAGCGCTGTGCAATTTATTGCCAATTTCATTATTTACCAACGTTTTTTATGGCATTACTCCAATTCCACTTCATTCGATCGTTTGTGTATTGTGTTGGCAGCTTAAGGATATTCACCTGATGGCTATTTACATATCAAGTAACTTCTATATGTTGTACATATACATTTCAATTCCTGTTATTCTTGTACTCTTCATAAGAAAGTACGCTAAAATAGCTTTAAAATCGCCCTTGTAATTCGTCTTTCAGGCGCCCAATTACCTGCAATTGATTTGTGACAATATTGTGCATTGTTTGCTCTGCTGTTTATTTAGCAATAATTCCGGGTTGTGACTGCCACGTTCTATAAACGTTATGCCCAGGCCTATTATCATTTCCATTAATATTTGCAATTCCATTGCCAATGTCATCAACATTGACGTGGTCAACTTCGCCTTTGCCCTAGTCAATGTGTTAGCCATTATTTGTGTAGTTTTGCTTGTTGGCACAGCACTTTGCGATACAACTACGTCCCCTGTGAAAGGACGGTGGCCTTAGAGGCGTGGCATTGCCATAATGTGCATTGCTTGTTAACGCCAAATAACATTATGGCTGCAACTGACTTTGACTTCATATTCCTTGTATTTTTTATGGTCCAACCAGTCCCATGACTCGGAACAGTTATGTAAATTTACTGCAGCAGCCACAAGCCACCACCAACATGTTTTATTTATGTTTTTCATTTAAAAACGTAACTTTTATTGGCAATTGGCAAAGGGATGACCTGCAGCTGGCTGTACCAAAGCTACAGGGGCTGTATGTTTTTCTTTTCCTATTTTTATTCCCTGCGCTAAACTAAACGCATACAAATACATTTGAAAGTTGAAGTTGCTGCTACATTTACATAATACTCATTTGTTTATCTATATATCTGTCCATTTACTTACTTGCAAAAAAGAGAAGCACTTTAGACAACATTAAGGAGCTTAGGTAAATTGTATGGCCCTTTGCGGGCCAAAGATATTGACGAGAGCCCTTCTAAACAAGAAATGAGAAACGCTACTCCGGCTGGTCTTTTGACACTTTTATAGTTTCCACCAATTTCAATAAGTATCTCCTATCTCTGTGTGTGGGTGTGTGTACTGACTGCTCGGTCTGTCGACAATGGCTAAGGAATATCGTGTTGAGCAAAGGTTGTGTATTTTGGAGATTCGTTTACTTTAAGCTTAAACTATTTATAAATTGAACTTAGGTAGCATTAGAGCGGGATCTGTGTTTGTTGTTTTAAGTGTATAACATATCAATGCATTAAGCAAACCGAGTATCACATGAAAATTAAATATTTCATGAAATTTAATTTATCAATTATAACTTATCCATTATAGTTTTACAACACACCACACATTCCATGGCCAGCTTTTAGGGATATCACTTGGCAGCTATTGAAAATTCAAATTTAAATTTATATTTAATGAATGCAACTGGCATTTAATAGACAGTTTTTTCTGCCTGCCCGTCATACGATTCTGCTCCCCCAAAAATGAACACACAACAACACAAAAGTCAGTCTCTTTTTTTGGTCATTTCATGCCTAGTCATTTTTCACGCTTCAGTTTGTTTTAATGGGAATGTGAAAGTGATTTTGCCTTTTAGCTTAACATTTTCATAAATTACTTTTTGCTTTGAGAATTGGCAGTAATATGCTAACAGCGTTTAATAAACTCAAATTAATGTTTAATTCGCAATGTCAATGGCTTTACAGAAATACAACATCAGCACGGAAAAATGCGGAGATCTGACAGTCATAGTCCAGGTAAAATGTTTAATTCAATATAAATATGCATGAATTAAAATATATTATTTGTATTTATATTTAAAGGGAGATCTATCGCAGCAGGAGAAACGTGCTGTATTCATTACAGTGCACGATTTGGGCTGCAATCGTATGTTGAACATTGGAAAATTCGTCTAAATATTCGTACTCCAACTAAACATAAACTTACACAAACGCCACATTGGTAGATAATTCGTTTCAGGAATTTGTGAGCAGCCCCTGCATGACGGAAATAAAGGAACGATCCTGTTTTATCCACGTCGATGTACCAGGACATGCCGACAACGCTGAAGCATTGCCAGACAACTTTCCATTTCCTTCGCTCCAATCTTTAGGCGAAGATTTGGTAACCGTGTTGGACTATCTCCATGTGAAATATGTAATCGGACTCGGCGAGGGCGCTGGTGCCAATGTGTTGGCACGATTTGGCCTGGCTCATCCCAGCCGAGCGCTTGGCCTCATTCTGATCAATGCCACAGGCAGTGCCGCAAGTGTTTTGCAATCGTTTAAGAGCAAGGTGGGATGGTCACACTTCTCTTTAAGTGTTGTATATTTATATGGGTTCTACTTTTTTGACCACTTGCAGTTCATTACCTGGAAAAGCGATGAAGTGGCCCAATCGGCTGAGAGCTTTCTAATATATCACAAATTTGGACATGTAAGTAATTGCACTTATAGTTAACACACTCTGATATTAAATATGTCTCTGTGTGTGTGTGTGTGCGTATGTCTGTTGTCGTTTGTTGAATAATCTAAGTTTTCCTTTCGA
Organism: Drosophila macrospina; assembly: GCA_035042075.1. Lineage (NCBI taxonomy): Eukaryota > Metazoa > Arthropoda > Insecta > Diptera > Drosophilidae > Drosophila > Drosophila macrospina. The sequence continues at coordinate 1,743,875 of JAWNLW010000574.1, read as the reverse complement.
TTAACTTAACTATTTGTTTTTATCTATTTTATGTTTAACTTGGGTGCATTTCGCTTGCACTAAAGGTCATGGAGGTAATCGAGTTTAAACACTAATATAAAAGTCTCTTCAGCTGTCTTTAGTAATAGTCTCGGATCTTTCCAACTTTATACAAATTTGCTCAACTTCAATAGTTTTAGGTCCTTTATAAGCATGGTTATTAATTTATGTGGATCATTTACTTCTTTTTATTATCTTTCTTTTAGCCCTCGGTACGTAGACCTCAATCAAGAAATTGGCCAATATGAAAATACAAAAATTCTTCCAAAACTTTTGCATTTCTTGTTTTTTATCGCATGCTTTGTAATTTTGTTATTAGCATGATTGTAGTGTAGAAGTAAATAGCTTTGTACTATATTCTAAAGCCAATTCAAATATTCTCTAATGCAAAAATTATGCTTACCTACACTGCACAACAAACAACAATAAATATAATAATAAATTTAGCAAATTGTTGGCGAGAATCCCGATAAGGACAAGATTGTCTCCGAATATCAAAAACGTTTGCATCGATCATTGAACAGCAAGAATGTCGGACTCTATGTAAAGGCGTTTATGAAGTATGACGATATAAAATATATTTGAAAACGTATTGGTAATCGTATTGTTATTTTCATTAATTTGCAGTCGCAAGGATCTGACACTCAAAGGTTGCAAAGTTGATGTCATATTGATTACTGGTATGCTCAGCCCATATGCCTCAATGGTGGAAAAGTTGCACCGCGATGTGGAGAAGGAACGCGTTACCATTTTGAAGATTGAACGTGCTGGTGATGTTTTGGCCGATGCTGTAAGTTATTTGTTAGTGCTTATTCTTTGCCGTTCTTTAATTCATAATATTCATTGTCTTATTTTCAGCCCTCAAAGGTTGCTCAATCCATTCTATTGTTTTGCAAGGGCCAAGGCTTGCTAACTTCGATCGTCATGCCCGGCGTTGACCGTGGACGGTCCTACTCTACTGCCAGCTCAAGCTCTTTTGAGCGTCGCTTATCACGTGGTATTTCTATGGAGGATTACGATAAGCCCAATATACGTCGTCTCAGCATAATGAACAGTGAGTCGCCTAAAAAGGAGTAATCATCAACACACAGTTACACGCAAAGGCAGGATCTAAGAAATTCAGCGCTGAGTAGAGAAACTAAGTTAAAAAAATAACGCGTATATAAATTAAATTATTTAACTTAGTAACAATCCGCAAATAAGCTGAGAAAAATGTTATATTATACATATATGTATGTGAAAGTAGAGGCCAAGCAATCATTCATGATGCAATCGTATTAATTTTAGCAAAATGAACAAAATGAAATTTAAGCCAAATTTGAATTAATTAGTAATTGTTTTTAATATTCATATCTACAAAAAAAAAAAAGAAAAACTAACTTGTATGTGTTAACATTTAGTAAGTATTATGCAATTCCCAACAACCCACCTGTGAAAACTAAAGTAAAGCGATCATATCTCATGTCAACTTCCAATTGTACGAACTTAGCGATAAACGTGCCATTAACTGTTTCTTATACTACATATTTATATTTAAAATATAAACATGCAATCATCTATGTAATACCTCCGATTAGTACACTGTACCTAAGTAACAAAACTACACAATTGTGAATCCCATTTTTACTTTGTTTTTCACAAATTTTTCTACATATTTATGTAATTGCAACAATTAAAAACCAATATTATATACAATTATTAAATAGTGTAAGTTCAAAGCACCACAGCATTAAGCTGCTTATTTAAAGTATATATGAAACCAAAAAGGCACTCAAATTAAATATGGTGTTTTATCAAATTATCGAAGCAATGAAATACTAAATAAATTATAGTAGCTAAGCTTACAAAGCTGTTTTTAGCATAACGGTTAGCATATTGGCTTTTAAGTGTAAAGCAATGCTTTAAACATCAGTTTCAAAATAATCCAAGCACTCGAAAATAAATGTAGCAACCGTTAAATAATAAAGTTTCAATTTAAAACCAAAATCATTAAATGGCTTTTTACCACATAATCGGTTGGTTTCGGAAGTTGTGTTATTTTTTCGGAGCTTAATAATCTTTACTATTCTCATTTGCGTTAAAGATTGCGTTGAGAACAATTAAAATTCGTTCTTGCGATATTCTTGGATCGTCAATTCATTTTTAAATTCGATATGTCGATAAAGTTTCTGATGCAGCATTGCTGAATCATCAACATGTTGCTTACTCATTTACAAGAAAAGTAACATTGATTTTTAGTATTTATGGACACACTGGCAACCGGTGATGCCAGATTAGTGATTTTGCAACTCATTTTATAAAAATAATAGAAGAAATACACTTGGAGTACAAAATGTTATAAATAGTAAACTGAGATATATTCACTTACAGTAAAAAAGACGTTCACGGATAACTTTGAATTCAAACGCATCTGCATGGACGCACCGCCGCCAACAAAGCCACCGAGAGGCATTAAATATGGGAAGGATGAGGTACACTTATTCAAGACTACATTGAAAATTCTTTATGAATCTTGAAAATACTCGTGCAATAAATATCCAAATAAATTAAGTGTTCATTGCTTGCATTGCATCTTACTTTGGTCAATAACCCACATACCAATCAATAATGACCTGATGACGACACTGCCGTTGTTGCGGATTCATTCTTTTGTTGTTGTTGTTGTTGCACGCCCTCTTTGATATTTGATAACAATAAGTGAAATTTATAACTTTGGGCGTGTTTTTGCAGTCTGCAGGTTGTGGCTTCCTCGTCAACGTCATCAAGTCTCTGGGTTTCAGCGAGACCACTGAAGAGCGACAAAAGGAGAAACAGAAAATCGAACAGGAATTCAAGCGTTCGGATTTACGTCTAAATGAATTAGTCTCTCGACATGACCAGCAACTTACCCAAGTACTGCCACTGTTTAGTCAGGTGTCCACGGAGGTGACGGCCAGTCGCGAGCGTATACATGCTGTCAAAGAGAACCTTGGTGCTTGTAAGCGGCTTCTTCAGTGCCGGCGCGATGAGCTTAAGAAGATGTGGACAGACGCTGTGCAGCACAAATATGTGCTAGAAATGCTGGAGCAAATGTAAGTTGCATATTTATAAATTCAAATTTAGTACTCATATTTGCGCATTTTCTTGCAGCCAGGAGTTGCGTAAAGTGCCTCAAAGTGTGGTCAGCTATACAGCGAAGCGTCAGTATTTGCATGCCAGCAAAGCTTTGACGGATGCACTGGCTACACTGAACGGACCACTGTCGGGTGTCGAGGGATTAGCTGATCTGCGTACCGACTTACAAACCCGTCGACAACAGCTTTACCAGCGTCTGCACGAGGAGCTTGTTACTCAGGTTTATAAGAACTCGGCCAATGAGGCGTTTCAGCGAAGCAACTCAAGCCGCCTCAATTCAAGTTTCACCCGTGGCATTGCTGCCCGCCGCTCGACGGATCGCATCGAGGCTAATGCTCGGGTGCGTAAGGCATTGAGTGAAATGGCACAAGGCTTTGATTTGGACAAGGCTGAGATAATCGAGGATGCTGATCTGATCGATCCAGAGCTGAGCATGAACTACTTTATTGCCATTATAGTGGAATGCTTTGGCATGTTGCATAAGGTGCCCGATTCACTTGAAACGCTTCGCGTACAAATTCAAACGGAGCTACTAAATGTGGTGCGTCAGACAACTCATCAGCTGGCAACTGGTGGATTACTTCAAGCTGGAAGTGGTGAAATCAATCCGCTGCTGTCATTGCTAGAGATCATATTCAAGCAGTTCAAAGCTATCGCCAAGACGCACACTCTACTGCTTAAGAATTATCTGGCTGTGGGTCAAAAGTATGCCGTTGTGGGACCGCAGCCCTATGATATTACAGATTTTTGGGCCCAGGCACAGTCAGTGGTATGTAAACGTATCAAAGCATCCAATTACTTTCTATTAACACGTTGCTTGTCTCCAGTTGCAATTGCTGCTGACGGACTACTTGGACATTCAAAATGCATCAGCGGATGAGAGTGCGCAGACAGGCTTTTCGGAGCCTGCAAACAACATCAACTCTTATTTTCTAAGACGCAAAGTTCCAAGGTAACTGATTATTAATTATTCTTATGCATATTAATTATCATATAATGAATGCAATTAACAGCACCAAGAAGGCCATGTTCAAGTTTGACAAGTCCTCGCACATAGCCAGCAACAGCACGCATGAGACCTTTAAGGAGCATCGCCGGAATGCCTCTGATGCCTCTGTTGATGACAATTTGAGTGGCAATCTGCTTGGTAGTGGCAAGGGCTCCATGACTGGCCTGCTACCCCATGAGAAGAAACAACGTGAAAAGTTATTAATTTGTACGCCCGATCAGAATGTGATCACTAAAGTATATCTGCCTTTAATGGGCTTCATTCAGGAAATTGAGACCTTCATGAAGTGCAAGCCTGGGTAAGCTTACAAGCCATTTTATCATAACTTACGATAATCCAATTTTAACTCTCACATTTGAATTTTAGCCAACCCTGCAGTCTGCATGACTTTGTGGATAACTATATCAAGGATACATTCCTATCTAAGGGTCACAATCGCAACTTGCAGTTGACTATTGAGTCGCTTTCCAAGAATCAGGAGGCATGGCGTGCTATTATAACACCCGAGGAGATGAAATCACTTAATTTGAGTCGGCCACTGTTGCAGTCCACTGTCATGGTAGAGCATCGCTTGGTGGAAACAAAGAATCTCATAGAAGATTTGCCCTGCTACTCGGAAGAGCTGCTCAAAATGGTGTGTTCGTTGTTGAAAGCCTATCGCGAGATATGTCAGGCGGCGTACAGAGGCATTGTGCAACCGGACTCGGAAGACAAGCGTATTTATAGTGTGGCTTGGTTAAAGGATGAGGATATCAGTCGATTTTTAAAGTAACTATTCTGATTTCTATTGCTCCAGGCACTTTACTAATTTACTGCCATCATTTCCTGCAGAACTCTTCCCAATTGGACAGATCTGAAGACATCGAGCCAGCGCACACGACACACGCGCAAGTTGCAACGTGGCAACTTTGAGCCGTCCGAGGAGGAGAGCCCGTTGCAAGTGCAGCAACGAAATATACGTGAAGCTGAAATGCTGACGAGCAATTTGGGCGAAGGCGGCATTACTCAACAAGAGATATTGGCTGACATAAGCGTGCTCAAGGAGTTGGCTATACTACAAGAAAGCATGGAATGGTTCTCGGTTCGCGTCTCAGAGTTTGCCAGCGAGTTGCGGCGTCCCATGGTGAATGATTTGAATTCAGCGACGGGAGAATGCCCGGCGAATGTTACTATCAAGGATGGCACAATCAAAGTGATGACTAACTTGGCATTGGAATTCGATGAGCTAGCCAATACGTGCTTGCTGGTGCTTCACCTGGAAGTGCGTGTACAATGTTTTCACTATTTGAGATCGAAATCGAGCATTAGAACCAACAGTTATGTAGGTTCAAAGGATGATATATTGGAACCAGATCGACAGGTTTCGGTGCTAACCAAGCGTCTATCAGAAATGGACGAGGCATTCAGTTCCACACTCCATCCACGCAAGACGAGGGTAACTATTATCTGAATAGACTATGACTTTAAAGTATTTTCTAACTTTGACTTGAATAGTACATCTTTGAGGGATTGGCACATTTGGCTGCACGCATACTTATACAGGCGTCGAACTATTTGGAGCACATTGATCAGATCACCGTGCAACGCATGTGCAGAAACTCAATTGCCTTGCAGCAAACTCTCAGCAACATAACCGCATCCAGAGAGGTTGCCTTGGATCAGGCGAAACATTTCTACGAGCTGCTCTGTATGGAACCGGATGTAAGTGCTTACAGAGATTCACAGTTGATGACTTTATTAAAATTAATTTTGTTAATAGGAAATACTCAATGCGCTGCTGGAACGTGGCACAGAGTTTTCAGAAATGCAATTGCTAAATGCGTTGCAATTATCCTGCAAGGCCTGTGGCATTACAGATGCCAATTTATTGGCTTCCTATCAGCAAAAGCTTTCCGACATACTGGGCACAAAGCCCTCCAAGGGCGTTGTTGTATAATAGTTACAAGCAAATGAGATAACAATTTTAAATTAATTTAAATTTGCGTGCAAACTCGCTAATACATACAACAATAATAGTGTAAGTGCAAAAGGTATGCTAGTGGTAAGCCCAAATTGATTATAAATGTTTTGAACATGTTGGCATGCACCTGGTGTTGCGATGTAGTCCTTGATAAACTTATATTCTAAAGTTCATAAACAATATTGTAATATGGCTATACACAATAAATGAAAATTTAACGAATTCCTTTTGGTTTTTTTTTCATAAAAGAGAAATTACTGTAAGAAGGATCTTGGAAAACAGGCAAAGTGTGGACTTGACAGACCCTATATAGTGTATATATTCTCGATCAGTATCAACAGTCTGTCTGCTGTAATAAAGGTTACTGAATATCCTCTCCAGATCGTCTGTATTTTGGACTGTCGATACCTCACCCCCTCCCCAACAAAAAGCAGCTGAAAAACAAAAGTGAAATCAGTAACTTGATTTTCTTCGCATTTCATCAAAAGTTTCTCTTCCTTCAGTTTGAAGAGGCGATTTAATCGGTAACAATTAAATATTCTCGGCGGCGGCGGGTTATTTAAGAAAATTGCGAAATAAAAAAATAACAAATTAAATGCGGGCGAATAATATTAATGTGACCGTTTTTCTTTTAAAAATGTCGAATTAACCAGGGAGGTTAAATAAGAATGGTGGGTTGTACAAGTGACTTTCGCTTGGTGTTTTCGCTTATGTCGCTGTTGTCCACACTGTTAAAGAATAAAAAGAGTACCGACGAACAAATAACGTACCAGTTTTGGTACAAAAGTACCAAGTGAGGCACCGTGGCTGTATGCAAAAACATCAACCGCTCAAAAAAAAAAAAAAACATAAACATAAAATGCCCGAACAAATTGAATCCAGCCCAAAACTAAATATTAGCAGTGAGATTAAGTCTCCGACTTACGATTTAAAGAACTTCCAACTCAAACGCATACTCAATAACAACAGCAAGTCCAAGAGCATAACCTTGCTCGGTACTTTTCCGGATTTATCAGAAACAGACGCGGCAATTGTAGTTTTTGAGAAAAATGGTAAAGCGAATTGTATCAGATAAAAGACAAAACTAATATATTTATTGCGCAGCTTACCAGGAGAGTGATGTGGCTACTAAAGTGTCAGCAGAGAAGGAGCCAGACTCGGAACCGAAGCCTAGTTATTTTAGCACCGAATTGAAAGTACGCACCGATTTCATTAATAATATCTATGGAAGTTTCCAGTGCGTGCCTGACCCGCAGCTGTGTGGTAAGCTAGGAATCCCATGCTGGATGTTATAAATGTACACAATTCTACAATTATTGTTTCTTATTTAACAGCCGTGAAGAGCACAGTAATCTATCCGGCAACCGATAAACACATTGAAAAGTATTCCATATGTCAGAAGTACCTCATTAATGAAACCCCAGATCTCTATGAAGCCATAACGCTTCCTCATATTACCTCAAGTCAATTCTCACTGGATTGGGTATATAACATTCTCGACCACAAACAGGAAAAAGAACGAATTGTTTTCGAAGACAAGGATCCTGAAACTGGATTTATATTGCTTCCCGATCTCAAGTGGGACGGACGCAATGTGGAAAACCTATATTTACTAGGAATAGTTCGCAATCGTGGTATCAAATCGCTACGTGATCTCAATAACAATCATTTGCCTTTGCTGCGAAACTTGCGGCTAACAGCCAAGCAGGCAATATTTGAGCGATACGGCTTGAATCCCACACAGCTACGCATGTACTTCCATTATCAGCCTTCTTTCTATCATCTGCATGTGCACATCAATCCCATAAGAAATGACGCGCCTGGCATATGGTGCGAAAAGTCTCATATGCTGGATACGGTTATTAACAATTTGGAGCTAGTACCAGACTACTATCAACGCGCATCTCTACCATTTGTCTTGTATGAGGGCAACAAGTTGTTAGACTTGTATGACGAGCAGTTAGCTGTGCGTAAGATAGTAATTCAAAAGGAAGAGAATACGGTGAATGTAGTGACGGATGAAACTGCGGAAGCATTCACAGACGAAGAACCAGAAGAGGCTCATCAATGTAAGCGCATTAAATTGAGCTCTCCAGATAAAGAGACCCCTGAAACCGAGCTCGTGACATCGCCATGTGCCTAAATGTATTATCAATGTGATTTGATAAGATAATAATGAATTGAATTAAAAATGCATATACAATTGTCAGTTTTTGCATTCTTTATTTATTTATTTATTAATAGTGTCGCTATGTCTGTTGTGTATTGTTTTTGTAGTTGTTGTTGCTTTATGCTACCTGCCTGTAATTTGCTTTTGTGGCCATTGTGTATTCTAATATTTGTAATACGTTGAAATACATCCACTGCGTTTGGGGATTTGTTATTTTGTTTTGTTCGTTAATGATCAAAAATTTATATATGTATCATTAGAAATCATATACATATTTTGTGGGCGCCTAAATGCTATTTTTGAAATAGGTCGAGTTTTTTGTTTGCTTGGAATTTGTGTGGCAGCTGCTTTTAAATTGTTTTTAGTTTTTCTCATATTTTGTTTATAGATAAATTTTCTAGCGTTTTATTGAAAAATGCCGAATTCTATTCGGTAATTTCAAAAGTCGTGCTAAGCGAATGCTTCGATTTTATAAGCTCGTCTGCTTACGAGTTAAAGCAGCTGCGTGTGTGTGTGCGTGTATGTATGTGTGTGTGTGTGAGTGTCTGTATGTGTGTAGATGAGTATGAGTGTTGGATACACATCTCGGAAATCTCTAGCCTGGAAGCCTTGTACAACATCGTTTAAATATACATACATACATAAATATTATTTCAAATACATACATACATACATACATATATATATATATGCAATACATATATATAAGTATATAAAAATAACAAAAATAATAGTAGCAATAAAATCGTAGTGTGTAATTTTTCCATTAATAAAAACAATGCGCACCTAGTCGGCTTTGCCCGAATACGTTCATCATCTTCAATTGCTGTGGCTATTGCTGTTGTGGATTGGCGTACTCTCAGCGTCAGCCTGTTCCTGTGGCACATACATCACAGCGGAGCCCGCAGAAGTGTTCACCGACATACTGGTCGTCATCGTTTTGTCCGCATCAGAAATGGACCAGTTGCGCTCTAATTGCTCCAATGCGGCCATTGTTGCTGTTGTGGTTACACCAGCGCCAGAACTTTCTGTACCAGCGCCATCGTTTAATACGCCTGCACGTAGCGTCTCTCCGAGTAGTACCTCAATTTTGTCCTGATCATCCAGATGGACAAAGCCCAGGCGCACCAATTCGCTGGTCAAATCTGCTGCCGTGTCCTCCTCATTCACCTGACACGTCAGCTGCCTATTCATTTTGTCGTCCATGCGCAACAGTATTGTCATAAGAATATCGTTGCTGTCTTCCTTTAACTTCTTAACGCTGCACATCATGTTCACAATGCGACGCGATTCGGTGTCAACAGGTTCCGGCGTAGCCGACTTAACAGAATCGGCGCGTTCCGGTGACGCGGCGCGTGAACGGAAATGTGGTGGCTTCTTGCCGCTGTACGTAATCAACGGGTAAACGCCATACTTTACGTCCTCTACAAACTTTTCCAGCTTGTCGGCGCCAGGCACATCCGACAGGCGAAATTGGCGTTCATTGGTGCCGGACATTTTGAGCTGCGCCATAACCACATCCGGGTGATTATAGCGCTGCATCAACCCATCGAAGGCTGTCTCGGAAAACATGGTTCTATTGGCGGGCGAGAAGACCAGACAGTGGGCGGCCAGTAGCTTTAATGCGTGCACCTGTGAAGATTAGCAATAATTAAGATAGTTTTAACTTTGATCTGGAGAATTAACATTTACTTGTGATAAATTTGTATATAAAATTATTAATGATACTTACAAATCGCCGATAATTGTATGAATTCACTCACCTCAAAGAGCAGTGGATGAAAAAGCAAATCACTGGCACTTGGTCGATCCTGTGGCTGCGGATTAAGACATTTCAGTATTAAATCACGCTGCAGATCATTGTCCAGGCTATTGATTGTGCGCTGTATGGTCTCCTCGTTGATGGCAGTCGATTCGCTATTGCTGGACTGAGGTTGAATCTCCAGAGCGGCCATTTCCAAGGCGCACATACCAAAAGCGTAAATGTCGACGGCGGCGGTCAATTGTTCCGCCGCTCCATATTCAGGAGCATGGAAATAGTGCGCCCCGCGCTCCTGTTCCCTTTCTGGTAACTGCTCCAGTTGGTCAAGATGCTGGCGTCGCACGCTATAATGCACCGCATCCGGGACTACAGAGCCGATTTTGACCAGACCATTGTGCTGTATGAAAATGCTATCACAGGTTAAATTGCCATGAATGATGGGTGGCGTGCAGGAATGCAAATAACTGAGCGCGGACAAGATCTGTGTACACCATCGGCGCCACGACTCAAGCGGCAGACGCTTTGCATTGCGCTTGGTGCGCTTGAGGAACTGTTTCAGTGAACCTGACGACATGTACTCCGTTATGAAGATGACGCGGGGTCGTTCGGCTTGTTGTATGTCCGTCCAATACCGATGGAACTTAACAATATTTTGATGGTCCAGCTGTAGCAGATTGTCAAACACCTGACGCATCTTGTCCTCTTGCGTTTTGAGCTCCTGCAGCTGCGCATATTGCACCTCATTCCAAACGACCTCAACACCTTCCTCGGTGTCCATAGCCAGATGCACACAATCGATGCCGGGCACATCACGCTGATCCACCTCCTCACGTCGCTTCAGCCATCGTCCACATGGCGACTCTTCCAGTATTTCACTCTCATCCTCTGAGTCATCGCCAGACTCGCGCGGCGATGAATCCACAGCCAAATTGGGGACACCTCCTTCAACTGGAGCTGCTGTTGTGGTTGAGGCGCCCACTATGTGCGGTGCTGCGGCGCTAGCTGCAGCTGTGGACGCCGGCTGCGCTGAGGAGGACTGAGATGTACTAGCTGTTGTTGTCAAGTTGATGGCGCTGGCGGCGCCCTGTGTAGGGTTAGCTGCATTTGGACTCGGATTGGGATTCGTTTCATCCACGACGCTACCGCTGCTGCCGGCATTTGCTTGACTATTTGACATTAGGGCGCGGTCGTCGGTTGTTATTCACAAAAGCAGTTCAACCGCTCTTGCCACTTTTATTGTTGTTGATGAAGTGTTTTATTTGATCAACCTTAATATTTGATTTAGTTCACTTTTTGCTTAAAATCGTAGAAATCGTGGTTCTGTGTTTGCTCTTCTCCAACTAAACCTGCCGCTACCGCCGCCACCGCTCCACATCCACAACTTCTGCCCACACACTCACACACACAGGCACACACACATACACAAGCACGTAGTTCACTCTCCGCCACCACCCTTCTCTCGTACAACCTCTGCCTCTTCAGTCGTTGTTCAATAACACACTCTATGTCGCTCAGCCTTTTATTGCAGTCTGCGTCCTCGATTGATAACGTCTCCTGGTGCAACGGTTGCGTGTAATAATTAACTGCGCTTATTGGTCCTGATGTGCAGCCGTTTTGGCTTGTTTAGGCGTTTTTTCACGCTTTTAAAACACCCAAAAAATGTGAGTAAATCGATGCATCGATGCTATCGATAATTATCAGGCGATGTATCGCTCTACCGATGATTTGCATGCAATTTTTAAGCCAAGAATCATCGATCTTAGAAGGTTACGCCTCTTCATGTAGTGACGTCAGCAGAGGATGAGGTACTAACCCTAGTGACTTCTTCCATTCTTTAAATAATGTATAAAGCTATTGAACCTTTTATCATATTTTAAGCTAAGTAATGTATTTATGTTATTAAGATATTTTACTTTTAATTTGTGGGAATCCTATTTCTTGTCATCGTGAACGATGATGAGTGAAATAAATCAATATTCGAGTTAGAGTAGTGTAGTCTTCCAATTTCATATTCTGATTTAAGTACTTATCGCACATTACACAGTCCATCAATAGAGTTATCGAAAAGTGAACTCTCAATCGGCTTGTACTCGCGGCTTTTAGAAATAACATTTTGTGTATAGAATTACTTGACATATGCGAAATGGATAGCATAATTGGACGCAGCCAGTTCGTTTCGGAGACAGCGAATCTATTTACAGATGAAAAGACGGCCACTGCGCGAGCAAAGGTTTGTTATCGCTGTCATGCCGAAATTGATACGGCGGCCATTTGATACATTTCTCGTCTTTCCATTTAGGTCGTGGATTGGTGCAACGAGTTTCCCACAGCAAATGCTTCGTTGAAATGTGAACTACTTGTAAAAGTGCAGGAAATCGTGTTAGGATCGTGTATTGAATTGGCTGAGGAGTTTTTGGAGCCGGTGCTGTCTCTGGCGCACGACCAAAATCAAGAAGTGCGCAAGCAAGTTGCCTCTTTTGTCGAGCAGATATGGTATGTTGGCAAAGCACAATGCCAGCCAGATGGATGAAAACATATATATATATATATATATATATATTTATTAACGTATTTTCCTTACAGCAAGGTCAAAGTGGAGCTGTTACCTTACGTGATTAATGTGATATCTATGTTGTTGCGGGATAACTCGGCACAAGTTATTAAACGTGTTATTCAAGCTTGCGGGAGCATCTACAAAAACGGGCTGCAATATTTATGTTCTCTGACGGATCCTACCGATAGCGCCGAGCAGGCGTGGAGCGTCCTCAGTTTGATTAAGGCGCAAATCCTGGATATGATAGACAATGAGAACGATGGTATTCGCACAAATGCTATCAAATTTTTGGAGGGCATTATCATACTGCAAAGTTATGCGGAAGAGGACAGTATGAAGCGTGAAGGCGACTTCTCATTGACTGACGTGCCAGAGAATTGCAAACTGATAAGGCGTCAAAAACTACAGGATGAGGGCACCAACATATTTGACATAATGCTGCAATTTCATGGAACTACACACATCTCTTCGGTGAATTTGATTGCATGCACGAGCAGCCTGTGCACGGTAGCCAAAATGCGGCCCGTTTTTATGGCTCCCGTGGTGGAAGCCTTTCGACAACTAAATAACAATCTGCCACCTACATTGACCGACTCACAGGTGAGCTCGGTGCGAAAGAGTTTGCGCATGCAGCTCCAAACGCTGTTGAAATTGCGAGGATCTTTTGAGTTTGCTGGTACTATACGCAATATATTAATGGATTTAGGTGCCAGTGCCAATGAAATACAAAGGCTGCTACCCAAAATGGACAAGCAAGAAATGGCTCGCCGACAGAAGCGAATACTAGAGAATGCGGCGCAAAGCTTGGCTAAAAAGGCGCGTCTAGTCGAGCAGCAGCAGTCGGAGCAGCAGCAACCGCGCGAAATGGAAGTGGATGAAGAAGATATGGAACGGCAGCGTCAGAAAAGTTCACGGGTCAATGAAAAGTTTCTCACTGAACATTTACGTGTTACCGATACGGTGGTCAGTCTTGTTGTTGAGTTTTTGCCTAAGTTGCCTGAAACGGCGCCGGAAAAGTTCTTGGCGGAGTACACGCCTATTAAGCAATTATCACTACCGCAACAGGTGACCAGCATTGCACGTCAATTTGGACAGCAATTGACTGAGTTGCGGCTTGGACCCGGATCGGCTGCGTTCAGCAAAGAGCCGCCTATGAGACCAAAGACTCGTACTCAAATTCAGCCAAACAATTTTTCGGAAGATCCAGCACCAGTGGCTATGGAGGTGGATAATACGTCTGACAAACTGAGCGAGCAAGAGTTGCAACGCAAGGAGGAGGCCACAAAGAAGCTGCGTGAAACCATGGAACGCTCTAAAGGTGAACAGACTGTAATTGAGCGCATGAAGGAACGTGCCAAAACGCTGAAGCTGCAGGAGATCACAAAACCTTTAGCACGAAACGTTAAAGAAAAGTTTCTCTTAGAAGCAATCATGCGTATACTCAACTCAGAGAGACAGTGTATAATGGGTGGAGTAGCGGCCAAGCGACGTAAGTTGGTTACTGTTATTGCAGCCACATTTCCGGACAATGTGCGCTATGGCATAATGGAGTTTATTCTGGAAGATGTCAAGCAACGCATTGATCTTGCTTTCTCCTGGCTCTTTGAGGAATACTCCCTGTTGCAGGGCTTTACACGCCATACTTATGTGAAGACGGAGAATCGTCCGGATCACGCTTATAATGAATTATTGAATAAGCTCATTAGTGGAATCGGCCAACGTTGTGATTATAAGGACAAAATTATTCTGCTGCGTCGTGTTTACCTAGAGGCGCCTATTCTGCCCGAGGAGGCGATTGTCCAACTGGTGCAGCTGTGTCTGGTTGACGAATTCATGCCGCATGGCTTGGAGCTAGTGAAGGATTTGGCTGTTTTGCGACCGCCGCGTAAGACCCGCTTTGTGCGTATACTTTTGAATTATGCTGTGCACGAACGGCCCGATCTGCGGGAGCGTGCGTTAGCCCATCTGGTGACAATCTATCATGTTCACAAGATTGTACCGGCACGCATTGATGAGTTTGCCATAGAGTGGCTGGAGTTTGTCACTGCGGAAACCCCGCCAAAGAACATATTCTCGGCGGATTACGGCAGGCCAATGCCAGAAGCAGCTTGGAAGGAAGATACAGCCAAGGTGTGCCTGCTGTTAGCGCTCACCCTGTTGCCATATAAGCCGGAACGTAAGTAGTGTCAATTTAATATAAAAGCAGGACCGTTCTTGACTTTCCACAATATTTATAATTTAATGTTTCATTGCAGTTTACCTAGAGAAGATTTGTGAGGTGTTTTTAGAGACCTCTGCAGAACTGAAGCGTACAATATTACGTAGTTTGGATGTTCCAATTAAGAAACTTGGTGTGGAGTGCCCAGTAATGTTGAAGTTGTTAGAGAACTGTCCCAAAGGATTAGAAACCCTGGTGATACGCATCATTTACATACTGTCTGAACGAGTGAGCACACTTCATCCAGATCTCGTTCGCCGAGTGCGTGAGCTTTACCAGAACAAAGTCAAGGATGTGCGCGTGCTCATACCCATTTTAAGCGGCTTGTCGCGTTCCGAGTTAATCGCCGTTCTTCCTAAACTGATTAAACTCAATCAGGCTGTCGTTAAGGAGGTGTTCAATCGATTACTTGGCATTGGTGCCGAGTTTGCCCACCAGCAGATGGCCTTGTCGCCCACAGATCTGCTTGTAGCTTTGCACACAATCGATACGAATGTGTGTGATCTGAAGGCAATTGTAAAGGCGACATCCCTGTGTTTGGCCGAACGTGAGGTTTATACGCAGGAAATACTAATGACGGTTCTCCAGCAGTTGGCTGACATTATGCCCATTCCTACATTGATGATGCGCACCACCATACAAAGTCTAACATTATGTCCGCGCCTCTCCAACTTTGTGTTAAATTTGTTGCAGCGTCTGATCTTGAAGCAGGTGTGGCGCCAAAAGGTTATTTGGGAGGGCTTCTTGAAGACGGTACAACGCCTCAAGCCGCAGTCTTTACCAGTAATGTTGCAGCTGCCGCCGCCACAGTTAGCAGATGCACTTCAGCAATGTCCGGATCTCAGGCCACAATTGCTTGAATACGCGGAGAGCATACAGGATGAACCCATGAGCGGCATCACCCAGCAAATACTGGACATAATTTCCGGTAAATCGGTGGATGTATTTGTAACGGTAATCTATATGATTAGTATTATGTAGAATCTACTTTTATAACGTTACATTTTATTTGGGGTAGGATGAAAGCGGTGGCTACATCAATCCGGACAACATAAAGAAAGAATTAGTAGATCCATCGGACATTGGAGTGATTTCCACGGTACCCGTTCTCACTTCCCTTCCAGTGGCGAATCCAATGCCTGTACCCGCACCTCAGCCTGTCCCAGCGCCGGCACAGAGCGAATTGAATCAACCGCTACCACCTGGCGAGGATTAGTCTAATACGAGAATAGTATGATTTGTTAACTTTTGATGTTTTTAATTAAAACCTCTGAAGTTTAATTTATAGAATCGATGTGTTCATATTTGTTACAGACTATGAAGTACGCTCCTGGCGTTTAAAGATATTCTGTTAATTTGAAAACAGTTTAACCTGGTATGCTATTAGCACGCCACACAAGCTGGTCACACAAGCTCACTAGATTTTATATTTAAAGATACTATTCGTCTTTAATCGCAATCATTTTGCATCAAGATAATAACGTGTTCCATCTGTAATGTTATTAATATAATCTTCGATGGGGGTATGTTAGATTAACGATAAGTTAAGCCTTGCTAAATTGATAAGTATGTGACGTTCGTTATTCTGGGAATAGTAACAAATTTTTCTAATAATACTTATGCTTGAGAGGGTCAAGACATAATTGTTTTTGTACTTTAATCACTTATCTTCGTATACCACTATTATTATTATTATTAAATTAGCAAGCTTTTGGGCGATGAAGATTTTCTTCTTAAGTGTTATTTGTGTTTTATGGTTCTAGCTTATTATCAGATTCCTTATTTATAAGCATTCCTGATAGCCAGTGACCATTTGAAGATAAGGCTTGAACAGGCTGTTGCAAAACATAAGGTGCACTATTTGGCCAACTTCAGTTGTTGCTCGGACGTTTTACCATGCAGAACAGATTCATCTTCTCTGTAATATTGCTGGTAGCCTCAGTGATAGCAGTGAGGTCAGCTGCTGTTAGCGGACAGCCAGGCATAATCGACTTCTATAAGCTGTACAATGATCCAGAGGCTCATATAAATATTAGAGATCGGCGCACAACAGTAAGTAACTGTAATTTTGTGGCAGCTGCTTCTATTATGGACTATTATGAAATTCCAACAGCGTGATCGCATGGCTGCACATGGATATCCGGCGGAACATCATCACATTGTCACCGAGGATAACTATATTTTGGGCGTATTTCGTATACCCTACTCCCATAATCTGAATAATCAGGATAAGATCCGCCCCATTGTGCTTATTCAGCATGGATTGACGGCTTCCTCGGATGCCTGGACACTTAGTGGTCCAAACGATGCTCTGCCTTACTTGCTTGCAGATGCGGGCTTTGATGTATGGATCGGAAATGCTCGAGGCACCACATACTCAAGGAATCACACATCACTCTCCACAGAGCATCCTTATTTCTGGCGGTTCAGTTGGCACGAGATTGGCTACTATGATATAGCGGCCATGATCGATTACGCACTAAAGACAAACGGACAGGGACAGAAATCCATTCATTATGTGGGTCACTCTCAAGGCACAACTGTATTTTTCACATTGATGTCCTTGCGTCCCGAATATAATGAAAAGATCAAAACGGCTCACATGTTTGCCCCCATAGCGATTATGACCAATCTGGAAAGCAAATTGGTTCGCTCGGTGGGACCTTATTTAGGACATCGGAATACCTACTCTTTATTGTTTTCCAGCCAGGAATTTATACCTCATAATAACTTATTATTGTCCTTGCTCTTTAATTTTTGTGAGCCTGATCTGATGATGCGACCAGTTTGCGACAGGGTCATGGACAAGCTACACGCAGGTGGACGTGTAAACATGGTAAGGAGTTACAATTAGGACTTCTTATGCCAATATTTAAAGCTTTTGTTAACCAGACTGCAATGAAAGAGGGATTGTCTACGCAACCAGCTGGTTGTTCAACAAATCAAATGCTGCATTATCTACAGGAACAGCAATCGGGGCATTTTCGGCAATATGATTACGGCATTGAGAAAAACCTGGAAGTATACAACTCGGAGTTCCCACCGGATTATCCCGTTGAGAAAATAACGTCCAATTTGCACTTGTGGTATGGGGAAAGTGACGAACTAGCCGCAGTGGAGGATGTTCAGACTCTGGCGAATAGATTGCCCAATAGAGAGGTACATCGCATGGAGGATCCTTTTTGGACTCATGGCGACTTTGCGTTTAACATAGGAGTTCGCAAATATCTAAACGATCCAGTCATCAAGATAATGCAGATGTTTGAAGAGAGCAATTATTAAAAGTAAATATCTTGGCTTGTATGGAGTCTAAGATTTTAAAAAGATTTACGTATTAATTATAATATAACTCATATCATTTTATATAATAATTCTTTTTTTGGAACACACACAATCTGTTCCTTTTATCAGCTAATTATTATTGTATATATTGGACTGAATAAAAGTTTGTTTTAAGTAATGAATTGAATTTCTTGTTTATAATTTTTAGCAATATATATTACTGATCATCATTGGATATGGTAACTGAACATTAACTTTATAAATGGTATTCTAACAGAGTAATTTTGGTTAAACATCTTGTGCTTCTCAAACGGATCAAACTCAATTGGCTTCCGTTAACCAGTAGATGGCATTGTCCGCGTGCCTTCAACTTTATGTTAATACAATTTACAATACTACAAATACTAAGCTCACTGAAGTTTATCTTATAGAATCGACGTATGCGCAGTTCAACTGAAATGATGATATTCCATATTTAGTGAAGACGGTTTCGTTACTATCCTTTTGACATATGTATATCAATATCTTTGTTTTGCATTGGTGATTTGTATTAAATAGCTAGCATTCTTAATTAATTTCACTAAAAAAAGTAAAAAAAAACATTATCTACCAACATTTTATTGGGTTCTTAGCGTATGTATGGAACTGTTCTATATTTAATGTGATTAATATAATCTTCGATGGGGGTATGTGAGTTAAACGATAAGTTAAGCTCTGATGCAATGACGTTTGCTAATCTAAGAATTAGTATTATATTTCTTGAAATTAACAAGTAATAACGATTCGTACTTGGATTGGTACTATAATAATACTTCTGCTTAAAGTTCTTTAAGTGGTACCACTTGAAAGTGTTATGACAAAATTATTTTCGTAGTTTCTTTCGGAAAACATAATTATTATTAAATGGGTAAGAATTTTAGCGACTAATGAAGTAGACGTGAAATATTTTCATTTTATTCTACAATCGA
Source organism: Drosophila macrospina (assembly GCA_035042075.1). NCBI lineage: Eukaryota > Metazoa > Arthropoda > Insecta > Diptera > Drosophilidae > Drosophila > Drosophila macrospina. The sequence continues at coordinate 1,724,799 of JAWNLW010000574.1, read as the reverse complement.
AATATCTTTTTTTAACTCTCGCGAAATGAAAATACTTAAGTTTTAAAGTTTTCACTCTTAAAATCTATTAATGCTTTATGGTTGTTTTGATGTTCCTGCTTATCATATGATTCCTTATTTATAAGCGACCACTTGATGATAAACCTTGAATAGGCAGCTACAAAACCTAAAGTGCAGTTTGGCCAACTTCAGTTGTTGCTCGGACGTTTTACCATGCAGAACAGATTCATCTTCTCTTTAATATTGCTGGTAGCCTCAGTGATAGCAGTGAGGTCAGCTGCTGTTAGCGGACATCCAGGCATAATCGACTTCTATAAGCTGTACAATGATCCAGAGGCTCATATAAATATTAGAGATCGGCGCACAACAGTAAGTAACTGTAATTTTGTGGCAGCTGCTTCTATTATGGACTATTATGAAATTCCAACAGCGTGATCGCATGGCTGCACATGGATATCCGGCGGAACATCATCACATTGTCACCGAGGATAACTATATTTTGGGCGTATTTCGCATACCCTACTCCCATAAGTTAAATAATCAGAATAAGATCCGCCCCATTGTGCTTATTCAGCATGGATTGACGAGTTGCTCGGATGCCTGGATACTTAGTGGTCCAAACGATGCTCTGCCTTACTTGCTTGCAGATGCGGGCTTTGATGTATGGATCGGAAATGGTCGAGGCAACACATATTCAAGGAATCACACATCACTCTCCACAGAGCATCCTTATTTCTGGCGGTTCAGTTGGCACGAGATTGGCTACTATGATATAGCGGCCATGATCGATTACGCACTAAAGACAAACGGACAGGGGCAGAAATCCATTCACTATGTGGGCCACTCTCAAGGCACCACTGTATTTTTCACATTGATGTCCATGCGTCCCGAATATAATGAAAAGATCAAAACGGCTCACATGTTTGCCCCCATAGCGATTATGACCAATCTGGAAAACAAATTGGTTCGCTCGGTGGGACCTTATTTAGGACATCGGAATACCTACTCCTTATTGTTTTCCAGCCAGGAATTTATACCTCACAATAACTTCTTGTTGTCCTTGCTGTTTAATCTTTGTGAGCCTGATCTGATGATGCGACCAGTTTGCGACAGGGTCATGGACAAGCTATACGCAGGTGGACGTGTAAACATGGTAAGGAGTTGCAATTATGAATACTTAAGTAATTATTAATACCTAGTTTGTTCACCAGACTGCCATGCCAGAGGGATTAGCGACTCATCCATCTGGTTGTTCAACAAATCAAATGCTGCATTATCTACAGGAACAGCAATCGGGTCATTTTCGGCAATATGATTACGGCATTGAGAAAAATCTGGAAGTATATGGATCGGAATTGCCACCTGATTATCCTGTTGAGAAAATAACTTCCAATTTGCATTTGTGGTATGGAGACAGTGACGATCTTGCCGCAGTGGAGGATGTTCAGACTCTGGCGAATAGATTGCCCAATAGAGAGGTACATCGCATGGAGGACCCTTTGTGGAACCATGGCGACTTTGCGCTTAATGTGGGGATTCGCAAATTTGTAAATGAACCCGTGATCAAGATAATGCAGGCTTACGAAGATGCGAAATAAACATACGTATTTGCATTTAAATAATAAATAAATTCAATTGTATGTAAATATTTGTATTGCATTAGCATTTCGAAACAGAAACATGAGAAAAACCGATAATTGAAAAGCAAAGCGCGGCCATAATTGAAACCGATACTAATATATGTATACGTATAATATATATATATATATATATATATATATAAGCCGTACACATAATTCTCTGTTTGAAAATATTCAGTTATGGTGATTTGTTACACTTCGAGGAGGAAATAATGATAAAAATGGTTGAAGCATTTATCAGCTATCAGTGTAAAACATTGTATTCTTAAAGTTGAAGAAGAATTTGTTTTCAATTATATATCTATCTTTTGCTTATAACGGTCGACAACTTATTATTTTAACGAGGCTTTCAATTCTTATTTATGGATATTACTGAACATCTCTGGAAGCCTTTCAGGCTTTTTTGTTTAAAAGTGCAAGCCGTAAGTCGAACTGAGAACAGTTACAATTTAGTTGTCATACTTGCGACATGCTGGAAAAATTGCTTTTAGCCATAGTTCTTTTGGTTAGCTCGGTGGTAACCGACAAAACAACGGTAAGCTAGAAGATACACAGAATACCATTTATCATAGAAGATCGACGTTTGAGAACGGTATTTTAACAGAGTGACCTAATTATTGAGCATGGGTATCCGGCGGAGCAATATCGCATCGACACCGAGGATGGTAACGTTGTTGCAGTCTTTCGAATTCCCTATTCCCACAAGTTACAGAATCAGAACAAGACACGTCCTATTGTGCTCTTACAACATGGCCTGCAAAGTTGTTCTGATGTCTGGATAGCTTCGGGTCCTAATGATGCTTTACCCTATTTGCTTGCTGATGCGGGATTTGATGTATGGATTGGAAACATTCGCGGCAATACATACTCAAAAAAGCTCAAACAACCCATTTGGAATTTTAGCTGGCACGAGATTGGCTACTATGATATAGCTGCCATGATCGATTACGCACTAAAGACAAACGGGCAGGGGCAGAAATCCATTCACTATGTGGGCCACTCTCAAGGCACCACTGTATTTTTCACATTGATGTCCTTGCGTCCCGAATATAATGAGAAGATCAAAACGGCACACATGCTAGCTCCCGTTGCGATTATGAAAAATTTAAAAAATGATTGCATTAGTACATTGGCATACTGGCTAGTGCTCTTCATTCCTTCCAACAAGGAGTGTACGAGTTTTTGGACTTTGTTGGGAATTTCATCTTATTCACCCGATAGAAGGTGTTTAGTTAGCTGCAAAAAATTAATGAATACTCTAAGCTCGGAACATAGTAATAAGGTAGACGCAATTAACTTATATGCTTCCATACATCTAAGCTTACTGTCTTTTTTAACAGTCTGCCATTGTTGAGGCCGACAGGAGGGGCTCAGGTGGCAGCTGCTGCAATCAAATGCTACACTATTTGTTCAACTATCAGTCAGGCCATTTTCGACAGTACGATTACGGAACCAAGAAAAATCTGGAAGTGTATAAATCGAAACAGCCACCGGACTATCCAGTAGAAAAAATAACATCCGAGGTGCACTTGTGGTATGTTGATAACGATGAGCTCGTCGCTGTGGTTGATGTCTTGGCCTTGGCGGACCGTCTACCCAAGAAGATACTGCATCATATTAACGATTCATCATGGGCGCATAGCGATTATACGTTGCACAACGAAGTTCGGAAGTATATTAATGAACCCGTCATTAAGATAATAGAGCAGTACGAACTGGACACAAAGTAATTCACTGCTGAGTTAACATAAATTTCACTCAGTTCAAAATATTTTATAATATTTTGTGAGTTTTTGTCATTGACTAAAATCTAAATGTGTTTAATCTGAACTTGTCAAGACCCAGTCAAGATGTCAAGACAAATATAAATTCGAGTACATGTATTTATACATAAAGTTAATAATTTTATAACTTACACATGAATATAAGAATTTTTGATGAATACTTACCTAAAACATTTTCAAAAAAGCCTTTTCAACTTTCTAGACATGCACAAATATTTGTTAAATTCTGTAGCATATTTTTCAATTGAGAAACTTTTGATTGTGAGTCTTTGACCCGTTGCAATATTTAATAACATTTCGCTCTTAAATATTTAAGCATTTTGACCCTCTGTGGCTTATGCTGAAATTTCTCAAAGGGATCAATGAGAGTACCAGTTTTCATTCACTTTTGTGTAAACATCAGTAGTTCGATTCAAGCCCAATCGTATTAAATATTACAACATTCTGGGGATAATTTAGCTTTGGCCTTGGCCGTCAAGTTCATGGTCCGTTGGACTTGGCTGAGGCTATGCCTGAAACATATATTGCACAATATCATTTTACCCTTTTTGCCCATTTTCATTGGGATTCAAGGGATTAAGCGGTGATGATTTTTGAATTTATGGTGACTGAATTTACACGGAAAAACTTTAGATTTAATTAAATTTAGATATTAAGTTAAGTTTTTTTTTAATTATTATGAATTTGTATTTTTTAATTTAATAATAAATAATAAAAAGCTTAAAACCATTAATAGTTAGTTCTTTTTATTATAATTTAAATCCGCTTTCGGTAACAGTTAGAAAAATGTATAAAATTTCAAGATGTATCATATTTTACCGTTTACATTTTCCTTACTTCTACTTCTTAGTTATCTAGAAGTACAAGAGCACATAAAACTTTTTCAACAATCGAAACGGAGAGCCAGCGAGGCGTGGCAAGTAAAATGCACACGGAAGCGTTAAATTGGTTGAAGTGTGCACAATAGAACAGCACAGAAAGTACATTAGTTGAGAATATTCGACTAGCAGATGCGCTCTAACAATTTAATGGGGATAGAATAAAATACTGTGAAGACTTGTTGAATATTGTTCTTAAAATTGGCTATACCCTATATCAATATTTGGATAACAGGTATATGAAGCAAACGACATCAACACAATCAACACCAAAGTCAAACATGCAACTGGGTGAATGACAAAAACAAAAGCAACAATTTTGGATCGACTGGAGATGAAGAGACAACAAGCAGGAATGGATTTTTGACGCACATTTAGTTAAAGTTAAGCAGGCGTTGATGGTTTTCGGCGCTCGCTAAAAAGGAAAACTAGAAGAGCCTCCCAGACAAATTAAGGGGCCAAAAGCAGCGAAAGTTACAGCCAGAAATGTATATAATATACTTGTGCAGGATTCAGCAGAATGGGTCAAGTGTTTCCATTTGCCGTTGTTTATTATTTTGCACATTCTAAGCTGTTTTTATTTATGCTTTCTCTTTTCTATCCTTTTTTTATAGAGGCCTCTTGTAATATTTTTTTTTTAGTTTAATTATAATTAAATTTTGTGTAGCACATTGCACCCTTTTCATACAAGCTGGATGTACCCGAAATTCACTTTCGTTGTATTTTATTGTGGTCTACGCCACAAGTAATAATGCCAGACAGTAAGAGATTCATGAAATTGGAACCAGAGAATTTAATTATAACTTTTACAACATGCGTGTAATTATCTCATAGAATTTGATAAATTGACGCAAACGCTTAGTTACAACATTAATTTATTTGCCCTTATTTAATAATTATCAAGAATTCTTGGAAAATTTAATGAATACAAAATGTTTCTATTTCCCCATTGCATACGTAATCAAATATAAATTAGCTTTCACAAATCGTTAAGTAAATAAATAGTTTTCAGTTAATTTGAAACATTTAAAAGCTTATATATCTAGCGTAAATTGATACACAATTCGTGTGCATCTTGTTCATTGTCCCATTGTATGGTCATTAATGTGCATTAGTTTATTAGTTGTAGTCAGTAAAACGCACATTGAATGCACTAAGAGACATAACAAAGCAAGAAGTGTACAACTATGTATTCAGAGAAGAACGATTTTAGCCATCCAACACTTGCCCTTGAGACCATTTACCAGATTTACCTCAAGTAATAATATAAGTTTATTTCCGGTTAGTAATAGATGTGTATAATATATATTTTTTTGTGTTATAATAACTCTGTTTTAAGAGATTAACTTGAATAAATTGCTAATAAATTCAGTAATAATTGTGATACATGCAAAATCCTTTGAAAGCAGTCTTTTAAAAATTCAGACCTTAAACTTTAATCAGTCACGGCAAATATAGCTGATTGTTGTATACTTACACTGTGCAACAAAAGATAACTAAAAATTAAAGCACTTTGTGGTCAAGATATTTTAGTTCTTATTGGCCCCTGTGATGCACGAAACTTTGACTTTTACAGAGTATAAATTAATAGTTTTCTACAATAATTTACTTAATGTAATGTATTTAATGTAAGATAAACTAGTAGTCACTGGAAAGTAGCCAGTTAAAGCCAATTAATATACAATATGTATCAGAGAAAAGAAGCCGCTAACACACACTACAGTCAACACAACACCTGTCTGAAGTAGCAAACAGCAAATAGCGCAATGAGAGGAAAAATCCTAAAATAAAATAAAAATAATAATCTAAATTACTGTAATCTTATGATATACGCAGACCTCCAACCGAAACGACAGTCGAGCATGTGCTGTGGGGGTGTGAATTCATCTATTCAATATACAAACTCAAACTAAATCTGGTGATAAAGCACACTCACACATGCAGACAGATGCTCTTATAAGATTTACATGAATTATGAGATCGTCTGTGATAAGCGATACTCATCTTAAAGTCATTGAAGATGCTCAGTTCGTGTCGGTTTTAAGTTCAGTTTTCCGTTGCGGTCTGAGCGGTCCACTTGCGTCAACGGAGAAACAAACTGAATTCCATTTGTATTATTATCCTGATGATAAGGGAACCGTTTTCTTTTTGTGTTTTAGTGTGAAGCAATCTAAAATAAAAGTAGTGTTAACTATTAAATTTCTTGAACTAATAAATAAAACGAATAAATATATTAAATGTGCTGTAAATAAAATCTACTTAAATACCATGATGAATTTGTAAAGGTGTTAGTAGTTTACAAGACTAATATATAATTATAAAAGTAGATAACTAATTGTTCAACTATATAAAATTATTGCCTTTTATATTTAAGCAGATAAGGAAAGTTTCAAGTGGTTGTCATTACGACATACAATGAACTAGTCGCGAAAACCTAATGAAAAATCGAAGAAAGCTGCAGCAAATATAGTTCTGCCTATGCCTGAGTGTAATTGTGTGTGTGGCTTTACTAACATAACAGTAATCAAAGCTGAATGCTGAAAGAGCGCTAAGGCATCACGACAGGAAGTCAATAAAAATAAACACATTAAGTCAACTTGCGGTCTACGGAATTATGTCAACGACAATTGAGGAGGACGAGGGCGCGACGACAATGGACGCGTCGTCGACTGATTCAACGTCGACTGTGGGCAATGCGATTGTTCAGACAGTTCAGTTCATAATTAGCAGCACAACATCAAAAGCAATGGCAGCAAGTGCCACAGGCTCATTCAGCACCGAAAGCACTGCCAGTACTACAATCTCTACAGCAGCCGCTACTCCAACAACAAGCGGCACTGAGAAGCTCAGCGTGAGCGATTTGAGCAGCACTCTGCAATATTTTGGGATTGTTGATTATATTGTATTCATAGCCATGTTGGTGGTCTGCGCCGTAATTGGCTTCTATTTCGGATTCATCGAGAAGAAACAGAAAAAGCAAAAGGGCCTTGTGCCTACTGATGAGAAAGATGGCGCTGGTAGTGCTGGCAATGAGGAGCGGCGCGGCTCGGAAGCATTGGAATACTTGGTGGGTGGACGCAAAATGAAAGTGTTTCCGGTCTCGCTGTCACTAGTGGCTAGGTGAGTTACAACGGCATTAACAATTGCTGCTGCTCTATATAAATGGAGTAGGGGTTTACTCTATTGGGCATCAGGATATACGAGGCGCATTTAATTGCTGGAAATGGAGATTGGTCAGGCAATTTTGTAGTCAGTTAATTTGAGTTTTGTAAATTGAGTCTTTCAAAAAAATGGCTCAAAAAATAAATAGTAGATAAATAAAATACTAATTTAAATGTATTTTCATCAATAATCCAATCCAATCTAAAAGCTAATGAAGGAAAAATTTAAACAGGATAATGTTTACACTACGAAATAAATATAATTGAAATTTTCGCTTTATATACTTTGGACCTTTATACGTCTGACTGCTTAACTAATAGAATTTGGACCATTTTCTCAGAATCAATCAAAAATATGCGCCTAATTTCATTTCATTTGTTCCAGCGAGCCGCGTTTAACCGTGCGTATGCGTAATCTATCGAAATCATACAGAAACTGACAGACCAGCGACCACCGTGGCTCTGGCTGGCTCTGGCTCACTGCTGCCAAGCCAAACAATAGAATTTTGTTGAAAGCTGCCAGAGCAGACAAACAGCAAGATGAAAATCGTATACATGATAAAATATTCAGTGTCAGGGTCAAGCTTATTATGGCTGATGATTATGCAGATAATGCTCTTTGATATGGCTCGGAAACTTGCGGAACTTTGTCAGTATATGTCAGTATCTGGCGCATAAAGACAATTTAACAGCTTGTTTCGCTGCAAAGCCGAGCCCTCAAACTAAGCCTGATTGAAGTTATTTAAACTTACGGCAGCCGCAAACTCAAATAATTTGCCAAATTACTTTTTTGTTTTGACCCGACCTTGGTTCTGGGGGGCCATTCCGTTTGACACGTTTGGTCAAGCACCTTTCGAGGCGCTTTGTTGTTGCTGCTGCTCTTGCGCTTGCTTTGTCCTGGGTGTATTGTCACCGCATTAATGACTGGCAATAGGAATGCTCGTGATTCTCCTGTCCTGGTTTTGGTCATTTTCCTCGCCTGACAATTGTTTTGTGCGCCTTTTATTGTTATGGCATTCTGTTTGTAGTCGTTTGCTTTCTGCAACAAATTCTGGCGACGTGCTCTGAATTACAATTACATGGCAGCATTTTTCTCTGATTCTTTTGAGATGTTCCATTATGTTTTTCGTTCTCTCTCTCTCTCGCTCTCTCTAAATTTCTTTTACTTTCGATTTATTAAATAGGTTCAGCATCTGCATACTTCAACGCCACTCGTTATCAACTTTTAATGGTGTTTTGGCCAGCCAGAAAATAACTTTTATTTCACTTTAGTTTTGGCTGGAGGCAGTGCATTAGGGGCTAAATGCTTAGAGGCTACATTGAAATGATTGTTATGGACATTTATCATCAGACTTTGATTACGTGTAGAATCGTTGGAGTTCAAGGATTTTAAAAGTTAATCTAATGAGATTACTCAAACAGTCATTATATATTAGTGTTTCGTTTTGAGACAGACTACGAAATGTAGATTTATTGTACTTATAATCAAATAATATATTATTATTTTTGTAATTATATCATTAATTTATGAATTATTATTTTCTTTAGCTTTGTTTCGGGAATTTCGTTGCTGGGCACATCGACGGAGATCTATGTTTATGGCACTCAGTACGCTTTCATACTCATTACGCTGGCCATATCGGGACTTATATCATGGTACATCTTTTTACCAGTTTTCTGCAATCTACAATTGACTTCCACCTATGAGGTAAGCTGAACGCTGTCTGATATAAGTATTTCTGTACCTGATAATGTTTTATAGCCTTTATAAATATTTTGTAAATGAAATGCCTTATAGCATGCATTGCATAACAATTATTATACATTTAACTTCTTTAAGCCTTGCTGTTGTCTGTGATTGTGTATTGTGATTTATTATTCTTTTTGCATGCTTATTTGTAAGTCGAAAGTCTGCGTTATCTCGTACTGCAATGGCATATTTATGTTGTCGTTATCTAAATCGTAGCGAGGTAAAGTTGCATATCTGGATAGAGTTTCCAGAACCGTAGTTGCAGCTAACATCAAAATAGACGCTTTGAAAGGGTTTTTGAAAAACAAAGAATAGACCAGACACTAGACAAATATGTGTACAAGTTATTTGCCTGTCATGTTGCAGAATTTCTCGCACTAGGAAAAGCAGAGCAATGTTTTCGCTGCTGGAGTTCTTCGTTTAATGTGAAATTTTTGCGTGCGTTTTGCCAGAAATTCCAAATAAAAGCTGCGACTACGTTGTGAGCCAGCCAAATGTATTGGTTTGGCAGACGGAATATTGCTCGTTGTTTATAAACTAGCTAGCTGGTGTATTGGGCTACATGGCGAATGTGCTATATTCGATTATGTATGTGCCGCCTTGTCAAGCTCTGTAAGTTTGTGTTCGTGTGTGGGTGTGTGTGTGTAATGTTTGTGTGAATATTAAATGAAAAGCGACAACAGCAGAAAACATATCAAAATATTTACAGTACTTTGAGATGCGTTTTAACCGAACCACCCGCGTTGTGGCCTCGGCACTTTTCACCGTAACCACGGTAAGTAAATCCATATGAATTTTCCTATCGTATTTATGAAGTGAAGTTTTATGCTACCCAATCCGTATTCCCACTAGTTAATCTGGCTACCGATAGTCATATATGTACCAGCATTGGCATTTAATCAGGGTGGGTATTCAGCCTCATCTTTATCTAGAGCAATCGCTAAGTTAGCTACATTTCAGTGACTGGCATAAATGTACACATCATCACGCCTGCGGTGTGCATTGTTTGCATATTTTACACCACTGTTGGCGGTTTGAAGGCTGTCGTCTGGACGGATGTCATTCAAACCGTAATTATGGTGGGCGCTGTAATATTTGTTGTCATTAAAGGCACCATCACTGTGGGAGGCTTGGGTGTGGTTATTGAACGTAATCTGGCAAGTGGACGCCTCGAATGGCCCGAGTAAGTGACACTCTAGGATTGAAATTGAAGAACATAAAACTATATTTGATAAACACATTCGATCAGATTCACATTCGATCCGAAAGTGCGGATGTCCGCCTTCGCCGTATTTCTGGGCTATACGGCGCATTCCACTTACAATTTGGGTTGCAATCAGATCATTACACAACGCTACATGTCGCTGCCTTCTGTAAAAGATATGAAAAAGGCCTCAGCTCTATTTGTTGGTGGCTACATCTTATTATCTGGCATTTGCTTTTATAATGGAGTGCTGCTCTTTGCCAGATATTACGACTGTGATCCGTTGACCACAAAGGTAGGAGTTTTGTGCATTTGACTTATGTTTGCATACAGAACTCAATTGCCGGATTTGCAGCTGGCCAAAGCCAAGGATCAGTTGGTACCTTTACTTGTGATGGACACGTTAAGCTCCATTCCTGGCCTGCCTGGAATATTTGTGGCTGGTGTGTTTAGTGCAGCGCTTAGCTCGTTATCCACAGGCCTAAACTCCCTAGCCGCTGTGTTTCTGGAGGATTACATCAAGCCGCTTTGCCGGAAGCCCTTGACCGAGCGCCAAACGGCCATCACTATGCGTCTCTGCACTGTCATAATTGGAACGGCGAGTGTCGGCTTGGTCTTCGTTGTGGAGCGAATGGGCACACATGTGATGCAGCTATCCATGACTTTGAGTTCCTTATCGCAAGGCCCATTGTTTGCCCTCTTTATTGCTGGCCTGTTGTGCCCTCGTCTTAATGGAAAAGTTTGTGTTTCATTTAAAAATGGTTTTTGTATGCAAATGTGATTAATCTATGGCTTGCCGCTTAGAGTGCGCTGTTCGGTGCCCTTTGTTCCTTCGTCTTTATGACCTGGCTGTGCCTTCAGGCCCAGATAGCCATGAATTCTGGTGAGCTGCACTACGATACCAAACCGACCAGCGTTGAGGGCTGCCAGTACCAGTTCGAACTGCCCCCGTTCACGCCAGCAAATGCCACTGCCCCTGAACCGGCGTAAGTATCAGAAGTTATCCTGACCTAATTGGCATCTAATCATGGATATCCTTCTCCATAGTTCTCTCAGCTTTTTCCAGGAAATCTATTATATATCATTCATGTGCTATACATTGTTTTCCACTGCCGTGGGTGTCATTTGCGCCTATCTTTCGGGCTTAATATTCGGGTTCCGCGAGCTTGAGGACATCGATGTGGATTTACTAGCGCCTTGTGTGCGACGCTTCTATAGAATTAGATATGCCAGCGTACAACTTGACGACACTATTCTACGCTCAGGCATTCAGAAATCTTAGTCATCAGATTTGTAATAAACAGTGTGATTAAGTATACGCCGTGTTTAACTGCATCATGCAACTAGTCTATTAATATGCCTATGTCACTAACCAGCTACAAGATACTTGCATAATTGAATTGTAACTAAATTTATTCTGCATAATATCATTAAACTTCAAAATGTATATTTTAGTTTTGAATCATATCTATTCAGTTTGCGACTAGCAATTGCATTTTGCACTTCATATTTATACAATAACTTATATTTTGTCCAAGCTAAACATTATTTAAACATTATTTAGTACTTTGAGCTACGCTATGGTGCCAGCATTCGTAATTTGGGATCTATTTTGTTTGTGGTGAGCATGGTAAGCATAAATACTATTAAACAAATGTCATAATCTCTAGCTGCTTGATTTGAGTGTCCTGTGTGATTCCTAGGTGCTCTGGCTGCCAGTTGCTATATATGTACCGGCCATCACCTACAATCAAGGTAAGTTTGGACTTGACAATTTCCATGGGCAAATGTTAACTTCATGCCACCTGCAGTGACTGGCACGAGCATCCATGTTATAACGCCCATTGTATGCATTATTTGCACTTTCTACACGTGTGTGGTAAGATTTAATTATATGGGCAAATAAATTAAACTCAATCGAAGTATGAACACACAAATCGCTACAATGACAGGGTGGCCTCAAGGCGGTCATTTGGACTGATGTTATACAGAGCTTTGTGATGTATGGATCCATTTTGACAGTGTGCATCAAAGGTACCCACGATGTCGGGGGTTTGGCTGTGGTATTGCAACGCAATCAGGAAAGTGGGCGCCTCAATGCACCGGAGTAAGTGAAATGTTTAGTACAAGGAAACCCTTTACTGAAATTGTATTACATTTTCGCAGATGGACCTGGGATCCTACTGTACGCCTGTCCATGCTGTCTGTCATTGTGGGTGGCACTTTGCATAAAATGCAATCGTCGGCTGTTAATCAAATATCCATTCAACGCTTTTTATCGTTGCCCAGCTATAAGCATGCCAAGCAAGCCATGCTCATCTTTACAGTTCTCCTCATATTCCTGCTGAGCTGCTGCTGTTACATAGGCCTAGTGGCTTACGCCGTTTATCACGATTGCGATCCTATTACCACCAAAGTAAGCGAAGAATGATTAATAATATTATTTCAAAATATTATATAGATGACGTTCATTCAGCTTGCAAAAGCGAGCGATCAGTTGCCCTCGCTGCTAGTGATGCGTATTCTGGGATCGATTCCTGGTCTGCCAGGACTATTTGTGTCTGGCGTTTTTAGCGCAGCATTAAGCTCCCTTTCCACAGGACTCAACTCGTTGGCATGCGTGATTTCACAGGATATGATTCGACCAATGCTAAGGAAGCCTCTGTCTGAGCGTCAAACGGCCTTTCTCCTTCGCGCGATTGTTGTGATCTTTGGCGTATCCTGCATAGGTTTAGTTTCCATTGTGGCCAAGTTAGGCATGGTCCTACAGTTGACCACTATGACATCAGCTGTATCAATGGGCCCGCTGTTAGGCATTTTTGCTGTTGGTGTATGCGTACCTTGGATCAATGGAAGAGTATGAACCACCCGCTCTTCTGTATGCACGGCTTAACTTTGCAATTGCATATTATAGAGCATCCTTTTTGGCAGCTTGGTATCATTTGTGACACTGTCTTGGATGTGCCTAAACGCGCAGTTGGCACAGATGCATGGGGAGATTCGCTATCCGAAGATGCCTGTGTCGGTCGAAGGTTGTGATTACACCTATGACAATGCCACTGTTTGGCAAACTATTCACGGCTACACGTATGTATGAAAGGCTTCAGCGAATCCAGCTCAAACGCAAACACCTTTCCTGCTTTCCCATTGCAGGCCCTCTACGGATCGTAATATATACCATTTATCATTCTTCTGGTACACCGCGATGGGCTTTGTCATTTGCACAGTGGCTGCCTTGCTGGCGAGCCTTGTCTTTGGCTGGCAGGATGTATCCCAGTTGGATCCGGCTTTAATAACGCCCTGTATGCGTCGCTTTTTGCCAAAGAAAAATAATCAAGCAGTCGACTTGAAGGATATTTTTAGCCGTAAGACTCAAGCTTCAGCCAGAAAAATGGCTGAGAGCTCTGAGTAGTTTCGCTGAGAAATACTTAATGAGTAGAGAATGTAGTCTTAATCAAAATAAACAAAAGCGTTTTTTTATCTTATTTGCAAATAGTTATTTATTTTATTATTGTCAAATTGTGGAATTCACTATTCTTCATAATATGATCTGTAATGCTGTTTGTATTTCGTTTCTTTCCATACATGCAGTATTTTGAGCGGCGCTTCGATCGGCAATTCGCATCTTTGGCTCATGTATATTCCAGTCAAGGCGTTGTCCTGGTAGGCGCTATGGAATTTGTCATCGTAAAAGGGACATATGACTTGGGTGGCTTGTGAGAGGGTGGTGGACTGTACCTACAGCTTCGATTTGCCCACCAACTGGAATACCACTAGCCCTAGCAGCCAGTAAGTTGTTGGTCCCAATCTCTTGAGCTTTTTGAACGATTCTTAAGTTATTGATGCTCTTTTTTTAGGCATGCGGCACATACTAAGAGCTACAGCATGCATGAGATATCTGTGGAACACTTTCATTGGTTCAATGGGAACGATATGGGATACACACCAGGTTGGCCTGGACCTCGTTACACCTGTGATGCACAAGTAATGTTATGGGTACTACAAGAATGTATTAAAACATTAATAAACATTACTTATTGGTTAATAAATATATATGTTCAATACAAAAGCTGTTATTGTAGTTTTGTTGTAGCTATAAGATATCCTATACAATCTAATCTATAAATTAAACTATATAGCTGCTTTCTGTTTTGATCCCTAAGATCTATGCTCTCATTTACTTATACACACTCACTCTTTCAGTATTTTGAGAGACGGTTTAGCCGCCGTTTGCGTTTGTTTGGAGCATCCCTCTTTGTTCTGAAGGCGGTAAGTTCTCTACCTATAAGTATGCTTTATTGCAGATACTGATTTCATTATGATTATGATTACGATTACAGATCATTTGGCTACCCATTGCAGTTTATGTGCCAGCTCTAACCTTCAATCAGGTCAGTGGAATAGGCATTCACACCGTTACGCCAATCGTGATCATCATCTGCACTTTCTATACCACGGTCGGTGGCATTAAGGGTGTGGTCTGGACGGATGTTGTACAGAGTGTTGTAATGTTTGGATCGCTAGCTGTCATTATGGTCAAGGGCACCCTGGATCTGGGTGGATTTGATGTAGTCTGGCAGCGCAATTTGGAGGGCGGTCGTCTTAATCTGCCTGAGTGAGTAGTTTAACCCTGGACCTATGTCATCTTTTCCCTTTCAAATGGTCTTCCTATTGACAAACAGATGGAGTCTCGATCCCACAGTGCGTTTGAGCGTCTTGTCGGTATTTGTGGGCGGCACATTCTTCAAGCTGCAGAGCACCTCCATCAACCAGACCACAATTCAGCGCTTCATGTCTTTGCCCTCGTTGAAGGAAATTAAACAGACGCTCGTCACATTTAGCATTGGATTGATCCTGCTCTACATGGGCTGCATTTATGTGGGTCTTGTGTGCTATGCCACCTACTACGATTGTGATCCAATGAGCACAGGTGTAAGTAATTCTGATCATTTGAGCTGTGATTCCTCTACAAGTAATTCTCATTATGTAGCTGGCGGGTCGTCGGGATCAGCTGGTGCCACTGTTGGTAATGCGAGTGCTAGGCGTCATGCCTGGGCTGCCGGGTCTCTTTGTATCCGCCGTATTCAGTGCTGCTCTCAGTTCGCTGTCCACGCTGCTCAATTCCTTGGCAGCTGTAATACTGGAGGACTTTGTGAAGCCTCTCATGAAGAATAAGCCCATGTCGGAGCGCACAGTAGCCTTGACAATGCGCACGGTTGTGATTGTATTTGGAATCAGCTCCATTTTCATGGTGTATGTTGTGGAGCATTTGGGCATGGTGCTTCAGCTCTCGGCTACACTACAGTCCAGTTTGTATGGACCCATGTTGGGCATATTTACTGTTGGTATGCTTATGCCCTGGGTGGGCGAAAAGGTACTCAATTATATTGCTTATAACTGTTATGTTATTAATATATTTCTTTCATTTCCAGTGCATGTTTATAAGTAGCATTTTCTCGTTTTCCATCATGGCTTGGATCGCAGTCAATGCACAGATCGGAATTGTTACCGGCTCTTTTCGTCACACCAAGCTGCCGGTTTCTGTGGAGCATTGCGACTACAATTTCGACATGAATCGTTATCTTAACACCACAGCCGAATAGTAAATAATAATATAAACAAAATGTAGCTCATTTTACATTTAATCTTGTTGTCTTTCTTTGTAGTGAACCACACAGTGGAACCTCGGTATATCATATGTCATTCCTGTTGTACACTCTGACTGGTGCTTCCCTAAATATAATATTCTCAAACTTGGCCACATTCATATTTGGACGTCAGGATGTGAATACAGTGGATTTGAAACTATTGGCTCCATTTCTTCAACGCTACATGCACAATAGTAGGAATTATGAATCTGTTAAGCTGAAGCATTGATTGAGTTTTATTGAGTGCTCGGACAAGTAGGTCCGGTGCTTTTACATTAAGATCCTTTGTCTTTAAAATATTTAACATTTCTTTAGTATTTTCTTTTCATAATTTCATTTATATTTCTTGATATTTCTTTGCTTTTTGTTATTAACATAAATTTGTTTCATCAATATTTAAAACTTTTGTACTTTCTTCTCACAAGTTATTGTACATCCATCAGTCGTGTTTCTAAAATCGATATAACATTTTAAACTGTGCTAATAGAGTCCCTAAGTATTCAAGTTTTCAATGACTTTGCGTACTTTTAAGTAAGTATAATATGTATGAACGACAATAAATTTGTAAATGTTGTACAATTTTGCATTATTATTTATAAGTCGCCAACGAACCACAGCTGTCAATTGTGCTCCATTTGTAGATACGTTTATCTCAATAGAACATAACTGACAGCTATGGATGATTGGCGGCAAAGTTATCAAGAGATCATGTGTGCACTCTCGCATCTTCCAAACTGGGCAACGTCTTGCTCAGATTGCGCAGTTTCCGACCCAGCGAGGAGTTATTACTAAGCACATAGTTAATATTCTGTATTGAGGAGGGTGAACGAGAGTGGCAACGGCATTTCTTAAAGGTGGAGGTGCTTGAAGGCGTTGTTGGGTTGCCCACACGTCGAGTACTGAACTGATGCCAGTTAGTGGGTGTGGGCGAGGGTTCAGGGCGCAGGAGCTTGGTTCTGTTGTTACTATTGATGTGTGTGGATGATGTCAATGAAGCTTGATGCAGGTTGGGCATGCTGGCGGTTGAGATTCCCTTTGCCGAACGCCGTAGGATCGCTCGCGTTGGTTTCGGAGACGGCCTCCGGGTGTTACAATTTGTACAGGGTTGTTGCAAATATGTTAATAAGTTTGCGTCCTGTTGTTGCCACAGCTGATGCTGCGGCCTTTGTTGTTGTTGTGGTGTCACGCTAACGTTAACGTTGTGGCAACGACTGCAGCCATCAGTAGGTCGTTGTATACGGTCCGAGCTTGCGTTTCCATTTTGCTGATCGTGGCCAGTTTTACATTGCTGCTTCATCAGACGCTGCTGGTTCATTGCTCTATAATGAATCGTCTGACTGTCAATGAGCATCTGGGCAATGAATTTGAACTGATTAAGATTCGTCTCATTCAGTTCAGACATTTCTAAGGAAGTCAGTAACAATTGAGTTCCAGTTACGAACAAAATAGAACGCTTCCCTTCACTTACTGCTCAACAGTTCGCTATTGATTTGTTTTAGCGTGCTTTCTTGGGTCGACATCTCCGATGTTAGTTGATTGACCTTTGACAGGATGTCTTGAAAGTGCTTGTTCACTGTTAGTGCAACTGCTCCGTTCACTGCCTCCAAGACATTCTCGTAGATAATATTAAAGAAATCTGCGCAGGAGTCTTGTAAGTCGCGAGCAGATTCTGTGCCACTCGAGGGTGATTCCGTTTGTGGCTGTTGTTCCTGCTGTTGTTGTTGCTGGTGCTGCTGGTGTTTCCTGTACAACTCTCGCTCAGACGATGGCAATCCTCCGTCCTGACGAAGCGCAAACTCTCGCTGCTTGTCCAGGTCGGGCAGTCGAAACTCCACATTACGTACCGGTGTCGCTGTCCGCGATTTCAGACCATTGCGTTCATTTTGGTCCCGCAGAGCCTGCAACGTTATAAGGTCTTCATAGCACAATTTCGAACACCGCTGATGCCGGGATCGAGATCGAGAATGGTTAATCGATCGGTGCGATTGATGTCTATTTGAATCATAATTGTTTTTTGGCATGTACAACACTTCGTAGCCAAAATCATCGGCACGTTTCTTAAAGCAATAGTTGGGAAACATCGTTGTTGTTAGTGACAAAAGTAAAAGCTGGAGATGCACATAAATTTTAAGAGTTAGGTTCCAAAAATTGTATCTAGTTACACCTTGATTTTGAGTGTGTGTAACACAAGGGTCGTGTTAATGGGTAGGGTTACAATTTCACTTGTATAACAAAAATTTCAAATTAATTTCAGTTTTTTATAGGATTCATAATCATTTCTGAAGGAAAAGTCAGCATACGTAAGATAATAAGCCTGTTTATTTATGGAAACCATCTCTATATATTAATAATATAATTGATAGATGGCTAGCTTCTAGTTTGTGATGCTTCACTCTTATCTAAAATCCTCATATTCTGTAGGCCATTCAAGCAAATCGACTCAGCAAATACTTTTGAATTGCCTTACATTTCAGACAAAGTTTGCTTTCCTTTGTTTTTATTTTTTATTTTTTATCATGACAGTTGTCTGTGGAGTTGTTCCTGTAATGTCATTTCAATTAGAAGTTAGCGATTGAAATGTAAAAGTCTAATTGCCAAAAATTATATGTCCAACCGCATAAGTAGACTTTAAGTCTCATTTCCACTACATAACACTTGATTCAGATGTCAGAGAAAATTCAGTGATTCCATTCCCATCTCAACTTATTGAACGAATTTAATACAGGAAAGTTACAGGGACTGTGATTGAAGTGTCGAATCAGTCCTAAGGCTATTTTCTCTACTATTACATAATATTTGCAAATCATGTACCATAAGGAAAATAACCTTTGGCTGTTTATGCTACAAAGGAAAACAATATCAAATATGTTAACAAATTTTCTTCAGAAAGCAGCCACATTTGATGTGTTGACTTTTGGTATTTGTTCTCTGACGTCAAAGGCAGCCGTCCCCACAACAATTATAAATGAAGTGAGAATGAAAATAAGCTGCCTGCCAGTGTCCTGTGCTGTGCCATATGTCCTCTTGCCAGACTCGCTGGGCACTCCTAGCTGCTCGTCCTTGAGCCCATTGTGCGCTGAAGCATTGAGGCTAAAGAATGAAATTTGTGGCGCGTGCCTGAATGAATTAAAATACTTGGAAGACCACAGATTTGCACAATGTTGAGCTTTATTCTTCGTATTTCTCCCACGTTATACACATAATTATGAAATAAACATTTGCTTAGACCAAATTGACTAAAACGTTATGCTCTATTAAATCTTATGATCTATTTAAAGTTTAAAATGTAAACAGATTTTGGTTTATTACGCTTGGACAAGTTGTACAGACTGTTTCCCTCACTAGTCCACTTACTACCAAATATTTATATACAGTAGAAGATATATAGTTGACAAAATAGAGATACGATTACGATTAATTATCGAGTATAGTATAAATACTTAGTTGGCTTTACATCTAGTTGGGCTTAAAGGAAACGTAACTATTTTTAATTTCGTGTAAATAAATATCATCAGTCTGATAAAGAGAATACGAGTAGGAGTGTTTCTAAAATATACTGAATGCCGATCTAACATCACCGAGCAAAAGACTAAAATGCAAAAGGGTATTTAAGGTATATTTAGCGGACCTAGAAATTGAGTAAGCAAACTACTCAATCTTAGAGTGAAATAGAAACTCAAGTTTTGTTATGCCATTTGTTTGAGACTATTGTTTATAGAAAAGTTGGAACATAAATATTCGTATGTACGGAAAATATCTGATTATTCACTTTTATATATATCTTTGTCCGGAATATCCAAAAGTCATTGCATTGTGATGTTATAATGACATTCATTACAGAGACTCATTGTTGTTTTATATTAAAAGTATTAATAAACGGTCTAGCTTAAGATCTAATGCATAAATACTTAAGATAGATTCCAATGGGAGATACTCAGACGATCATTGAAATTCGTAGAATATCTACAGATAATTCGAATTGAGTTTCCGCTTTGCATACACAACTATCGCACTTATTGTCTAAGCCTCGTATAACCTGCCGATGCAGTGCGGGGAATCTTCTGCGATTTACTTAGAGAAACTCCGCATCGCTAAAGGATGTTGGGCCATGGACCGTAAACGTTGAACGCTTACGGGTCGTATGCGCCAGCTATCATACCTCCGACATGGCCGGCACTGTAATCACCTTGTTGGGCCGCTCGCAGATGACCACGCGGGCGTTTGTCTTATTGGTGGAGCGACGAGAGACT
This sequence comes from Drosophila macrospina, assembly GCA_035042075.1. Taxonomy (NCBI): domain Eukaryota; kingdom Metazoa; phylum Arthropoda; class Insecta; order Diptera; family Drosophilidae; genus Drosophila; species Drosophila macrospina. The sequence goes on along the minus strand of JAWNLW010000574.1, from coordinate 1,704,484 downwards.
GTGAGGGATGTGGTCAGTGTGCGCATGGAATCGCAGCTATTGTGCAGGCGACGACCAACAGTATGGCAGCGATTCTGCTGGGAGTTGTTGCGATAGGATTTGCAGCAGCAGGTGAACCATTTAAAGGGCGGAAAACGACTGCGGGTAGGGTTTAGTGGAGTTAAGAAAAGATAAGGATAACTGGATGGTTATGTACGATTCTTACCTGAGCGTGCGAAAGACCTGCGAGGAGAAGAGGCAGTAGATAAGTGGATTTGCTGCCGAGTTTAGTGGTGCAAGACTCTGAATGAATGTGGCTATGGCTATGTTAGTCTGTGAGTGCGGTATCTGGCCAAAGACTTGCAGCAGATCAAAGATGATGTAGGGTGACCAACATATGATAAACACAAACACAATCGTCAGTGTCATCTTGACAGTTTTGACCTTGGCACGGGGTATAATGCCCCTGGAGCTGGCACGTCGCGTTGCAGCAGCTCCAAACCCTACACGTTCTAGGCGAAATACCAAATGAGAAGAGCAATCCATGAGATGGTGGAATTGAGTAAACCTACCTGTGGGCACAAATATTGAGCCCTTGGCCCAAATAGTCCTTACAATAATTGCGTAGCAGGCGGATATTATTAGGGCTGGGACTGCAAATAATGTAGCTGAAACGAGACTCATATAAATTTGCCAGGCCATGGGTGAGCCTAACTCAATCCAGCATTGCGGATGGCCCTGTATGAGTTTCTCCTCATACAGTACCAATATGGGCAACGAAAATAAAGCGGAGAGCACCCAGGCACCAGCCACCAAATGACGAGCCCGTTTCCCTGCAAGAATAGCACAAACATTTTCCTTATTACGCCCAGTGCCAAACATTTTCCAATTAAAAAAGTTTTGTGACTAAGAGACTTACACGACTTTGAGAAGTTCATGGGATGCGTTATTGCATCGTATCTGTCAATGCTCATGGCCACTAGCACATACGTGGAGGAGTATGTGACGCACACCTGCGAGAACCTTATGACCTTGCAGGCCAGATTACCAGCCCGCCACGATATTGTAATGCGCCATATAATGTCCGTCAGCACGTTGAGCAATCCAACGCACAGATCTAAAACAATATTAATCAAAATGACAAACACACGCGTGTGTTTTTATACTTTTAGGGAATCCCTCTCACACCTACCTGCCAGCGCCAGTTGCTTGATGAAGTAGTTCATTCGCGACTTGCGATTCTTATTGATGAACATGACGAAGAGAACCGCTGAATTGCCCAGCACAATAATGGTGAAAAGTATCCAAAGCACCGCAAATTGTTCTGTCTGAAGAAAGAGAAAGAAGGGAAGATAAGAAAATGCGAATGAGAAAGAGAAATAGAGATATGAACGTCCACGATATGATTTTAAATATGCTTCAGTAACCGCCCATAAAATGAATCGTCAACAAAGTGTTAAGAGCGGAAATCACGCATAAAACTCAATTTAATATCTGAGCAATTTCTGACACACACCCATACAAACACACACACATACCAGGCCATCACACACATAGCACTTAACATGAGCGCTTTTGTTTATTGCTCTTTAAATAGCCATAAAAATGATAGACGCTAACTGAGGCGCTGGGGCATAGGGGCATAGGGGCTTCGGGGCCAATGTGGGCGTCTGGGCCTCGACGACAGGATGTGCCAGCGGAAGTTTACTCTTCGAGCCAATAAGACACGTCAACAACAACGACAACAACAACAAACGCACATATAAAAATAGCCCGTGGTAATGGTAGAAAGCAAACAACAAAAGTTGTTGCTATCAATTGAAGACTACGCGTTCAGCCTGTGAAGGTAATTAGGTTTGCCATGTGTTCCTAGCAGGAAATTGCTGCCAAAGTGAAGTGCCTAAAAGCCAAAAACTTGACTCTACGTATTGGCTTTTGTTATTATCAATAGAATTCGTTAGTAATTTTCATAATCTTTACATAGGTTATGGCTTTACTTGTCCTCAAAGTTTGCAACTACCTATAGTCCTGCAAATATTCAATATTAGTTAAGCCTGGTGTTTGGCTTCAGGTCAATAACGTCTGAAGTCTGGCAAAACGATAGCCACACACTGAAAATATTATATTTTTGCCTCCAGAAACTCGACGGCCTTGACGCTTGCTTCTGCCAGTCGGCGGACTAAAGACGCCTGTGCTTATGCTATAATTTTTTGCCCCAAAATATAACGCAGACTTGGCTGCCTTTATTTTTGCGACAGTCGCGTAAAAGAAGTAAGTAAGTATATTTTGAGCCAATGGTTTGCTCTTTTTACTTGCAGTTAATCATGTTGAGCAAATTGCCGCATAAATCAGGCAAATCGGCAACTAAACAGACGCGGCCAGACAACCAGATAGCCCAGCCATTTTGTCTTAATTTACTTTTCATTCAGCCTTTCCATTGTATTTAATGTACAGTTTAACGCTTTAAATATTGAGTTCAATTTAAACAACATTGCGATAATGATTTTTATTTTAGACTTTTGCATCAATGGCATTACCGAAATTAAAGCTCTGAAGTGGCTTTGTGTCCTGAAGTGTTTGAGCCTGGTTTGCAATTTTCCAGCATGACTTTGACAATTTTTGCTTAAGCCTCAACTCAAAGTAAACGGCACCGGTAAAAAAAAGTTGTTGAAACTTTGGCCGTTTGACGTTCACACTGCTCTTATTTTTATTATAACCCATTTCCATTTTTTTTTGTTGGGACTTTTCTACATTTTATTTCACACTCTTTGGGTATTGCTGTTGTGGTTGGTAACTGTTGGTAAAATACTTGTGCCGTTTTTTAAAGCTTCGCATATTTGCGGCTCTATCATATACACAATGTATTTGCAAACGTTCCCGAAAACACTTTCGCTTTTATCTTAGAGTGCAAATTTTTTTAACTAAGAGAATTTTGTATAATGCTTATTATTACTTGATTGGTTATTTGTCTAATAAAAATCGATATACAGAAATATACTTTCATCAGTTTACCGCAAATTTAAAACTGCATTATTTATGCATAAATTGTTTTATAAATTCCATTTGGGAGTCTGTTATTTATAGTAATATTTTACTCAAGGATTATTTTTATCAGTTTTCCTTGTACCGTGCTGAAGGCATTATATAAATGTAATAAATGGCAGGCTGTAAGCCCTTTTTTAATGATCTGCCATTGCTGGATGTGTGTGTATGTGTGTGTTTGCAAGTGTGCGGTCCTTTTTTGTGCTTTTTTTTGTAGCAAGTCATTATGCTCTTTTCAATTTTCGCTTTGCACCTTAAGGAAATTGCTTTTTTGTTAGGAGCAATAAAAGTGCAAAATTTAATTTACAGCTAAAAGAGTTAAGGGAGCAGCCAAAAAGCCAACAGCTTAACCGGTTGTAGATAAGCCGGCTTGGGCAACCGTAAGTCCTTATTAAAAGGCAATTGTGTAGGACGCCAGTTGCAAGGGGTAAGATGCAACCCAAGGATAGCTGCCACCTGTTGCGCCACATTGTCTGGGCACCGCAACTATTATGCCTGATTATTAAGTGTCCCAACCATAACAATGCCAGGCACTTCAGCCCGAGCCCGCCGATCCTGTGGCATTGTGGCTCTCCAGTGCCACGTAGCGTGCAAAATGGTGGCTCTTTCTCGTGGCCTTCCCGTGACTTAAAGTGCACTTAATGCGGCTTTTGTCGCAGACGCCGTAGCTGTGGTTGGACCTGCAACTGTAACTGTGGCTGCAATTGTGGCCTTTCTTTAAAGTCATGCTTAATCGCATTGGTTGACAAATGTCAGCAGCTGCAAATCGTAAAGTGCAGCAGCAAGACAAATGTGTGGTCACAAAACACTGGCAATGGCAAATTAATTTCATTTCACTCCAAGCAATTACAGCAACAACATTAACTGCAATATATATATACAGAAAAATAAAAACAATAACAAAGAGAAAACGCAAAACTCTGTAGTTGCAATTGCAGCTGCTCCTCGCTGCTGTTGCGCTTATAAATCAACAGCTGTTGCAAAGTCCGCAAGCAGCATGAAAATGGAATATTTGCAGTTGACACACATACACACCACACACACGCACACACACTCAAGTGCCATGAAGTAGACGAAGAATGTGGCATGCTCTGTTTGCAACTGGGAAATGAGATATTTCTTATTATATTTATTCAGTTAATGATTCCTTGGAGCAAATTCATTGTTGTAAACTACACGAATCATGGGATACGACAAATTTTAAGCTTATAACAAACTCTTCTTTATATATTTTCTGAGAGAGTTACGCAAGTACTTAGCACTTAGAGTCGCTTAATGCGTTTAAATTATATTTTATACGCACTTAAATGTTATGGATTTTATTTTATTTTATTTTTAGCTATCACTTCAGGATTTTCTAATAAAATTACCTAATATGAAACAATTTAGTTCTTGGTTTTCTTTCCGTATTCGGATAGATAATTTGTTCATTTTTATTTCACTTTTCATTAATAGCGATTACATTGTGCTCGAGTGTGAAATGCTGTAAAAGGAAACAGCATAAAGTGAAATTAAATGAAATATTACGTATACGAAGCGTGGTAAGCTAGCAAGAAGTGCCAGATAATAAGCTGAATAATGTTATTGCCATAAAAGCGAAGTGGCAGCTTCTTGGCTCATATGAAAGTTCGATGAACTCAACGCATGTTGGGTGTTGTATGAATGCTGTTTAATATTTAAGTAACGGCATATTGTTCACACACACACTAACATTCATACTCACACATGAGTAGTAAAGAGATGAGATCGAAATGGCAGCATATCTGTTAAGTAGGTACAAAAACATGCATTTGGGTCAAGCCGTGCGCATCAATCATGGCTTTTATAGCTGTTGTGTGGACAACAATGGTCAGTCGTTGAGTTTTATGAACTACGCTTGAACCAAAGCCACAAAAGCCAGCCCCATGCCACATTCTGCAGAGCCACTGGGCAGTGGCAGAAGCAGGAGACTCATGAGTGATGGTCCGCCCAGCGGCCGAAAAAGTGCGCTTTAATTCGCCTAATGGCAACATTTTGTCATCAGCTGGCTTAAATCATTTCGCATGGCTCACTAGCTGCGCATATTTGGCGCTGATGTTGACACAAATTGAAATTAATAAAGCGACCTTTCCACTTTGCCATTTAGCTCCGGGTGTGACAGAGATGCAAGCTGTGTGTTGTTTGCTTGTTCCTGTGGGTGTGCATTATGTTTGTTTACATGACAAACTCTTGACAGCTCGAAATCGCGAGAAAGGAAAACAGAACGAGACAGAGAGACAAAGAGAGAGAGAGAGAGAGAGAGAGAGAGAGAGAGAGAGAGAGAGAGAGAGAGAGCAGAGAGAGAGAGAGAGAGAGAGAGAGAAGAGAGAGAGAGACAGAGAGAGAGAGAGAAAGAGAGAGAGAGAGAGAGAGAGAGAGATGCGGTTGTGAAAAATTACCAACATTTTGGCTAACAACATTTTGGTTAGTTTGTTGGTCACAGCTGCTTTGCTGGAACTGCGATAATGTGGTCAATGATAAGGGGGAAATTGCTAAATGCCGGTATAATAGCATTTTAGCCAATTTTGAAGCTCGTCTGTGAATTACTGGGCCATAATATGCCAAAGCATGTTGATTATAGGTCAAATGTTTATTCCTACTTAAGCTTTGTTAACTTTAACTCGTAATTAAATACACAAAGAAGGTATTTTATTGCATAAAATACACAATAAGTCAATTTAAGCAATTTATTTAGTCGAAAACAACTTGCCAACTGACCCAAAAATCCCGTCAATAAATTTCAAACCTAAAAATTAGAATTTTGCACAAGCCACTGGTAAATTCCCCTGCCCCACAAAGGAGACATTAATCAAATGAGCCGAGCATAAATCTAAGTGGCTTGGAATACAACAACAACAACAAAAAAAAAAAGAGAAAAAGCCGCAAAAGAAATATATAGATAGAGGACATCAGACATCAGTGCTAAATGGTGTTGCTGTGCAAAAATGAGCATAAATAAATTAAGAACAATATAAATATTTACCCAAATGGCAAACGGTCGAGCCTTAAATAACATGAAAAGGCCAAATTAAATTTTGCCAAAAAAAGCTAGAAAGCAAACATAACTTACGCCCAGACAGAGGCACTCACAGCATTGACCTGGCAATTGCAAAACAAAGACGGGCTCTGTTTGTCGTTGAGCAAACAATAAATAGGAACACGCGCCTAGAACTATGCAAAACAAATTACACACGAAGGAGGCTCCAGCTGAATGGAATGCGGTTTTTGCAAAACGTATGACTCCACAAGCACATGCGTATGTTGTTTAGTATGTGCTCTAGTAATTTGCATAAATATGTAACAATAACATAGTTAAGGGATTGTCGTAAGCAAATCATGATAGCCATGTATAGAGCATCATGGACTCAAGTCAAGTCAGGCATAAATTTGAATATTTTCCTTGCCATTTGACATTGAGTTGGGTCCTGCTGAGGATAACCAACGCTAATTATCACATAAGCAGCAGACATATGGCTATCTCCCTATTCGTCTCTGTCTCCATGCATCTTTCTTTGACGCTCTTACCCCGCAACTAAGTAATTTATTATAAATATAGAGCTGCCAAATGAACTAAGCATGACAGCAGATTTAGTTGTCCTTTCACATCGTTTTATGTGTTGGGTCTGCAGAAAAGCTGCTGGTCAAAATGGAAGGCAAGATTTAGGCTAAGAAGTCAAGGATGCCCTATTACCAAATGCACTGGACTCAGAATTTTATTAATATTCTATTTATCACATATTTTATTATGCTGAATTTAAGCAATGAGAAGACATCAAAGAAGTCTTATGCCAATTGAAAGCATCCTTTACCTTTTGTATGATTACAGAGTATAAAAAGTCAGGCAATTTAATAAATTCATCACATATATATAAATATGAAAAATGTTGCCGAAGATTTAAGGGTATAGATTATGATTATAATGATTATCCAGAGATTATGTCATGAATATGCAGAAAAATTAAATTATTTGCGTAAGGATTCATATTTTACTTGATAAGTTGATATTTTTATCATTAAAGAATATTCCGTGTATTTTAGAGTTGCATTTTTTGTGTTGTATATTAAAAAACTTTCAGCTCTGATAACCTAAATATCATTAGATGCCAACAACAGTATCTCATCCGTCTAACAGAAAACTTCCGGCACAAAACTCTTTTGGAACTTTTCCCAACTACCCAAAAGTTACGCGAAAACAGTTTTTAGTGTGAATTATTTGGCTTAAAGCTGCCAAAAGCAACAATAAAATGTATTGAAATATTCTTTAAGGGCTGTCACTTGCAGTTTGGCTTTCTAATATAACAAATTTAATTAGTGTCCGCTCCATAGCAGCACCTTGTGATTAACCAAAGGACAGCGAAATTTCAATGATACTAGGGACTGTGTAAATGGACAAGAAAGAGAAGAATGTAGTTGGCGAACCAAAGCAATGCGAATAGAAATGGCGATGCTATCGGCAGCAAAATAAACTTTTTCTTAATTTGAAATTCCACAACTGGCAGTTGTCAAAGGAGGAATATACAGACCAACGACCAAACAACAGCGAGAAGAAGTCCACAAATACGAATATACTAAAATAGACATAGATCCACACAAATACATACATACACATACAAACGCAGCAGGAAAAACGGAAACTAGCAACGCTTGAGGAAATGCAGCAGGTTTATAAGGAAACAGCTAGGACAAGTTGGCAAGTCAGAAAAACAGATAGAAAGACGTGCACACGGATACAGAGACAGAGGCAGATGGACAGCAAGGAGCAGACAGGCAAAATACAGTCTGTCCTCTGGCAGTCAAGTGGCCCTGGTCGCAACTAAAACTAGACGCCCGAGTTGTTATTTCTGATTTTGTTGGCTTTACAGTTAGCGGACTCTCAGCAGTGGCATGCTCCGTAAAGTTGCAATGGGCGGCACTTGGCTGCTGAATTTGATTCCATTTAAAGCAAACAACTCGCAAATGATGTCTCGTCTGTGCCATGCCCTGCCTTGCCTTGCCTTGCCGTGCTCTGTCAGAACATGTAATTCGGTGTGTAAATGAAAAGTGTGTGTTGCCTGCTCGTGTTATGCAAATTGTTGCGGTTTAGTTGCCATTGAGGGATTGGCTACGTGGTAGCCCTTGGCCCTAATAGTTTTCAACAAAGAAAACTTTACTTTCCCAAATGCTAGGTACTTCAAATATATTCTAGAGTCCGAATATCCTCAGCTGATGGCACTTAAGGGCAGCTGCCAACTAATGACTTATTTAAAACTTGGAATTTCGGATTATAATTACATTTGTAATGCAGTAAATAAGAAATTGAATACGTTTTATTAGCTTAAAACAAAAGAAGTATAACTATTTACTTATTGTCTGAAGCTTCCGTGTTAGATGTTCAGCTATTTCCATCATTTTCATAAATATCTTAAGGATTTAACGTAATCAAATTACTAATGAATTCCTTCTTAATGGTCGTTACGTATACGCCACGTGAACTGTTGTAAATTGAAAATGAAACCTCAAAATGAACCAGTCGTCTAATTGCAATGCAAACGCTTGATTGAATAACTATGTTTTATGAAATATTTTATGTGAATCAAATGTCTCTTTACATAAATGCGGGCTTGTGTGTGTGTATGGGTGTGAGGACATTATAAAGTGCTTTGTGTCAAAGGCAAAAATGCATGGAGTGTACGTGCGATGCAAGCCAAATGTAAGCACGCACTCAATAATTTATACACACACACACACATACACAAATAGTGCTAGTGTGTGTCTGTGTGAGGTTTTGTCACATTTGACAGTGCGCACGTACAAAGGGCCGACGCGAATGCGACTTTAACAGGCGCTGATAGCATTTCGCTTTTAAGTTTCTATTTCGTTCTTTCAGCGACTGTAAGTGCAACTGCAATTGCAACTGCAACTGCAACTGCACAGTCATTAAACTAAAGTATGTGGCAAATGACAAATGCGACACAGAGAAAACCGAACAAAGCCATAGAACCACTAAACTTAGCTATGAATCTTAAGTATTCATCTATTTCGTCATTACTTAAGTTTAACATGAAACGCACCACAACGCAAAAGTATCTATAACATTTTTCACGCTCGTCATCTGTCAGCGTCAGTGGCGCTCATAAAAACCAAAACCATTGTCGGGCCATCGGAACTGGCAATGGCAATGGCAATGGCAATGAGCTCTGCCAAGGGGATGTTTGTGCCAATTTTATTGGAATTGTGTATGTGTTGCTTCGCCGTCACAGATTCTGACTGCTGCTGCATTTACCTATCACATCTCACCTGACCCATATAATGTTTTCCCGTTCTTGCACTTTATTTGCCGCCTTTTTTCTATTTTTTGACTGTAATTTCCGTCACTTTGATGTGGCTGCTGACGAGGGCGTTAAAGGTGTACTTGCTGAGATGTTGATATGAGGATTCCTTGAATTTCGTAATGTTTTTTGTATTACGTAGCTGTTTCGATAAACAATTGGTTGGAGATGCTGTTAATGAATACGTGGAAATTAAGTTCACTACAGATAATAAAATTGAAAAGCACAAAAGATTCAATATGTGACTTATTGCGCTATTGGTTTATTAAAAGTGACTTTTAAATTTGTCAACTCAACTGTAAATGTGCATGAACTTTTTTGTTTAGAGATATACATATTTATTTAAAAAACTCCTTTTTTAATCGAAAACTTCACTAAAAGTTGTAATGAAACAAATATATTCAGGTATCTCCCCCTCACCGTACCGCTCAACTTACACTTTTTTGTTTATTAACTTCAGAGTTTCGCAAATTAAAGAAAAAATGTAACAGTTAAATTTGCTAAAGTAATTTAATTTAATTTCATTTAAAGCGCCGCAATTCATTGCATACTTTGGTGTGTTGTCAACTGCTGACGTTGACCTAGTTCCGTTTGGACGAGTAGCTGCCGTTGACGGGCTTCTGCTGCTGTCGAGTATACGCACTCGAGTTTAAAATAAGTTCTTGCCTTGGTTGTATCTCAAGTATGTACTGAGCATCGTTGTTTCTTGTCGCTTTTGCATTTTCTCATTAAGCGCATTATGCTTTGAAACAACAGCAACCCAAGAGGGATAAAAGGAAGCATTTGTGCCCACTTTAAGGCAATTCTCCTACTTTTGTTTGTTTGCCAATTCTTCGGCTTCTCAACATTGCCTGCAATTTAGTATTACTTACGAGTTTTTTACTGCAGTTCACATTCTGTTGCAATTATCTGGCCTGGTGCCGGTCCTTAGGCGCGGATTTCAACGCTTTTGCCATTTGCATAATTTACAACATTCGCTCGCGTTTCGCCAACCATTTTTTACGATTTTTTAAGTGCCCCTGGGTCGCGTCTGTAGTTCTTTTTTTTGTCATTCTCTCGCTTATTTTGTTCGCGTTTGCTTTTCAACGACCTTCTGGCTGATGTTTGTTTGTTTGTTGTTTTTTTGTAAGTTTCTTACAGCTGCATGCACCTAGACAAAACAGCAGGCGACTGTGGCTTTTGTCTACGAGTTTGTATGAGTGTACGTTTCCGGTTCCGTTTCTGTTTCCAGCAAAAGCTTGTAGCACACTCAACTGGGTTTGTTTTCGCCTGCATGTTGCCCATACGCACCGTGGCCGCGCTGCATGGCAGTAAAACTGTAATTGACTTGGGTTATGTTAAATTTATTGCCTGCCAGCTCATTCGCTCTTGCCACTGCTTATGCATGCAAATTGTCATTGCAATGATGTGAAAGTGTTGCTCTATCCCTCCCCCTCTTTGTTTTTTTTTTTTGTATTCTTAGTTTTTGTGCAACTTCATATTTGTATTCGGTGTATTGCCACATGAACAGTGTGGCATTTTGTGCTTATGAAATGAAATGAAATTTGCTTCCTTCGTTATATTTCTAACTTTCTAGCTTAAAAGTGTTGATCTGTTTGACTGTGTGTGTGGGAGAGGTGTGTGCCTGGTGGTCCATTGTTCTGCTCACACTCTTATCTTGCCAAAGCTTATTGTTCTACCCATTTACAGCACAATGCGCAAATTTAGCCTTGTCTCTGTCATTAGAACAACTTCCGCAATGATTACAAATAACAAAAGTATCTCAAAGAGAAATGTGCCACTATCTCAGATAATGGCCATTTGTTGGTTATTTAAATACATTTCCTGTATAATTTAATAGTTCAAATTATTTATTGAATATTAACTAAAACGCTTTTCTTATTGATTTGAATCTAATAAGAATTTGAAGTACAAAACAAGACTGAAAAACCATTTCATTTCAAGCAAATATATTACTTCTGAGATAAAACAGAATTAATGCTTATTTATTGCTATAAATAATTCAATGACAGATAGAGACAATGGGTAGTATTACGTCGGCTTGAATGAATTCCGATACCGTAGATTATTCAAATCTGATACCTTTGTAACAATTTCGGGTTTTTTATCGACTATTGATTTGTTTCTGGGACACAGCTTGAATATAATAAACGTTTAAACAAAATGTATAATTATATCTATATATGTATATATATAATTTTATGTATAATTATGATTTATTTGTTTATTTCACAATATGTGAAAAAAAGCATCACACATTGAGCCAAGGTAACATTTATGAATGTATTTAGGTCATCATTGATTGGATTCTTATTTGCTGTTATTTTTGCGAGAATTCCCTTTGCCTTCACTAAATCCAAATATCAATAATCAGTATCAATAAGGTACGAGTTCATATTGTCAACAAACAGGACATCAGATATGCCTTTGGGTTCTGCTGCGACAAGAGCTCCAAAATGACGACGAAAAACAACAATGAGTTGGCAAAACAATTGTGAATTCCATGTGGCATTTGGTAGCTTCCCCTCAGCTACTCTCTCAGCGACCCCCTCAGCTAACACTCATCCTCCCCTGGCACCGTCTGTGCCCACTCCCAGGCGAGCTTGCAAAATACAAATCAATTAGGCGTTAAAAAGAATATCCAAATGGCAGAGACCCCTCTAGACGCACAAACACTCTTACTACAATGTATATGCGAGTGTGCGTGCGTCCATATGTGCGTGTATGTGTATGTGTGATTTTTATTTATTTGCTACTCCAGATCTTTGAGGAAGCCCTTGGCGACGCCTACTTAATGGCTATCAGTGAAACGCTATTAACGCCGCACTGATTTATTGCAATTTAATTTTGTTTCAATTTGGCCATGTTCCAGTATTTTATTTCACAAATTATGTGCAGACACGATTGGGGCGTGGTCAATTGCTTAGATACGTAGGCGTATAGAGCCCTGGTTATTTATAGCTCCTGGCTCATGATTTACTCTTAATGGCCACAAACTGGAAACTTGGCTCAAACTTTGTTTACAGATTACCCAGTAAATGCAAACCTCTTTATTGCTAAACAATAAAATTGCAGTATTTTCGTATTTCGAATTGCTTTCCAGAGTTTTCACATTTATGGAAAGCAACCGTTTTCGATTTCCATAGATTTTCTATTCTTTTGCCGTTTATTTAAAAAAGGAAAATTACTTTGAGTTGATGCTCAAGTGGCGAACCCAAATTTAAACTGAGAGAAAGTTGGAAGAAAGCACTAACTTTTTGCCTTTGTATGTTTAACATGTAAAGTTGCGTCTTCGTGTGTGTTACACATCTTGTCATGTCCTTATCGTTCATGTCCTGAGCGAGTAACATAATATGTGTGTAAATATGTATGTGAATAGTAGTACTAACGATTTATGTGGTTTCATTTAATGCCGAAAATATAAATTCCTGGAGTTCTTAGAAAATATTGATGGATGCTTGATTGACTTGTCAATGATAGCTCTTTCTAACGGTAGCATGGCTTTTGGCCAAACTTAAAGTAAATTTATTAATATTTTACTTGCACTCATGCAAATTTAAATATGAAAAATATGATTTATATTGTAAAAGTCTATGAATAGGTAACTTTCACAATGGATTATATGTGTTTATTGTGCACTTCCATTAGCAGTTTCACAGTTTGTTACCCACACAATCAATTGGAACTTTGGGCAGCACTCCGTATTTGCGAGAAATGTTGCGAACCCCTTTTAATTGTGTACATTAGCCAAACAAAAATATAGGGTTCAAAGTTCAAGCGTGACAAATAAACCAACAATTAACTTTAATAGCAATTTCCCCCAAATCTTTGAGAATATATTTGTGAAATTAACACTTTCACTCATTCTAAAAGTTATTGCCATTGTTTGTCTGTCGTCAAATTTGAGAAAACGGGGGTTGGTAGTGTATTAATGGGAGATGCCAAAGTCAAGACACAAATTATTGCAATTAGTTGAAGAAGTCATTTATTGATTTTGTTCGTTAAGAGACGCTTGGGAATTTGAACTATGAGGTTGTCCTCAACTGAAAAGTGTCAAATATAAATGATAAGGGAAAACATTTCGTGTGAGAGAGAGAGAGAGAGGGAAAGACAGAGATCATTGAACCCATGGTGTGTCATACAAGCAATGAACTATGAAGTGTCAGAGGCGGTGCTAATGCACGGTTAATAATTGCCAAAAGTCAGTGAAGCTGAAAAGTCATTTACCAAATATTGAACTGAAATCAAAGCCATATTGAAGTACACTTTAAGACACAAGAGGCGGAAGTGCATTGACATTGGGGACGTATAAATAATATCCGTTCGACGACTTTTTCATAAGGTTGCCCTAAAAACAACAATCATAGCAACATAATCGAGAGCACGCACAGCCGCAGAATCGACGAGCAGAGCTGGACACGACTATATCTTGATGGCAACAATCCTAATGCTTATAAATCGCCATGACACACACACACAAACACACACAGCTCGCCGAGGCGACGTGCTAGATAAAACTCTTGTCAAAATGTATTTTATGGCAATGGCAAGTAGAGCCTTGTGGCTTGCGGCTTTCTACTTGCGACTTGCGACGTTCAACGTTGCACGTTGTTGCGTCTGTCTCAGCGACTGTCACTGTCACTGTCACTGTGACTGTCACTGCGTGGTACAGTGTGACTGTGTCTGTGCCTTCTTAATAAAATTGATGTTGTGTCCATTTCATTACTTTGCTAAGGGCAAATAATGTTGTTAACTCATTTTTCGCCTAACACTATGCTCTTCCCATGGGTGACATTCAAAGCATTTGGAGCTTGGGCTAATCAAACATTTGTTGTCTTTTGGCCATTTCACTTTGTCAACAGTGGTGCTGGAACTAAATGCAATTAAGGCCAACTATGCGAGTCTGTGGCTGTCGCATAGAAAAATGCTTTAATTTGTGTTAAAGCACTGCAAGTGTAATTAATGCCACGCCCTCCTCACATATGCTTATTTACAGCTCCAAGTGCTGGCCAAATACTTCAAGCCCAGGCACAATAAACAAGCTGTCAGCTCAGCTCCTCTGTTTCTGCCTTCGTTGTTGTCCTTGCGCAAATTTACGCTCACAAGCCGCTTATTTCTGCTGCCCACTGCCACCGCATTGCCGACTTGTGGCAAATTAAATTGTTAAAACGGGAGTAAACTCTCTGTCTCTCTCTGTCCCCTCCCTCTCTGTCTCCCGCTATCTCTCTCTCTCTCTCTCTCTCTCTCTCTCTCTCTCTCTCTCTCTCTCTGGGCCAAGGACTCAATGCCTTCAGTTAATGATGGCGCTTTGTGACCGCTAAGCGTTTAACCTTCAGACACTGTGTCGTCGAGACATGTGCTATATATATACATATATATATATTTTTTGTATATATATTTTTGTATATTATATTTTACATTTACTTTCGCTTTTCTCCTTTTTACACATGCTTAATTTTAGTCGGCAAATAAGCTTAAGACGCTTTTTGATGGCAGATTAATGAGTTCTTGTAAGCAACGGCTCTCATTTAATCTTGTTACTTCATCTGACTAACTTGAGTAATCACACTAAGGACAAATTTTAAACAAAATAAGTTAACAAATTACGCATTTGTAAAGCTTGAGCTACTTTACTTCTTTCTGAATCTAGACTTCATATTTTAATTTATTTAATTTCATATTTACAGATTCCAGCGAACTATTACTATATTCACTACATTGTATAGATAAAATGAACAAATAGTCTGAAGAAGCCTTGGTAAAGATTCTGAGAGATGCTGATTTGTGCCAACTGAGATGACTATCTACTCCTCAGCTTTTATATATATATATAAGTTAACCTCTAGTTCAGATTAAAGTGAAGCCCGATAGCAATAAAATGTATTGAGTGCAACGGCCGCTATTGAAATACTTCCAGGTAAACAAATTTTTCGAAACTTGAAATATTCAATTTTTAGATTCTTTTATTCTTGACAAAGGGCCAATTAATGTTGGCCTTTGATAGCCACGAGCCGCCATTATATAGCTATCTTACTTGTATAACATATTTTTAAATACATCACAATGTGAGGTCGAGCATGGCCAGACTAAAAATAAATACGGAATATGAAAAACAAGTACTTAAGGTCCTTGAGACATCTGACGGAGCTGAAGGCTCAGCAAGTCTGAGCATGCCTCCCCAGGAGGCGGCATTGAGTAACGTCCGCCAGGGTCGTTAACGCCACAAGCATGTGTGATTATCTGGACAAGAAGCTTGGTCAGTGGGTGACTTTTGTCTGCTGATTTAACTGATAAAAATGGACAGTGAAAAAATTTAATTTTAAAATCAAGCTGAAGAGTTTGTGCGTGTTTCGTGGACAGTTTGGCGAAAAGTATTCGCCCATATGCCAAGTAAATGGCTTGATTGGCCAACACTGGGCAAGTGCTGCAAATGCTTGCAGGACAAAGTATCCAAGCCAAAATTAAAGCTCAGCTTACAAACAATACGAGAAGCTGCGTGTGCGGCTGCATAATATTTTTCGATTTTGCCAGCAAACAAACATAAAGTGGCGCAATGTTTCCTTTTTTGCTGCTGGCTAATCGTACGTGTGTTTGTGTCATATATATATACATATATATATATGTGTGTGTGTGTGATTGAGTGGACGGAGCATGTGGAATTTTCCAGCAGCTAGTAAGGAAAAGCTCCATGCACATCAAATGAAATTGTAGCTCATTCCACGCAGCCAACTCCATCGGGTTGGGATACTTACGGATATCAGGATATTCGCATACTGGCAGCTTGGTAGTATTTGAGCTGGCCATGGACAAAACTTGTCCATGAATTCAGCTGTGATCTGGCATATTTGACTTTGTCTAACCTTTTGGGTGCGCAGCTTGGAGTATGGTGCAGTTGTAATTGGCATATCTGTGTCAGAGCCATGAACAGCACAATGTGCCAGGATTAGCCTCCAGGGCGAGTGGTACTGCAATTGCGTATGTGAGAATGGACTTGTTGACGGGCAACAATGAAACCAATATACTAAATCCAGATACATTTTATTGAGATAATTTGCACTACGCATCCATTTGTGACAACTTCTCTATACTCAATGCTCCAATGTAAATGTTGCTGATTGTCTTATGATTTACTATTTATCATGTGCTTCCATTGCATAAGAAATCACATCATTTTTGTTGTAAATGTGTTTCATTGCCATAAAAGGAATCCCCTGCATTGTGAGTATCGGTCAAGCAAAATCCTCAGTTAAGCTATTGAAATTTTAAATCGAGCCAAACCCTTTTGCTGTTGACCCGAGGCAACACATGGCACATCATCCGAAGAGAATCGAGTAAATAATGCCGGTTCAGTAACCTCTTTATGCCAACAATTTTCTTACCCCTTCATCCTGCAGTTCGGAATTGTGGTGAAAGATTAGCTCCAACCCGTCACCCATCACCCATCACCCGTCATCCAATTTTGTGTCACGCAGACGTCTTTGATATTTTGTATTTCTTTTCTTTCTTCTACGTGGCAGGCGAATAAAATTTCATTTATTTATTTTTCATTTCTTAGCAAATTGTTTAGACTACATTTATGGTGTTTATAAGGGGTTGTACCATGTTTGGACTGTACTGAATCAACAGGCGGAATTTGCAATTTGCTTAAAATTTTTGATATTTTGTATCACTTAGTCCCTTTTATCATATAACATTTACAAAATCTGTTTGAGAATTAAAAACCATTTTCTTTTTGTATTTAAATAACATTTGATTATTTAATGAACAATATACTTGAATACTTTTCGAAAATATATTACCATCTATTGATTAAAAACAACAAATGTGTGTACATCGTCTTAATTTTTTGTCAGGCACAATATCTCTGTTTCAAATATCTAAGCAAGGAGAGATTGCAAAAGGAAACTTGATGTGCGATGAGCTGAGATGAAGATGAAAACGGAAGATGAATTATATGTTGATCCTTGCGGTTTTCTTCAAGGAAGGATACCCTCTCGGTTGGAGCTCATAAAAACTATCACTCAAATCAATAAGCTGTTGGTATTTGTGTTGTGGTCCATCTTTTGATTTCGTTTTTTTTTTTATAACTTTGTTTGCTGGATAGGAAGGAGAGATCTATAGGGTCTTTAACTTTACTCTTTGTTAGCCATATGTTGTCTGGCTTTGCATATGGATATGTAAGCTGCTCTCTCTCGCAATTTCTTTTTTTCTTATTTTTTATTTTGTGGTTCTCATTTAAATAAACCCAAATTTATGGTGTACACAAGCACGCACAGTCTTTGAGCGATTGGCGCGTTTTAACTTGGCTTACTCTGCATGTTGGGAAGGTGGAAAGGGGCAAGGACGCTTTTTTGGTTTAGGGATATTTCCGTTCTAACAATGGTTGCTTGTTGGCGTGATTTATACGACGCAGCGTGTGGAGATTTCATTATATTTTCGATGCGTGCTACACTCGAAGGTTTTTCCCCATTTTTATAGCCAGGCAGACGACAGACGGCTTCTTTGCAAATAACGGAAGTTTAGTTTAATCGAAGTTGTTGTCACGACTTGCGGCCGCTGATTGATTGCCCAATTGATAAGCCAGGCGCCTGTCATGCAAATTAACTTAAAGTTGCCACGAAATCTTCCCGCCTGTCTCTTCAATTTTAATTTTAGCTGAGAGTGAAATGACATTTGCGTTTTATTGTTTGTCGTTACCGTTTGCCAATGTCTCAAAATGAAATTTGTCTCTTACATTTACCACAAGAACAACAACTTGAGTAAAATTTAAATTTGTATCAAAAACATGGCAGCATCTGCGACTTCTGATGTTCGTCTTCTTTGTGAATCTGCGGCGGAAAATATAAACTTTGCATTTTGAAACCAAAGTCATTCACATGCATAAGAAAGCGTGGGTGGTTTGAAAAGTTGCCATGTTGAATCAAAAAAGTTCTTCAGAAGTCCACTTAATAAATATTATTATAATTATAATATATAATATTATTATAAATATTTGAAGAACTCCAAGGAGATTATTACTTCCTCATGCTTGAGGAGTTCTAAAGACCACAACTTATTTTTACAAATATTTAAGCGACCCACGTAACTGAACTGAACTGAAAATCAATTGAAATCAAGAAAGTTGATACACAATGCGTTTCGGCAGCTGCATTACTGGCAGTTGGTGGTGAATCTGACTCTTCGTTTTCGATTTCAATGCATAAATTATTCGAGCACGCTCGAAGCCCTTCTGCCAAGGGCTGCTGAAGCCGAAGCAGAAGCAGAAGCTGAAGCTGAAGACACTGATAATATGGTCACCTACCTCATAAAAGTAGAACGAATTCAAGTTGTCCAATTCGCCCGCATGTGGCGACGTTAAGTTGTTGCCCGCAGTTGCAGCCGCCTGGAAGTCGCTGCCTGACGATGTTGTTGTTGCCGTTGCTGTTGTTTCTACTGCTGCTGCTGCTGCTGCTGCTGCTGCTGTTGTTGTTGTCATTGTCGCCGCTGTCGTCTGGGCTGAACTCTCGGTCGTTGGCGTTGGCGCCAACATTACGTGTGAGATCGCAGGTGTGAAATATGTCAGATTAACTGCAGCCTCCATTGGCGCTGGAGTTGCTATGCCACTCAACGTCAACTGACTGCCATTGGACGCCTGGGGAGGTGGCAGCATGCCCGACGATACGGAGGCCAGCGTATAGTACAGCGAGCTATCGAACAACCTTAGATGCAACATTCTGCCTATGATTGAAACTCGACTTAAGTGTGAGCCATTGCCAACTGCGGATGATATCTGCAATGATACGTGAATAAATATTTGAAATTCACAATTATAAAAACTTTACTGACACGTGAATAGCTATATAAATATTTATAATTGTTGTAAGTGAAACGTTAAGCAAATTAACAATTGCCACTCATAAATCCCAAATGAAAAGCTGCATAATAAACGCTCTAAGTACTTGCTGGCTGAATGCCAAGTACTTGCGTTACTTAACATGGCTTTTGTGTGGGAATTAGCATTGAATCTGGAGTTGGGCACCAGCCGTGGCAGTCCTGTATGTGCGGGCGTGTGTGGGTGTGTGGGTGTGCGTATGGGTAAATGTGTATAGCTGCCTGTTTAGCTGGATTAATTTCAGCTTACAACACCAGCGGGCAGGTTGTGTACTGAATCTTGTTATAAACCTGGCGCCGTATGCGACATTTAAAGGTGACAAAGTCTGACGCTAAATGAAGCTGGAGCTTGATGAGGGTGAGCACATAAAAAATGCCTGTGCTCAACTTTGATGCCTAGCGTAGGAGTAAATAAATTTAAGGCAAACTTTTATCAATTGTTAAATTTGTTTGAAATTGTTTTATTCTTGAAGAGAAACTTTGTGGTTTCAGACTTAAAATTATTACAGTCTGAACAGAAAGAAATTTTATTAGGTTAGAATTAAGATTTCTTGATAATTATATAAGTTAAGTATTTTTATAATAATTATAAAATGTCCTGCTAATTTCGAAATGTGTATATACATGTGCCTGCAAGCATCAGGCGAATGATGTCCAATTAGATCCGCATTAGTAATATCTTCACACCCCCCGCTTCTGGTTAAGCACACACGCATGGATGGCGTCTAGTCAGTGAGTTGGAATAGCACGTAACTGGGCAGATTATCAGTGTGTCACTAATTAAATTAAACATGTGTAAGTCTTGGGACCTTAGCACATGCAACTGATTGTTAGATGTCCATTGCTGATAACAATAACTTAAACAATTAGCTTCTTGCCCACAATGTCAATGTCCTGGAGACACGCATGTCTGCGTTCCCCAACTACAGAATAAAGGGACTTCTGAACTTTCTGTGGCTTCAAAACTTATGCATGCATATGTGTCGCTGTCTGTATATCTGTCTATCTATTTGTCTGTCGGTCTGTAAGTCTGCCTGTAACTGTCTGGTGTGACCTTTGGAAGCGGCTTTAAATTAAAAACGTAACAATATGTCAACTTATTAGCCAACAAACTGTGGCTGCGGTTATAGCTTCGCAGCTGTGGCGAAACGTGCATGGAGTTTACAAAACAAATTTTATTTTAAATTCAAACTTTGTTGCGAGATATTTGGTGTACTAATGCGAGCACGCAACTATTTTGGCAATGATTTATTAGTACACATACCTCTGGGCAGGAGGCGTTCCCAAGTGCCATAGCGCTTTTCTTGCCAGCCTTCATTTTGACAGATTTCATTTAGTCGAGTGCCCGCCACTTGGGAGGCGTTTGGTCACGCCCACTTGTCGCCACTTTCAATTCTTGTAAATATATCACTTTTTATTGCATTTTACATAAGCATAGTTTCATTTATAATTTCAGTTGTCCTATGTCTTTTTACATTTGGCTCATTGCCAAAAATGCTTATGCAGTTTCTGTTTTATGTTTTGTTCACTCGTACTTCATACATTCACATGTATGTCTGTATGTATGTGTGTATGTATGAATGTCATCCAACTCGTTGCGCATGTCTTACCGTACCCTTCATCTAAGTTCTCTCTGTGAACTGGCGCTGACAACCTGATGCGTTGCCATCAAATAATTACTCAAAATGCTCTACTAAAATGTCATTTAAGTGGTAATTCTTTGAAGTGCTTTATGAAATATTGCAATACGTTGTGTTGCATTTGATTGTGCTATATTTAGTAAAATACATTTAGCTTTATATTGCAATAGTTAAATTTAATATTGTAGAGTTTCAATTTGTTTTAATCAAAATTTGTCAACTGGAAACTAAACTACAAACGAAAATAGTAACTGCAAATATTGCAATTTTTTCTTTGATACCCGAAAAAGTATAAATAAAATTCATATCATATTTTAAAGAAAATAAAAATTGTACTCAGTGATTTTATTTTTATTAAACGCTAGTCAGAAACTTGAATTTGACATTTTGTTGTGAACCTCTTGTAAATAATTCCAATTCGTCATAAATTTTGAATAAACTGGAATACTTGCAGTTCTAGAGTGGATAGACAAGCATTGAAATATATTTTTTTAAATTAATACCATTGGACTGACAATTGTCTATGCAAATCTGTAGACTATATTTCTACTTATATTCCTACTTACTGTATGCATATGTAAATTGGAAATATCGCTTTGAAGAATTATTCAACTCAACCTATTTGGACTTTGCATAATCAACTTGGCATTAAAGTTTCAGGCTGCTGCTCTTAATGCGAATTTAATTTGCATGCAAAATATCAAGCAAAGCCCTTTTCATAGCCTAGACCTCATTTGAGATAGGAAGAGAAATGAAAAAATTACAGAGAGATAGAGAGAGAGAGAGAGAGAGCGTTTGGGAATGATGCCAAGATGCCGTTGAGTTGGAATTTTATTTGTTTTGCATTGCGCTTTGGTTCAAATTGATTGACATATTTTGACTAAGCTGTCAGCCGAATTGCAGACAGTTTCAGACAATAAGAAGTCAAATTTTAGATATGACATGTCTCTCTATATATACTCTTTTTGCACTGCCTTTGGCAGCCAGCCGTTGTTGCTGCTTACACAATTGGCTTTAGCGTCGAGAAGCATTCAATTTGATTGGAGAAATCAGTGCTTGAATCGCTCATGTGAATGCAAGAGCACTTTGGTGTTGTTGTTGCCGTTTTCAATGATTTTCTAGCTAAAGCTGATGCTACTACTGCTGCTGCTGTTGGAGTGCGTCAAATCTGACATCTGACAATACCTAATGAGCAGCTTTAAAGATTCTCAGAGAGAGGCAGACAGTGAGAGGGAACGAGATAGTGTGGTAGCGTGTGTAAGTAATACAGAGCTTTTCTCAAAAAATTGGACAATCTGGCTATCGACAATCTGACAGCTTAAGGGCAGACACTTTTGCTTTGTTTTGTTGCAACAACATTGAATAGAAATTTGTGCAACGTTGCGTATACGTCATAAAACACCAATACAACTGTTTTTGCTATTGCTGCAGTACGAGACTGCTTACTTTACTGCCACTTGCACCATATTTATGTATTGTTTTCTTTTGTTTTCCTTTGATTCCAACCGCTTTGGGTACGCCATTAAACCATTACGTTGTCTGCTGTCATGGCTGTCGTTGCTGTCGTTGCTGCGTTGGCTTTAATGTGTCCTGTGACAATTGTCGAGCACATATTGCCGAGTGGCAGAGGACACGTCGCAGCGACGCCATGCTGCCTCAAAATGAAAAATTGATTTCATTGCAAAAATATGACTGCAACATGGCCGGGGTACAAACTTTATTGGGTCAACAGATCGTCCACGCTGTATCTGTATCTGTATCTGTATCTGTATATGTTGTATTTTCATTTCGTTTTTATTTTTTATTTTTAACTTATGGCTTGCTTTGCGCTGTTTGCGTTATGTTTATGGCTGCTCCTCTGCTATCCTCATCATCTGTGCAATTGCAGTTCATGGCAATCAGCACAAACGACACGAGTTTAGTATTTCATTTCAGTTTTTCTAGAGCGTGACGTGTGCTTGCCGTATAAAAGGTAATTGGCAGAGAGTAAAGCCATAGGGATTTCCCAGAACTAAAATCCTTTTCTTATTTCACTTACACTCAAAAATGCTCACATATATGAGCTTGCTAAATAAGTAACAAAGCAAACACAAAAATATATATAAATAAATAACTTTACTTTGGTTTTGGATGGCATTGTTTGCGTCTTTGTCTTTTAACTGATTTGAATAAAGTCCCTAGAGTCCCTCATAAAAATTTGTATTCTTGTAACGGTTAGATAAATGCAAATTTTGAATGCTTTTAAATGTATCAAAGTGGTCGCGAATCTAAATAAAAGTTCATGTTTTATGTTGAACTCACATGACTTCTTAAACAATGTAATAATATTTTTAAATTTGCAATAATTCAATTCATTATTATTTTTATTTTTATTATTATTATAATTATTTAAGTCAAGAATATAGATTATTAAAATTGTATTTCTATATGTGGTAAATGTTGTATAAATTGTTAAGCGCAGTCTTTAAATGTCAGAAATAGCTCTCTTTGGTAATGGCAGATTTGAGTATGTCCTGGAAAATACTTAGAGCTTGTTAATGCGACTGTCGCGCGTCTTAAGTAGCCACTAATATTAAATCCAAATGACAGACAAACAGACAGATATAGTTGCACGTTAAGCCGAACAAAACCTTTGGCGTATAAATGTCTGGAATATGGCGAAGTCGGCTCGTTATGCTGTCTCGACGGGAACAGCAAATGAAATGTATATATACCCTGTATTCAAAGGGTATTGTAGGGAATATTAGCTCTATGTACGCTTGCCTAATAGAGTAGAGATTAGTTTACCCGTAATATTTTTTATTATACAGCATACTTGTAGGATGTTTGTTAATTTCCTTCAGTTAGTTCTCTGGAATGGCTTAAGGTATTGTAGCGTCGTGCAATCACATAGACAAAATCTTCTTAGTTGCTTAAATGGTAAATAGAAGAGGCAGCAAAATTGAAAAGTTCGTGGTGAGAGTCCTGAGTGAAACTTTGGTGGCGCCTCGCCCTCTACCATGTGCTCCGTTTGGCGTCCCCAATGGACAAAATGCCGACGCGTCTCTCGAGGTGCGGCATTGAATGGCATTTTATTTTATTATTACACACAGGTGCTTGTGCATTTATATTCAAATTTGTAGCACCTGTAAAACAGTTTGGGAAACAATGAAGCCGAAGCAGGCCAGACTGAGGGCGCAGGGTACTCGTGGGTAAAGTGGGCATGGCAAGGCTGTCTGGCAGCTCGGCTGTCATCTTAACACTCCTAGCATGTTTGCACACATACACGAACACAATTGGTATGCTGCAGCTGTGGCCGTTTGCTAAAATTCGACAAATATCAATGTGTAGCACATATCGTATAAAAACATTTGCCACTCGAGAGTAAGTTTACATTAAAAGGTATCGCTAAATTTAAAGTTCGCACTCGTATCAATGGCCAGACATTATGATTATGACTTGGCCAAAAAGTTTTCAGGCTTACACATGTCTGAGACGACAGGCCATTTGTGAAGGTGGGCTAAGGCAAAATACATGATTTTGCTCTCAAAAGTGACAGCCAAATCGGCGAGCACTTAATTTACCAAATACCAAATATCAAAATACGAGAACACCCAGCCGAACGAGTGAAAGAAAACGAATATACGAATAAGAAAAGAAAAATGCGTATCCGACATGTTGCCTAGACAATTTGTGGGCGTTGCTTTTACTTTTGCCTTGCCTTGCATATTGCTGGCTTCATTTAAAGCCAGGATAAAAATGAAATAACATAAAGAGCTAGAAATTGATAAAACCATGCCAGTGCAGATATGAAGCTGATTTATTATTAATTTTCAGCCCACACGAAAAACGTCATAGACTTTACGCTTATTATATGTAAGCTCTTATCGGCATCTGTCTGTCAAAATGTCAACAGCTAATGTTTTTTGTTTTGTTTTTTTCTTGTTGTCTTTGAAAGAAACTTGTGTTGAAATAGCAAGCACACATTGCGTATGAATGAATCAATGATATTTGTTGAAATTTTAACGAAAAGCTCATGTAAATTGATACTTTTAAAATGCCCTGAGCTATGCATGGACTTGTCTGTCTGATCCGAGCATTAAATGGACTCTAGTTGCCAGTCTTTAAACACTTTAAGCGCCTGTCAAGTGGCCACCCACGCCACACACAGACTCAGGGCCAATGGAGAGGACGCGTCAGAGCAGAAGGATAAGGGTAAGAACGGGTAGAGACTCGAGTGTGGCACTTAAGCGCCTTTATTGAATGTTTACATATAAACGATTCGCACCTGAATGAGGTGGGAAAAACAAAGGCATAAATTAAATGAAATAATTAAATTCATTGGAATGAATGAATGCCGGATGCGGGATGCAAGATTCTGGATTCTGGATTCTGAATGCTGTCTGCTGCCTAGCCTGGCCCATTTGGCCAAGCCTATTAAGTCAATTATAAATAAATTATGCTGCCTTCAACAATTACTTGACTGCTGAGTCTGACGTTAATGTAATCGGGCAAAAACGGTAAAAGCGGGTGGCGTTAATTAGCAAGGGGGAGGGCTCTCGGCATACGTCTGCCGAGAAGTTATTATTATTATTATTTATGTATGTTTAAGGTATGCAGTGCAAGTAATTGTTTCACTATGCGAATGAGTTGTGAGTGTTACCTTGATTCTAACCACTCCTACAGTCTACAGAACTCCAGCAGGCTGCTTTTAAGCAATTCCCAAACCAAATCAATTGTATAAAATATGCAAGAACTCTATAATTTTCTATTCAAAAAGATAGAAGTTGCTGGTGCTAATGAAACCAATGCCGCGAGCACAGACACTGTTCAAAGATGCCACAATCTAAGTCTCCACTTAGACAGGCAGATAGACAGTTGGGAGAACTTAAAGAGAGACAGATAGACAGATAGACAACTAGCCAGATACCACAACACACCATTTAGTATAATTTGTGCATACATAATTTATGCGCTACTCACAGTTGGCAAGCAACGCGCCTTGTGTTAAGTAGAATTTGGAACTTAATTAGACACAAATGCACAAAATGGCAAATACCGCGGCGCCCCCATGGATTTCAGTTCTGCGCAGAACACTCAAATAGGCTAAAAAGTTAACTGAGAGTCAATTAAAAGTAGTTGTTGTTATTGTAACAATTATTTAAATATCAGAAGCTGCTTAATAATACATAGAATTCCACAATTGACATTTCGCTCTTTCTACATTTGGCTGGAAAAATGCTAAGTGAGCATCACTCAATTTATGCGTTTGTGGCTTTGACAAGCGTTGACTTCGCCTCCGACTCCGACTCCGACTCCCGCTCTCACCACGACTGCGACTCAGACTGAGGCCCATCCCCGAATCATGCTTAAAAGGCCGTCGTGCGTTAATTAATCAAAAAACCGTTGATGGTGCCGCCAGCGGCTGCTGCTGCTGATTTTTGGTGGTGCTGGTGGTGGTTCTGTTGCTTCTGCTGCTGTACGCTGGACGGTCAACGAACCTGGTGCTGAATCTGTCGCTGTGTGCAAACAACTGAGACCACGGTGGCCAATCAAAGTGCATTACATGGTGTTGACTCGAGTGCGTACATGAACGCGTATTTAATTAAATGTTGAAAAATGAATTTAGCACGTGTTGTGCCAGGAAGTGTCACAATCAACGTCACACTCAGTGCCCTAGTCTTCTTGTAAATATCAGAAAAGGAATTTAGCTGAACATAAACAAAACTTGCCATTGCAGGCCAACAGGTCTTAAAAAGCGGCAATATTCAAATTGAAAACTGGCGAAAGGAAATGGACGCGACGTGGGCGATGCCAAAAACTTAAAAAGAAGACCAAAGAAGTCAAGACAAGGGGCAGACAAGTCAACAGCCACCAAAGTAGAGATGTTGGGATGTCGAGACAGACAAGAAGGAGATGCGAATAAAATCAACACCTACAGTAGCACCGACAAAAGCAACAATGGATAAATCACAAATTTCTTTGGTTTCATTCTGCAATGTTAAAAGTCGAATTGCCACATGTGGCATGGGGAAATCAAGCTGTGAGTCGCCGACTTTTTTGGCAGGCCTGTAATTACAGTAGGGCGGGAGCTTGTGGGCGTTGGCGTTAGCGTTGGCAAGAGCAAGAGCGAGGGCGAGGGCGAGGGCTTGGGCGAGACACAGCAGCAGGCAAACGTATTTTAATTTGACAAAATGTATAAATTTAGAAATCAAAAGGTGTCAAAGCTGAGACAATGCTCTGTGCGTTAATACCCTATATTACATACAATTAGAGGTGTATATATCGCTATGTTCAATATGTAATAAGCTAAACAGAAACGTTTTACAATTTTCTGCTTATTTTTATAGCATACTATCCAGCTTGTTGCGGAGCCTAACTCGGAATGAGAAAACCCTCCTAAGTAATTGCGCTTCAGCGTGAGGTGCCAAGCATCTAGCCGAGTAGCTTTGGTTGTCTGGATTGACATGGCTGTCAATCACAGACAGTCAATCAGTCAGACAGTGAGTCAATCAGGCATAGAGTTAACTTTTAAATCAGTCAAGATACAGACATGTTTCAACTTGGTCAGGAGTAACAAAATGTAATTCGTTTCTATAAGGGTATTGAATCAGGAGTATCGCGGTTGCTGCTAATGTTGCTTAACTATCAAGAAAGAAAGCAACCAAAATCTGTTCCATTTGATGCCGCTGCAACTGACACTTGACACTTGACGATGTCGTTTCGTACCTGTAGTTAAGGCCGCTTAATTGCCGTCGTCTATCTATTGCGAGCGAGTCCTCTTCCCTGAGTATTCACCAACCCATCTTCGTCCATGTCGTTTGCCTATTTATGCCCAGCACGTATGCATCGACGGGACTGCAAACGTGTTAACTCTTTTCATGTGAGCTTAGCGCACTTTCCTCCCAACTGTTTGCTTGCCTCGACATGTGGCATGTGACATGCGGCATGTGGCATGTGGCTCATGTATAACCATTGATTCCCACATTTTATCGGTTAGATAAAATACAATTGAGCAATCGGTAAATAACTTGGAAGATTTACATTTTATTGTTATAGAATATTAAATATGTACAAAATTGTTTAACTTTTTCTTTAACTTTATCATTCATTTAGCCAAGTTTAATATGCAATGCTAGCAGCAGCCAATTATTTGATTACCATTGACAAAGTTTCCTTATCAATATATCAACATTAGAAATTCTATTAATAACAAGATTAAACAGCTTATGATGCTTCTTCGGCTGTCTGGCATTTACACGAGCATTTCTTGAGAAATCTTCGAGCGCCATATTCTTAAGTAATGTAAGAGTCAACTTAGGATCTCATTGCTATCAACCACTTTTCCTTTTTTCTCATTTTCACACATTTGAGGAGAACAAGGACGCATTGCAAAAGTTTTACCATTTAAATAAGTTGAGTAAAAAGTTTATTTGCACTCGATTTCTTTTCGCCCGGGAAACGACCAAGTTAGGCGAATGAGAGAATAACTGAACAACATTGGATAAATATTAAAAAGATCCGGCTGCACTTTCACACTGCTTCAGTTTGCGTTACGCATTACATGATGTGTCCATCGGAGTAAGTTCCAGGACTGCAGTAAATGCGATTCAACCTGCACTTAAGTGCCAATCATATTTGAATTTGCACTGTTACAGCAATCTATTCTAAAGTTATTGCTTGGGCTTAAAGGAGAAGTTATTAAGTGGAAGAAATTCCGATGGCAAAGTGGTTTGACTGATAGCCTAATCGTATGGCTTGTGAACTGCTTCCAAAGTGTGTTGCAGTACCAAAGTGCTGAAGCATTAATTAAAACATGGTAATCAATTTGATATTTATGCTTGTCTATATGCAGGCTTTTTACTTAATAGCCACAATTTATATTTTGTTTGGCAACGATAATACTCCTAAAATAAAATGCATTCCAAATGTATTGCAGCTGTAACAGTTGGCGGCTTTTCAACTGTTTGACTGACTGGATGACGGCATGAGTGCATGACTGCATGATTGCCTAACTTATCACGCGTGCAACATGTTAATGAGCTGTCGTTCCATTAGCAAATGGCCGTTTGGGGTTTTTCGCAGACTGCTGCTGCTCTTGCTGTTATTGACGTCATATGTCAGGGAAATTATCAAAACTTTGTTGCAGTCGCTTGCATTGTTATTGTTCTTGTTCTTGTTGTTGATGTTGTTGTTGTTGTTTTCATTGGCATTGGCCCCATGACAGCAATTTCGGCATCATTGCTGCGGCTCGCATTTTATTTTCGCAGCAGCAGTAACACTCAGATCCCCGCCCAGGAAAGCAATTATAAAGCAGGCCAACTGATGTTCTGATGTTGCTGCTGTTTTACTGAATGTTTGCTGACATTGCTATTGTCAGCATTGTTTATGATGAACAGTAAACAGTAAACAGTAAACAGTGAGTAAGTTCCCGTGCTGTTAGACGTGGCAAAGCAGTCAACCTGCGTAGTTTATTTACATACATCTCCGCTTATCAGGACAGCCTGTCCAACAGCACACATGGCCCAATTAGGCAAAACAAAAGTGTTTTAATCACAGCAGCGATAAAATTGTGAAACATATATTTTGTGGGCTTTAGACCGGACCTGCAAGGCAAAGATTTATTAGGCATTTAAACTTGAATTTGTGGTTTTAGCCATGCGGGCAACTGGATTTTTCCATACTCTATTGCCTAAACGAAAAACTTTAAGCTTAAACTAGGTAAAGACAAATTTACTGCAGAATTTTGGAACAAGAAATCACTTGTTTGGGTAGTCCATCTTCAATTGGAAACTAATGAATAATAATACAATCTTACTTTATTTCTTCTGAAGATTTCCTCACGAGAACTTCAGCGAAACTAATTTCCATAAACTACTTAAATTATGGCAGCTACTTAACTCTGTTTAGAGTAGCGTAAACTCAGATTTGGGTAATGCTTAGATATCATTCTTAATGCATAATAGGAGTATTCACCTCGCATTCTCGCATTACTCACGCAGATGCATAAATATGTGCTTAATGTGCTTCATTCCGCATACGCAACGTTGAGCAGATCATGCAAGCCAAGTGGTTTTTGGCTACACCCACACACTGTCTAGTGGGTGGGTGGGCGCACATGACGTATGATTAACGTGACTGCCAACTGGACCTGACGCTGCAACTGCAACTCTATGAGGTCTGCATTCATGAGTCCGTGACTGTTGTTTTTTAAAATCATATAAATTACGTTAGCACTGCTCATGGATTGCAGGGATCTGGAGAGCACTTTAAACGACACAATATTACCATTAAAAATAATAAGAATAAAAAATTATTGAAATGTCAAGCGTCGATTTATGAGTTTGCATAATTGCATGGCCAATAAAAATTAAATACGCATTCAACTGTCAGCCGGCAATTATTAGCCTCAAGTGCAGTCGATAATTAAGCTCAACGTGTTAAGAGCGCATAAATTATAAAGTAATGAGCAAAATTAAATAACTCATATGAAAATGTCATTTAAAGACACGTCGAAAGTGGCGGCAACCTGAAATTGCCACAGCCACCGCCCCAGCAAAGTAGACCTCGTAGACGAACACACCCATTGGGACAATCTCTCGCTCGGTAATGTGGCGGGGGCATCATTAAAAAAATGCCGTGTACGGCACAAAAAAAGAAAGAAGAAAAACAAAAAATAAAAATGGGCAGCAGACAGCTAGAAGACAGCCAGACATTCGGCACATTATTGGTAATCACAATATTTATGTGTGTTTAACGACACGACAGGCTAAATTGTTGAAACAAATCATTGACAGCTGGCTCAGAGCAAAGAAGCGCATCCACACACATTTGCGGTGGTCTTCACTTTGCAACAATTTCAATCTTATCTTACTTTTACTTATTTATATTTTTGTATATTATTGCCTCTTTTTAGGACATTTTTGGCTAATTTTTTGCTGCTTCACGAGACTTTGCGTACAATAAATCAGTTTTTTGCCTTGAAAAATAACAAAAGAAATGCTGTCAAGACGCTGGCTAAGACAAATTTAGCTCGTCGGACAAAAAATCCTTAGTAAATTGAAATTTAAAGAGATGTGTACAAATTAGAAAATTACTTGGAATATTTCATGTTCATTTTAGAGCACAATAAATCAAATTAATATTCATATTTATTTAAGTAGGAAAATATTTTTGTGTTTCTATTATAAATGAATAAAAACACATAGTTTTCTTTCTATTGCTCTTTTTCCTATAGGCATCGGAAACTTTTTATAAATTGCAGTCCCAATTAAGGACACTAACATTTATTTGACAACTGCTTTTTTTGCATTTAATACCCTAGACTTGTAATATAAACTAAGACGATTCACTCATTCATCACTAATTCAACTGCAGATTCAATTAGAGTGCTTGGAAACATATTTTGTGTGAAAATAAAGCCAATACTGCTAAGATTTGATGTGAAATAAGATTTGATTTTATATACCAATCAGGAAAACTACCTCAAATTAATTTGCAAGCCTTAAAAACTGTTTATAGAGTATATCGCAGTTAAAAACTTTATATTGTACGTTTGTCCTTGCTTTTAGGAATTTGTGGTGTCCTTTTTGCTGTGCTGCAACAAGAGCAATTAGCAATATTGTAAATGTACACATACTCTTAACTAACAGTTTTGCTGAAATTGTTTGAAAATTCCGACTGATAAAATTAATAACGAAATTCAAATAAAAATGCAAGCCTACAAAACTATTTATATCATGTTAAGGCATGAGTTTAAAAATTAAATTGCTAACTTTGTTGGTATAAATTAACTAGGAATTACACAATTTCTCCAGCAATAAAACAAATTAGACCCAATTGATTTAAAATGTTGTCGCAAAGGGACACAAAAATTCAATTAGGTGTCACAAATTGCAGATGAATTCATGTTGAGCGCATTTCTATTTACTCAGATAAGACTCAGCGGAACTTACAAGTATTCGGACAGACTGTGAAATCGCTTACTTACATTGTATCTGTTTAATATGTCTGAATGTGTGACAGAGACAGTGATGTGGCTGTGCATGTAATAGACAACATCCTGTTATTGTCAGGCAGCAGTGAACGCAATGACATGTAAAATTTATTAACTGTTTTTTATATTTTTAACAAACCCGAATAAGAAGGAAGCGTCCCCAAAATAAGGTTGGATAGCATTTTAGTAGCCTCAAAAAATAACGAACCTATAAAAATATAATAGAAGACTACAAAATACTAAGAGATAATAAAAAAGCAAGTGTAGTAAGATAAATTACATATTAAAAGCATCAAAAAAACTCATAATTATTCACATAATCCATTTCTATTTGATGGTTTTGGCTTCAATTGAATTCTCAATTCCATTTCACTATTTTATTTGTAATGAGTGCAGGGTATACAAATACGTAAGAAGTATTAGGAGCAGAAGTAACGCACGATTGACTAACTAAATGCCGTCAAGTGAAAAATGAGAAAGATGATCCACATAAAGCTGTTAGCGAAGTGTATAGCATAACAACTTACTCAGATTGTTAAGGCGAAATCATGAAATATGCCATAGCCTCAGAATGGAAATTGAAAATCAAAGGGAAAGCTGCCATGGCAAAACTGCACATACAAATGCTACAAATGCTATTTGCGATTTTACACGCACGTATTTCTATTTCTTTATGTGTTTTAGCCTTAAGTCTACTGTGAGACGCATGACTATGAGTAGTCGAACAAGTATAGATATGAGTATGAGTATAAGCATGAGTTTGAGTGTGTTCATACATACATATGTACGTGATCTGGATGGTATTTCTGTTGCATACATATCAGCAGCTACTAGAAACAATGAATTGAGTTAACTTACTGTTCCATGTAGGCTCTAACATTCTTTTCAACTTGATTGCCTGCCCAGCTTATTTCATGACTGTATTTCCGAATATCTAAAAATTTCAGTTCAAATGAAACTTATGATATTGTTATATACACGGTATTTTGAATGAGTTTTCTTAGTAAATATAATTAAAAACTTCAGTGAAAAGTTTTCGAAGTATGCAATATTTCTATTCTATGAATTCAAAAAGCATGCGCTATAAATTGCTGTATTTATTAGAATAAACTTTCATAACTTGTTGCTTCCCATACTGTGTTTAATTGGGGGAAAATGATTTCAGGAATTGCCTTTTAACATCTGCAATGCGATATTATTGCGCAGTTCACGTCAGCCGAAAGTCATAGCTCAACCTATCAACATCAACAATATCAACCTGACCTCGCCCACTTACTCCAACACCCACATATGCACACACCAATTGTGCAACATGGCGTTAGAAAAACATATGATTAGCTTGACCGACGCATATGTGCATTTATCTGTGTGTGCTCTCCACATATGGTGCTAGCTTGTAGCTTCGTATTGCTCGTCAGAGTCATGGTGTCCAGCTAACAACTTCATAAATATGTGGAGCATGTGTATCGCATGACAACCCCGTCATCTATTTTCGTTTCCCCACTTTAGTTCTCCAACTTCTGACCAGAGATTTGTGCGTGTCATCGTTCAAAGCGAACCATTTTTACGCTTCCGTTCAACAACAAAATGGCATTAAACGCAGATCAATCACAATCTAGACACCAAACTGACCCACATAGACACAGGATGTGAGTTGAGTAGCAGGGGTAGAGTTTGGATCTGTCCATAACTGACATTTGAGCTTTGACGTACGCACTTTTATTCTCTTCTATTTGGTTAGAAAGTTTGACTTGCTGTTTGCCTTCTGTTTGGACTTTTTTCCCTTCGCTTCAGACAATAACGAAGAATTTATGGCGTCAAAGCCAATCCCCCGAATCTTGGCACAGCAATTTTAAAGCGTAACTAACTTGGGTGCTACTAGATGGAAATTTAGCTAGTTTCCGTTCAGAAATTTTGAAAATTGTTTTAAATATGAAAGCCACACGTTGCCATAGCTCTGGCTACAATTTCGGCCCAAAACAAAAACTATTCGATGCTGTTTGACCAAATAATCTGAAAACTTGTAACCAAGCTGAGAAAACTTTGATATCCACATTGTTTTGTGGAAATGCGGTTTGTCGGCTTTCCGAACGTTTTGAGCTGCAAATATTTGATTCGAAGTGGTTAGATTTAACTAGAATGCTTAACCAAATCAGTTGTTTATTGGATCAATCATTTCAATGCATAATCGAGTGAATTGTGCGTTCAATCTAATTGGCATTTATCGTTTTGCCAATATTATTATTCGTATTGCTGCAAGTGCAACAACTTAGTTGCAATTGCCAAACATTTTCGTTTGCCTCATAAATTCGATTACCATCATAATATGCATATTTGATTAGAAATTCCAATATGCAAGCAGACTTTCTTTTTCAAGCAAGCACATAAAATGCAACGGAATGGAAAACTCGGTAAACAAATTGCAGTGATTTAGTCGCATTCTCAAAAAACTTTCTGCAAATTCTTGAAATCAATAAACTTTTCACACTTTACAAAATAAAACTACTTAAATTAGCAATAGATACGTGTTTAATTGAATACATGACTAAGTGGAATAGCTTAGGCCTTTGGCAATAAATTAAATTAATTGCTTGACTTTTTGCTTGGCATTTGCATTGAATTCAAATGTTAAGATTAATCACTGTCAACTAAATTTAAATTGAACAGATACTTAAGAGCTAAGACTCAGTCCAAGGCATGGCGCTTATAGTTGCGCAATGCAATGCGATACTCACTCAAGTATTTGCCGTGGCATGAATTGCAATTGCAAATAAAATTGCGTTAGACTTAAGTTCGAATTTCAATTTGAAATTGAAATGAAATCGTTATTCAAATTGCAATTTCAAGTGCTGTAAAAGTGTTAAACAAGCGACGCCAATTTGCACCAGCAAGTTGCGATTTGCACTTCAATTATACAAATTTTAAATGAAAATTTCACTTCGATGGCACTCGAGACTCGATGATTTAGTTTTTCAAGATGCAAACAGCTGCAACTTGTCGGTCTGCTGCCACCTAACGTTTTGTATCTCAAAGATGCACACACGAGCTGACCAATTAATTGTTAGCCTTTTTGCAACGTCAACAAGTTAAAAGCGTGTTGCAAATCGGTTGACACCAAACAACACTCAGATATTGAAACTTCACTTGAGTTGGTAGCAAAATTCCGCACGGTACATAAATCTTGAATCTTGTTATGGTCAATTAGCTTTCGGCAACTGTCCTTCCGTTTGGTAGTTGCAGATGACTTTGTCTTGGACTTTCCGAAGGCCGTTACAACACTTAGCACAGCACACTTTTCATTTGTACTTATTACGAATGCTCGCTGTATTCCGTCGATTGTTTTGGCCGCGTTTTTGTTCGGACCACGCAGCATTAAGAAATACACCGTCTGGCTCATTCACAATTTCACATTGAACTGAATTTGTGTGTGGCATCGTCGTGCGGATTTTCCTGTTTGCTGTTGCTGCTGCTGTTGCTGCTGCCACTGCTGCTGCTGCCGCTGCCAAAGCACAGTGGCCTTTGTGAAGTTAGATAATATGCGAATATCAAGCAAAATCGTTTAATGAAACATTGACATGGTTATTCCAATAGTTAATTCATTGAATAGTTTAAAAGCGGAGAGAGAGTTTTAGTTTTAATATAAATTTTCATTTTAGAACACAGCATTTGCTATTGAAGGTTTTAAAAATTTGTTTCATTTTAATAAACCATACTTTTTAAGTGTACCTTAGAAAATAGATTTATTATACCAATTCTTAGAAAATGTAACTATTATATATTAAGATTCATTATAAGATAGACCACTGTGCAGCGTTGACGTCGCTGCTCGCTGCTTGATTTCACTTCAGAAAGCTTTGCCGGCGCCAGAAACCGAAATTGAAACAGCTGTTCTTTGTTTATGTTGCCCAACTAGTTTTCGCACACATGTTGCATGCCAATTTGTTGCTGCTGCACTTGAATGTTGCACGTCAGCGATTGCCACTGGACTTGATGATGAGGACGTGTGCTGCCAAGTTATGTGCATCAAGTGTTTAGTTAATATTTGTAATGATTCTGACGTTTAATTAAGTTGTGTCTGTTGCCAGCAACATTTGTTGAGCAACAAATGATGCTATGCAACACCAGAAAGCTTTTAGGGAAATAACAAAGTCAACATTTTGTGAAGCTTTCTTATCAGCTGGGTTCTGAGGCTAACTGTTAATTTAAACGTGCAAAATATATAAACTAAATACAAGACAAGATAAACAGATACAAAACATATTTTATGATATTTTTAATATTTTTCACAAGTGAAATCTCGATTGTGACTATTAGAAAACCATTATTAATTCTAAAAATAGATTTTATTGCTTTAAGAAAAAAAAACTATAATTATATTGAAATAAAAATGTAAACAAAAATTATATTGCATACACGTGGCTGTTAAAAATGGTTCGCATCCCATATTAAAATATTGATTTTTATCCAGCATATTGTTTTTCATTTATTTCTGAATTCAATTGATTTAAGAGATGCAAAACTGTTGACCCAAATACCAATGCATTTAATGCCAATTTGTGTTGAGTTCCATGCTGAATCTTAAAGACAAGAGAGCAATGCGAAAACGAGGCTGATCCCGAGTAAACCAACAAGTTCAGATACATATGTATGTGCAGAAGTCAGTAGACAGTGTGATACAGTTAAAGTTATTGTTTTTGTTTTTATTTTGGTTTTCAATTGTGAATGCATGACAAAAAGCCATCAAAATACGAATAATCGTCACCAATCAATGCCGAACAGAGCAATTTGTTATTGCAAATAAAACGGCAACAGCTGCGTTTATGAATATCGCATTTAAACTCAATTCGAACATGTTTGAAAACTTTGGCAGCATCGCATAAATAAGCGAAGTTATTTTTTGTTGTTTGTTATATCTGCTGCAGGCAAATTTATTGTTGTAGTATTTATTTATTACGCACATTTAGTCATAAAGCACAACGCCGAGAAATGAGACAACGATTCTAGCGAATACGATGAATGTCGACAGTCGTCATGTTCCTCTGTCAAGTGGAAATGCTTTAAGCAACAGACTAACCGAAATATGTATAGAACAAACTTAAATAAAGCAAATAAATATAAATTTATTTATATACGTGAATTAAATACCCTGGAACTAAATAAAAAACAACTTAAGGCAATCCTTTTCGTTACTTTTAGAAAAATATCAAATAGTCCATAAATTATATGCTTTATTTTTAATATTTTATATGGCGTGTTAAGCGTTTTGGAATTTTTACAATACCCCACAGAATAAGTGTGTTTCAATAAATATTAAAATGCTTAAAAATATATATTTAGCGACTTCTTGGGGTGTAGGTGTTGCATGAAAAGAAATAGCTTGATCTTGGCGACAGCTGACAAATTTATGCATCTGTAAGATACTTATGTATATATGCTTCTCTGCTTGCTAATTGGCCTGCTCATAATTCTAGTATATGTTCGTACATACATAGACGTACTTGTTTATTTATTTATTTTCTTAAGACTCAACACGCTTTCTCTACGCATTCCACAATTTGTTTTATTTATGCGTAATGTGCTGGGGATTAACTGAGGACGTTAAATACTAAGAGAGATTAGGGAACTTAAGCTGGTCTAATGCCCGAAATAAGGATGTCGTTATTCATGAGTGTTTATGAGTAATATCTATTTAAATGCCAGCTCGTGTTGGTCAAACTAATGAAACTTTAATTAACACTTAATTTACCCACAAGTCCAACAAATCAACAAACCATTTGAGGGACACAATCTGATTGAAATGAGTCAGAGCATTGTGCACTACAAGGACATCAGTTGCAACTGACACATCTAAACAAATAACGACCACACAGAGAGCATTAATGTCATGCAAACGATGATACACAAAAGTTACAAGAGAAGTGGACAATTGTGTAGACAAATTCATATCAACACCCGGACACACACACACACACACACACACACACACACACACACATGCGCTATGTGGTCAACTGCAGCCTGGAGCTTTGTCAATGCACAACCAAGTGGTAGCCTCAGTGGCAGCAGGATAAACTGATATAGAAAATCATAAGTTATCAAAATGTCGGCTGTCGTTGGCAGTGCATGAAACGTTTGTAAATTTATTTATCTATACATGTATGCAGAGACAGACCACAGTGAGTAAAATAACTATGTGAACATATGTATATTCTCATGTTTATATGTATGTAAGGCGATTTCATTTTTGACTTCTGATAGAGATGAAAAGAGAGAACGAGCTCTCACAATGACCCCTTTTATGATTGTGTGTAGTTTTCAAAAAGCCACTGTAATTGCGTATGTGCGTGTGTGTTCCTCTTTATCGCATGCAACAGCTTGTCAACTACATTATAATGCGATAGTGCGCAGCCCTGCAGTTGCCCAGCAGCGCACACACGTCGTATGCGCAATTTGCATAATGAGCAAAGAAACAAAATGATGGCGTATGCCCCTGGTTTAGATTTCAAAGCATCTCAAGGCTATAAACGGGCCCAAAAACAGTCGGCTGACCCAATTATGTTGCCTCCATTCAGTTGTTCTTGCAGTCGTGCTTGAAGTTTTTTGGCGTCTGTAACCTGAGGCAAATGCGTTATTTTGCAAACACAGACTTTAGATATTTCTGCCTTAAAGCCATCACGTCGAAAGTATACCACTTAGACTGGCATTTAAAATTCCAAGTGCGTTCAAGATTTGTCAAACGCCAATTTGATACAGCCACAAAGGTTCAAAGGTAAATAATCTGATGACAAAAAAAGAAGAAAATGTTGCCAATATTTGTACTTATAATATACGCAAATTCAAGAAGTCAACCAACCAAGTAACCATTTTAAACATTGCAATCAGCTGAACCAGAGCACCACCTCAGAGTGGGAGCAGGGCAAAGCTCATTAGCATTTTGATTTGAAGAAATCAAAGAAACATTTCCGGCAAAACGGATGACAACAAACATTGAACCTCGCCGTGTGTCATTGGCTTTTCCCATCAACATATATTACATTTAATACTCTCATTCATTTGAATCTGTATCCATTTTAGTTTCCTAGAGCTGAACATATTTATTTTACTTTAAGAAATTATCAAAGTTGGCAGTGAAAATATGTTCATAAAAATACATCGTTTATTGGCTGTCAAGTCATTTTAGCTTAGCCCTCAGTTGGATATATACAAATGTGAAACAACAAAAAATTGTATTATTTATCAAGATTTTAGTTAACAAGTAAAAACTACATTCTGCTTTAACAAAGCATTAAGTTTTGTTAATGAAATTAGCACACGGACAACTTGTTTCACATAACAAGTTGTGTTTTATTTTGGCGGTAAGTTTTTTCTTCGAAGAATAGGAACAGGATATTTGGGGAAATTGATAGAATGGTGCGACCAAGTCGACGTAAGGGCATTGAAGAGGTCTATGGCACCAAGTTGGAGGCTTTGCAACCATGCCGACCGCAGACTATTCCTCAACCTAACATGACAAAGACGGCAACAATGCGTGTCGCCTCCTCACGCCAAGGGGATCCACGCACCCAGCGCAGCTATGTCACAGCTAATGATTATTATATTACAACAAATGTGCCGCTAAATGCCACCAACATGCGAGCTGCGAATAGTACTGTTGGTGCACATCCATCAAAAACGTCACAGATGCCGGTACAGGTGCAGGTGGCATCCACGCAGGGAATGTCTTTCGGTTCACTGTCGAACCGTCGAAGCAAACCGACTGCGCGTCAGCCGATACAGAACCAGCCGCAGAAGGTTCACTTTGTGGCATCGGATAACACCAAAGGCCAAGGCCATATGCTGCCACATGGTCACAATCATTCACATGCTAAACCAATGCCTATGCAATTCAGTCAACGAAACGTCTACGCACCGGGCCTGGAAATGGAGCCTAATGTTGGCGATTTCACGGATAAGGATCTAATGATTTCTACGAGCAATGTTAATGCGCGTCGTCCACATACGCATTCCCATCAAAACCAACAGCAACCACAAGCGCATTCGCATCCGTTACAGCATCAGTTACATCAACAGCAGCAGCTGAATCACCCGATTAACACTAACATGCATCATGCATCGCATACCGAACAGCAGCAACAGCATCAGCATCAGCATCAGCATCTGAACCAGAAATATCCGCATCATTTGCAGCAACAACATCAGCAACAGCAGCAGCAGCATCAGCAGCAGCAGCAACCACGTCATCATCAGCGTCAGGGACATTCACAGCAGCAACAACATCAGCAGCAGAAGCGGGGAATGCAATTGTCAGCTGTAGCCGAGGAGGAGGAGGAGGAGAAGGAAGATGATCCCGAAGAATTCTTTGAGCTTATACGCCAGACTGTGAAGACGGCCGTTGGAGTAAGTACTCTTTCTCCCTTCCATTCCTTTTCCCCATTCCCCTCTCTTATCCATTCTCGTCTGCCCGACAGACAACCATTTGTGATGTGGTCAGTCGCAATTTTCTCGATTTGTCCACTAAAATGGAACGTTTTTCAAATGAACTCAAGGTGACCAATGATCTCTTTTGTAAACTGCATGACGAAGTCACCAATAGTAAGTATGTCTCCTTACAAAGGCAACGCTATCGCTCAACTCAATCCCTTCGCAGAGGTCATGCACTACGGGGAAGAGAATACCCGTCACTTTCGATATCTGTGCATGAAATCGGAATATGACAAGATGTTCTATCAGCATCAGACGATGTTAACCGGCAAACAATCCTCTAACAAGGTGGCCGCTGCATCTCAGGCGAACCTCATTCCTACCGCGATGCCCACCAGAGTTGCTAAGCAGTCAGCTGCTTTAAATCAGAAGAGTGTTAAGCAACAGATGGCAGCTGGAAAGTTGGGTCAGGGCAATCTGAAGAAATTGACCAGGGAATGTGCTAAAGCGCAAAATCCTTGTGCATGCCGCAGTACTTCAAAGACACCACCCCAACAGCAGATGGAGGAGCAACAATCGTCATCGGATCAGAGCGTCAATGTTAAGTCCTCGGAGCTGGGCGTGCGTGAAGTGTTGGGGCAAATACAACGCTATTGCACACAAATGCAGCTAAAGGATCTCAAGGAGGAGCAGCCAAAATATAATTCAATGACAGGTATCTCCACCATAGAGATGAGCAACAAGACAAGCTCTGGCTCTGCCTCGGGCTCTGCAACTATGGCTGGTGATCCGAATGGCCCCGAAATCAAGGGAAAGACACATCCAACTTCAGCATCAGCAGATGGCGATGCTCTCGATGCTGAGATTGAGACACCTGTTGATAGCATGGACGAGATTGACAATTTTCAATACAGCTCCGATGAGATGTCCTCGTACAGTGACGACAGTGATGTCAAATTTAGCGGCACCACCACAGCACGAGCTCCTATCCAGTCATCGAGGCCCAAGCTACCCATCCAGCATTCAAACAAGGGCGCAGGCGATGGACAGTAGAGTTTGTTATTAAACCAAGCTAACCAATTGCAAATTCTAAACACAAAATAACACACAAATCCAACTGAAATATTTAGTGATTGAGTTACGGTTTAGTTTATTCGGATCGCACAAAATTTAAATGACAAGGGCCAAGTGCCAAGTGCCTAGTGTAGGGGACGAAGGAGAAGAGAGTCAAGCATAGGTACCACACAAATAAGTTTGGATCATTTTCCCAAATGAAATTTGTTTCATGCGTGTTAATTTTACTAAATGGAAGAAATAATTAAAAATATAGCAAAATAAAAAATACTAAAATTAAAAAAACTACAATAAAAATAAATAAAAACGTAATAAACATAAATTATGACATTTAATTAAATTGAGTCAAGAGCTGGAACACATTTGATAGACTCGCTCTCAAGCTGGCTTTCACATTTGAGGAGCTTCAAAGCGATTGCCGTTGTCTGCTTAGTTGTGGCTTATTTCTGACCCATATAATGCCAGACAACCTGGTAAATACAAGTAATGCCCATTGGTGTCACTAATAGCTGCATAA
This sequence comes from Drosophila macrospina, assembly GCA_035042075.1. Classification (NCBI taxonomy): domain Eukaryota; kingdom Metazoa; phylum Arthropoda; class Insecta; order Diptera; family Drosophilidae; genus Drosophila; species Drosophila macrospina. The sequence goes on along the minus strand of JAWNLW010000574.1, from coordinate 1,662,640 downwards.
TATATTGACTGAGAAATATGGAAACGCTTACAATGCTAAGTACAGAGTGTAATGCACATGCCACACGGAGCTGACACCAAAACTAGGCATAATTGCGAGTCTAGTCTAATGCATGAATGACTGGATGACAGAATGAATGAACGAGTGAGTGAATGAGTGCATGAGTGGATGAGTGGATGAGTGAATGCGTGAATGAGTGAGTGGATGCAACAACGCCCACGCACTCTAACCCTTAAACTGGGCTCTTGCATTTTTATGGGCTTACGGCTGTGTCAGACTTGCCAGTGCTATGGCCAAAACAGTTGGAATAGTTACGTAGACGTGGTCGTGTGAGTTACAAAGCGAAATAAGTGCCGCTACTCTGTGTGGTTATAAGTGTGTGTACAATTTAGTTACATATTAACATCTCGAAATTCGAAATTCTCGTTTCCCCCCCTGTGAATTGCATAAACAACAATTTGCACATTTCGTTTGCCCAAAAATGAATAAAACTGTCAACTGTCACGTCGCTTGGTCCAATTGCAATTACAGTGGACAAAGTCAGCGGAGACGAAGAGCTGCAGTTAAATGAAGCTTATACAATGCCAATGACGAGTGCCTCGGGGCCAAGTGATTTGACTAGTTGCAACTGCAGCTTACGGTTGCTGCTCACGTTGACGTTAATTAAAAGTGTTACGCAAATACCACTAAACCGGAAACGCGTACTTGGTAGAACCGTCTGCAATATCGATACCCATTTGGGGCTTTAATCAGTTATTTTCGAATCCCTCGACAATCCCAGGGACACTGCAAACTTGTACAGGACGCAGTCAGCGCAGTTCATTCAATTGTCCATCGATTGGCAATACAAATTTTCTTAATAAATATTATTATATAGTCAAATATAATGTCCCTTTGTAACGTACCAAGACATGTGTTTGTAACTCAAAACCGGCTTCAATCAGCTGCCTAATTGTAATGACCAATATTTGAACTTCAGGCGGATGCCACAAAGTCAACAAAAAGGGTTGCAGCAACTCAAACATGTCATAAACAATATGTAAACTGTTTATTTTTGTAATTATGGAAAACATTTTCACTCAAATTTGAGTGTATTCTCGGTTGAGTGTGCTCGCATAACCATAACAACGGGACCGTAATGCCCAATATGTGGGCCTAAGCCAAGTTGGCCAAAACAAAACAACTAAACAACCGAAACAGGTGCAAAACATTACGGGGGTTGCTCTCTGCTCTTTGTGGAACCACATTGGGAAGAAATAAGCGCGAAAGCCAATAGAACATAATTGCAACGCGACGCGGTTTGTTAACAGTTTGTGCGGTGCCGTCGCAGTTGTTGTTGCACTTGCAGTGGCAGTTGTAGTTGTTGTTGCAGTTGCTGTTGCAGTTGCCGTTGTTGTTGCTGTTGCAAAGCTGCACCCTTTGGCAGGCGTAACGCAAATTGATTGTCTATCCGCAAATAATAAAACACAGAAAACAGAATACAAATGAAATAGAAAAAAAAGTGAAATAAAAAATAAATAAATCGAATTGTTGTTTCTGTGTTGTGCTTCGTCCGAAAATATACTTCACTGGGCAAATATAAAACGACAAACCGAAACGTTTAATTGACCCTAAAATTGCTCAAGCGTTCACTTTTAGTTTTAGTTTAGTTATTGCCTTTGCTTTTGCTTCTACATTCGATTCTGGCTTTGGTAGTTGAGCCCCTGCCCAGAGCAGTTACAGATCATAAATATCAGAGTGTGTGTGGTACTCATAAAAATATTCGTAAAATATATAAATTTTATATATTGGAGAAAAACATGGAAAATAATAAAAGAAAAACTGCGCGCCATTAACAAGCCAATTTGCATGGCATATTAATGCTGGTCGCAATAATTTCCGCAGAAAATGCCTATTGATTTTCTTTTTGTTGCTGGCACATTTGCTGCGGACCATTTACCACTGAAATGAAAATATGAAAAACTAAAATATTTGTCAGCGCGCATTACTTTGCACTGATAGAACGGAAGAATCGAGAACAGCAGGAAGGGAACTATGCCAAGCCACAGCTTTGTGTGTGTGCGTGTGCGTGTGTGTGTGTGTGTGTGCGTGTTAGTGTGACAATTTTTAATGCGATTAAAGTGCAACACTCTCTCTACTAAGAGACCAAAGAAAAGAAGCAAAGCGAAATGGCAAAAGCTAAAATTCCGCACAAAATGAAAAAGAATTGCTTAACGATTTGCGTAGCCCGCAGTTATTTCGACCATCAAATGTTTTTCTCTGAGTTTTTCCGGTTTTCATTTCAACAATTTGCCATACGTATCTCCTCTATTTTCCATTAAAGTTCACTGTGAATTATATTAAAATGCTGCTAATTGTCTGTACATGTTAAACGCTGTAAAAAATCGACAAAAAATATCTGAAAATTGCGAATTTTTTATTAAATTAAAATATATAAAATCGCAGCAATGAAGAAGGTCATGAGTGGCATGCAGCGAGGTTGCAAATCGCCAATGCAATTGGGTGAGTACTACTATAGCACTTGAAGTACTACAAATACTTTAAGCTTGATTAATTTGGTATACACTTCAATTGCAATAACATAATAATTTCATTATTTAATTAAATTAATCATTTCCAATTACCTTGCACCACTTCTCTCGAAATTTTTTAGTTTATTAAGTACATATTAAGTTGTGTGGCAATCGATGCTTTCTTTAACATATCCAAACTCTTTTTAGTGTTATTCTACCTGCTCGTCACAACGCTCTGTATAGATCAATGCCTTGGGGATGGATCTGGAGCGGGCGCAATACCCACAAAGAAATCGACTCCGCTGCGCATAACGAAACCAAGGCCTGTGAGCACCACATTAAAGCCAACACCAGCATTATCAACAACGACCAACGAAGCCAGCAGCACTGATGAGCAACTGGCGCCACTAATATCCTCCACCACGGAGAGCATCTCCGGCAGCAGCGATCTCAGCGATATCAGCGATGTCAGCATCAATGGCAGAAGCAACAGCTACGGCACAACTGCAGCCGGCAGTTTGGTGCCAGAGATTTGCATCACTGGAATCCAATTGGTGGTGACCACTGCGGATAGGGAGCCCGTTATTTATAGGCAACATGAGCTGGTCCAAACCATCGAGGGCGACGTCCTGTTGAGTGTGTTGACAAGTGATCCTACATCGGCTCTGTTTGTCATCAATCGGGTTAATCAAGCCAATCTCATTTCAGCCGACTTCGAAGTTGGTGAGTAAACTCCACTCCACTCCAAGGATACTCGGTATCTATAGGATATGTTCTCGTTTTCTTAGGCATTCGTGCGATAAGCGTGGACAATGCAAGTCTGGCCGAGAATCTGCTGATTCAGGAGGTGCAATACTTGCAGCAGTGCACACAGTATTCCATGGGCATATTCCTAGACAATGATTTATACAAACGGCTAGAGTCGATCATCCGGGACCTGGAGTACAATGTGTGGCCCATACCCACAACCCGTTCCCATCTGTTTCCCAAGGTGGCACATCTGCTGCACCAGATGCCCTGGGGCGAGAAGATTGCCTCTGTGGAGATAGTAACCGAAACGCTGGATATATACAATGAGTTCATGGATGCCGCACGACAGGAGCACATGTGTCTGATGCACTTCAAGAGCGATGACAATGTCTACATACTGTTTGGCAACAAGATGCCCAGTCACTTCAAGGAGAACGGCACTGTGTTTGCCGTGCCCACGGAGCGCACAGACCACACGTTCCTGGAGGGTAAGAGATCCTTGACACACAATCAACCAAGTTGGATTAATCACTTCCTTCTACACTTCTTGCAGAGCTGCCCAACAATGCGTTTATATTAATGGAGAACGAAATTGAACTGCGGGCAACCGACCTGGATCCCATAGCCACAACGCTGGACGAGGTGCTCATTGGCAAGACCGTGCTACCATCACGAGTTCTGGCGCTGGCCAGTCCCATTGTGGATCTGATGAACTGGCTGCGTGGCTCACTGGCCAAGCATTGCAAGCGGGACGAGGAACTGCATATACTGGAGAGTTGCTTTAACTTTCTCAACTTCATCGAGGATTGGCGCACCCCGGAGTATCGTCATTCACATGACACGGCCGAGTTGCTGGCGCTGTTGCAGATGCGCAAACTGTCCACGACAATGACCTTCCAGATGTACCAGAAGAAACTGGAAACTCTGGATGTTATAACGGGGCAGTCACGCATGGAACTGCGAGAGATTGCCTCCCAGAATTTTGTGACCAATGTGACCACCTACTATCACTACAATCGGGACAACCACACCAGCCTCGAGCTGAAGACCAAGTTCGGCTTAGTGTTCAACTGTCAGTATACGGCGGGAGACAATCGACGCCATCCGTTTGTATTCGATGGCGAATCTGTCATGTTCTGGCGCATCAAATTGGACACCTGGGTGGCAACGGGCCTGACGGCGGCCATACTGGGCCTGATTGCCACGTTGGCCATTCTGGTGTTCATTGTGGTGCGCATCTCCCTGGGCGATGTCTTCGAGGGCAATCCTGTCACCTCCATATTGCTGCTGCTGTCCCTGGTACTTGTCTTCTGCTCCTTTGTGCCATTCTCAATGGAATATGTGGGCGAGCAGCGTAACTCGCATGTCACCTTCGAGGATGTCAACACACTCAACACCCTTTGTGCTGTGCGCGTGTTCATCATGACGCTGGTCTACTGCTTTATCTTCTCCCTGCTGCTTTGCCGTGCCGTTATGCTCGCCTCCATTGGCTCCGAAGGCGGGTTTCTATCCCATGTCAATGGCTATATTCAGGCGGTCATCTGTGCATTCAGTATCTTTGTCCAGGTGGGCATGTCCGTGCAGCTGCTGGTCGTCATGCACATGGCATCGGAGACGGTCTCCTGCGAGAACATCTATTATGGCCGCTGGCTGTGGGGACTTCTGGCTTATGACTTTCTCCTGCTCTGCTGCCTAGTCAGCCTGGTACCGCTCATCTATAGATCGCAGCGTAATTATCGGGAGGGAATTCTAATTGTGATTGGATCTGTGCTGATGCTGATCATCTGGCTGGTGTGGATAACACTCTCGTTGTTTGGTGATGAGTGGCGGGATGCGGCCATTCCCTTGGGACTACAGGCCAGCGGCTGGGCTGTTCTCGTGGGCATTCTCATACCACGCACGTTTCTCATTGTACGCGGCATTGAGCGCTCGGATATTGCCCAAGCGCTGCCCTCGCTCACTTCCCTTGCCTTTGCCCAGAACAATCAGTACTCCTCGGAACAGGTAACATGATCAGCGATTAATATGCAAAGCATTCCATACCCACTTCATGTTGTCTACTTGCAGAGCGTTTATGAGTGCGTGAATCCCGCCATGCGCCACTGCTCGCAGGAGGAGATGAATCATCAATCACCTAGTGAGATACCCACTTTGCCTTTGCGCGGCGGCGGACCACGACGTCAGCAGTTCTTTGCCAATCTTCGCCAGGCCAATGCCAACATTAATCCTCAACGTCCCCCGCCGCGCTCTCAGCAAAGTCCTTCGCGTTCATCTGTCTGCTCCTTGCCGCCCTCGCCGGAGAATAGCAAGATAACGCGCTTCTGAATGGATCCGCGCTCTCTCCTGCTCCACTTCTAGTCAAAACCCTAAGAACGTGCATTCAGTAATTTTCTGTATTCCTTATTTGTTAACAACTTACCATCTTAATTATTAACGAACCAATAACTAGATGCCATTTAAGACTTCAATATGAATAAATGGGAAACAAAACTATTGAAATATTTGTATTTATTTTAAATAAATTATTTCATATGAGAGAAAAATACCAAATAGCAGCTATTAAAATAGCCATTCGCTTTAGAGCATAACATTTCTGGTTTAAATTAAGTTGAAAAGGCAATAAGAGAAATCATCTAAGTTCTTATTTGGTGGCCCCGCATTGGGCGTCGGCAACCCTTAAAACGACCCTGTGCCCTTGCTTTGTTCGCTTCATTCACTTGACAATTTGGTTTGTGTATTTGCTAAACAAAAAGCTTCCCTTTTGAAGCTTTGTAACGGCAACTCTAATTGGCTGTGTCAACACGTGACAAGTGAATGGCTATTAAAGAAAATCGTCTTAGGCTCGTATATAGAAAGAAAATAGAAGAAAACTCAATATCCTTTTGCGTCACGCGACACTTGGCGTTGGCGCCCATTGTTTGGCCTTGAAAGAGGGCGGAGTAGTTCTATTGTGTGCGTGGTGCTGACGTCAAGCCTCCAATGTCCACCCTGAACATTGACCGTGGCACATGAGAGAATGCGCAACAAGATATGAAATGTATATGTTGCCAAAGAGGGTCTTGGGTTCGCGAAAAGAACAGAGGCAACATCGCAAGGCCGCCAAGAACACGCGACCATCCAAAATGGCGTCGTTTTTAACCGTCGTCGCCACGCGCCAAACATTAGACGCTAGATGGAGGTTGGGTGTGTGTATTGTGTGTTGTGTGGTATGTGGTGTGTGGGGTGGGAAGGTGGCCAAACCACAGTTAAGTTATGCCGACAAGTTTTATCTGGATAGCGAGTAGTACGTGGTATGTTCGCAAATTTTGTGTTTCATACTTTTTGAGGCAACAGCTCGAGGTCCACAAGAAAAACACCAACACAAATAAGAACACGAAGACGTTACCGTAACCGTATGTAGGCGACTTGTTTTCCGCGCTTTTCCTGAGTAATTTGCACACCATTTGCAGAACACAAGCACATACACACACACACACACACACACACACACCCGAGAACACTCTACGAAAAGCAACGCAAGGACATTCGTTGCCTGCTCCTTGGGCTGTTTTATATGTGGCTTGTAGCTGCACAGATTTGCTTTTCCGTGAATCAGATAACAAGCAAAATATTTTGTGCTTCGTATTTGTTGTTGGGCATGCTTCTGCATAATTTTAAGCACACTTGTATACCCTATGCACAAAACACAAAGAGTTATTTCAGCAACTATTTTACATTGTGCTTGGTAAAGGAGGGAAAATGTAGCGCTAACTAAGCACTTAGAAGCGATGATATTTACAAAGACAATTTCGTAAACCGTAAATTATAACTAGTAATTTGTAAATAATACACATTAAATTGCTATCAATTAACTTATCTTAACTTGCTTGCACTATTCTGATCTTCATATAATAATACTCTTCCAAAACTACGACTATTTACTCCTCTCAATAATATGGGAACGGGCACAGGGCATCCGCTAGTCGGGCTTAGTTTACTTAAATACTTCAACTTGTAATTAAATCTGAAAGTCGCACAAATGTATGCTCCACATTATCTTAATAAATATATATGATGATAATGCAATTTAGTTAAATGTTTATATGACATAAATCTATTTATTATTTGGCTATTAAGTTTACGAAGTGCTTTTCCAATAATGTGTAGGAATATCTCTATTATCTGGAGAGTGACTCGTGCATTTGCAGCTGCAATTTATCTATTTTAAACTAAAGCCCTGCTAAGTGCACCTAAGAACTGAGGACTTGATGGGATTGCTGTCATAATTGTCCCAGTTAAGCTCCCATAGTTGGTAAGGGGTCGAGTGGGGTGTTTCGACTGAAGCGTGCGGCACTTGGCTGTCTAAAGCTCTGCTACGTGACATTATTAGCAGTGCAGTATATCCCATATTCCATATCCGTATCCCACACAACCGAAGCACCCATGTCTCATATGAGTATATTGTCTGTGATTTATGACTGGAGTACAACTAATGATGCTGCATTCGTTAGTCGCCAGCCGTTCCGGGTCAAACTGTGCTGAGTGTGTTTATAAATAATATGAATTCAAATAACAAATAGATGCAGAAATGCAGCTGCTGCCAATGTGTATTTGATACCAGCTCGATTAGCATAGTATCATTAGTGTCCCACACACTCACACACGAGTGAAAACTTTTACAATTTTAACCAGATATCAAACACTTGCTAAACTTGTAGATTCTTGTACAACAATAACAATTGAGACATCTGTTTATTGCATTATCCTACTTTTCCTTCATTCATTTTGTTTTAATGCGTGCGAGGAATGAATGAGCAGAGGAGATAAGAGCAAAGCAACGGTCGGTGGCTGCCAATCATTTGTCACATGCCAAGAGAGCAATAAAAAGTTACGGAAGGCAAACATTGCCGGCTGTATGAATCATCATGGCTTTTGTGACGACATCAACACATGCTGTCCTCCCACACAGTGGAGGCATAATATTTTGTTTAAGGTTATCTGTCGTCGGGGGCGCTCAGCTCGCATTTGCTAAACTCATTGGCATGTCGCCAAAAAATGTCGACGCCATATCCAGAGCCGCGTTACCCCTTTCATTATATTAGTCATGCTTACAAAAAAAGCCATATGACGCTTGGGCAACCAGTTAAGCCAGCCAACAAACCCAACCAGCCCCAAACTACTCAAGCAAAAAGCTAGAACTCACACAGTCTTAGCTTTTACTATACAACGTCAGACGACCCTTACTTTATGAAACTACAACGAAAATATCCCACTTCGTTGACTAAAACGAGGTTCAAAGGAGTAAGAAGTTGCCACCCACTGGCGCAGATAGCGGCAGGCCAACAAAACAAAAAGCTTTTCATTCATCAAAAGTCATCAGGCAAGAGGAGTGGTAGCGGTAGCGGCATGGCTTATGAGTGTGAGCACGTGAGTGTGTGTGCGTGTGTGACAGTGTGTGCGGCAATCAGTGTAGAGTCTGCGCTGCGCAAAATATCAAGAACTCTGTGCTATTTTTCGCCTATTTCATCGGAACAGGACTATTTTGGAAAGCCTCCCCAGTTACCTTTAAACGAGCAGTCGACTTGACGAAACATCTCATTGTATTTGTGTTTGTGCTTCTATTTCAGCTTCTGTTCTTATGTATTTCTATTTCCATTTCTATTTCTGTTCTGCTTCTGTTGCCGTATTCAATTGCTGCTGGGGATTCATTCATGAAATTTGACAGTCTGACGTAGGGAAACAAACAAAGCCATTAAGCTTTTTATTTTAATTGGCCCGACTTTGGCTATTTTTAGCCAACGACCAAATACGAAATACAAATTGCAGACTTACGAAACTCCATTGTTGTCTAATCTTTAACTGAAAATAATAATATGAATATGTACAAATATATATCATTAATATTATTGGGTTCATTAATAACCATATTTCACTTCATGAAACTGAACGCTTTTTTATTTGCAAATGTTTGTTGTCTTTCAGTATTTTAAAATATTTTAAAATTCTAATTCAATAGATCATCAGATTTGCTCGTGATATTTAAACGCTTTTGTTCTTTGTTGCTCATTTTCTCTTCCTTTTTTCTTTGTCTTCTCTCTTTTGCTCTCTCGCTCTCTCTCTTTCTGTCTCTGCCTAACAGTCTGCAACACTTTCCCTCTCTGAAAACAGCTGTACGTTGAAGCTTTCGTCAAGTTATGGGCAAAAGCTCATTCGAATGCAATCCACATGGCAACAACATCCTTGAAGAAAAGGATATGCGCGTGCTTTTGTGGCCAGTACGCGACGTTAACTCATGGCATACACACGCGACAGCGGCAAACAACCAGCGCGTTTCCCCAATACACAGACAGTAGCTTACACTCTCACAAATACACAAACACACAGGCACACACACGCAGAGAAACAGTTACACGTTGTATGCATTAAAAAATAAAAGCGCCAATTGCCAATGGCCTAGAATTTGAATGGGAATTAAAAAGTTGCAAAGCAAAATAGAAGAGAATGCAAATGTGAAAAATTGCTGGTGAAAAGTGCAAGTGAAAAGTGCCTATAAGAAGCAGAAAATCACATACAAAGCCACATACGCGCACACGCATACGCAAACAACACACACACATACACACACACACACACTCAAAGAGAACGTCATATGCCAGAGGCAGGCTGTCGCTTGGCAGGCACATTGACAGCAACAGCAACAAAGAAAGCACAAGGAGCAGCAGCAGCAGCAGCAGCAGCAGCAGCAGCAGCAAAAGCAGCAGCAGCAGCGGGAGTAAAAAGCATTTTGTGTATCCTATTTTGTGTGTGTGTGAGCGAGCGCGTGTCCATGTCCATGTCCACTGCCACAGCAGTAGCAAACAGAAACAACAACAACAATAACAACAACAACAACAACAGCAATTACGGCATGTAGTTGCTATAATGATAGATTTCAAAACAAAATTGAGCAAATTATCGTATGAAACGTGCCCCGGTTGAAAATTCTAAAAATAACACAACGCCAGAGTCGAACACGTCATTGAAATCGTAATCATAGTTGGATTCGCCATCGGTTATTAAAATCCAACTGCCGCCTGTGTTGGGCTCCAGCCAACTGACTTTAAATTATGCATGCACATTGATTTTCTGACGCGTCGTCGTCGTCGTCGCCGTCACCGTCGCAGTCGCCGTCGCCGTCACAGTCGTTGTCATTGTCGTTGTCGTTGTCATTTTCGTTTTCCTGCTCATCGCTGTCAACATCATTATCAACAACAGCAACAAAAACAGCTTCTGCCTATTGGCAATCTCGTAAAGTCATTTCTCGTCCTTCGTCCTGCCCGCGACGCATGTTATCAGCGGAACTGACGTCGACGGTGTTGTTGAGTGCGAGTTATCAGCGCACCAACGGCCTAACAAAAGGTAAGACAACTCGCACACACACACACACACACACGCTCACACACACATAACAACCACAACCACACTTACAACCCACAAAATATTATGCATACGCACGGTACAACGGGTCGTATGCGTAATATTTGTACTCAAATTGCACGAGGTATCGAAAAATACGACAATTATGATAATGATAAGATATGATAATGAATGAATCATTACACAACTGAAGGGCACTAAACTATTCAAAGCATGCTTTTGCCTGTTTCTGTGAAAATATCAAGAAAATGTGAAATTGAAGCCAAGTGCAAAGTTCAAAGTGAAACTGAAGCATTAATAATGGAAAATAGCACTTAACCCAAGCAGATACCCTTACAATGTCATTATTAAGTAATTAAGTATTTACTCAACTTTGGCCAAACAATTCTGTAACTAATTTGTGCAGTAAAATGTTGCTTAAATGATTAATTACTGTGTTATTGTTAGGCTAATTCTATATAACATAGAATTACGTGAGGTAATTTGTATAAATCGATTCTGAAATCATTTCATTAAGAGAAGTTCAATCTTCTGTACAGGCCTTATATAGCCAAAGGCAAATTTAATATGTTCTGAGTGAAATTATTATCAGATTTATTGACCAGCAGCTGGCTGGCAGCTCCTGGCTGAAAATGTCAGTGAATTTAATTATAATGTCGTAAAATACATTTATAGCGCATTTTCCACGCTTATTAACACCCGCACATGCACTCATTAACACCCATTCACCCAATAGCACACACATGTACTGCTCTCGGATGCGCTTTGTGCTGTCCTCCCACTTATTGCATTTGTTGCGTCATTGTTGCTATTTCAGTTGCTTTTAATCTGATTTCAAGTATAATTGCATTTTTCAGCGTTAATTCTATTTGTCGTCAATTTCCTTGCAGGCAACTACTGCAGCAAACCCCCTCCCCTTCTTCTCACGTCCCTCTTCTCCTGATGCTTTGCCAGGCCTATCGCTTGCATTGGTCCCTATCTGAGCCAAGTTCCGCGTATTTCTTGAGCCTTGTTTAATGTAATTTATTGTGCTGACAAGTTCTTAGAAACTCAGACAAGAGCAGCAATTGCAATGGCAACTGTAACGGTAACTGGTACCGGAAATACAGTTATAAAATGTCAACAAGAATGCAAACTCATGCCATGCACTTTTACATTTCCGGTATGCAAGTTGCCCAATGACGGCGTTGACAAGAATTTTCCATATGCGCGTATGTATGTGTGCATGTGTGGGGGTTTGCTGACGTTGGTGTAACGATTTTACGACTTGATGTCATGCATATGGCAACAATAACAACAACAATTACAAGAGCAACACTAAGAACAACAATATTTTAAACAAACCACAACACACCACCCACACATGCAATGAGGAGCAATTTTTGAGTTTATGGTTCGTATTAAGGCAACCAAATTGCATTAATTATACAAATTGTTGGCACGTTATAAATAACCGTGTGTCTTGCATTCGAGTGTTGTTTACCATCGCAAGCACAGTTCCTTGGAGACTCTTGTTTATGGACTTTAAACTGAACGTTTTTTGATAATACAATTTGATAATAAGGGATACTAAGTATACTATAATATTTCATTCGAACTTTAGCAAATTATTGTTGATCTAACTTGAAATATACTAGATTAAATGGGAGCAATCCTAGTACCACTAAACCTAAGAAAGTATCTAAAAATAAGCAAAGCAAGCAAAAACAAAAACCAAAATACTTAGTTTTTCCTACATCTATCTCTTTCTTACTTGCAGATGAGGCGTGCCTGTCAACGACATTTGGAAAGTGCACAACAACAGCAGCAGCAGCAGCAGCAGCAGCAACAACCGCATCGGGGAAAACAGCAGCAGCAATGACCAAACAATTGACAACAGCGAATGCAACAAATGCAGCGTCTAGCATAACACAAACTGCTAATTTGGCGCCCATTGTAATATCGCCGACAACAACAGGCGCGCCAACAACAACAACATCAACAATAACAACACCAACAGCAACAGCAACAAAAGCAGCAGCAGTAGATGGTGTTGTGACTGCTGCGGCAGCAGCAGAAACAACAAAAACACAGCCACAGACGCCCTCTACTCTGGTGCAGCCAACAACAAAGGCCTCAAGTGCCACATCATCAGGAACACCGACGACAGCAACAATAACAGATGCATCAAGTGATGCCAGCGGCCGTTCAGCGGCATTAGAACGTGCCTACGTCCACGATGTCTACGAGCATTGTGAGGAGCCACCACGACCGGTGCGTCCGAGAGTGGCACAATTTCTGGGCAACCTGGAGCCTGGTTCGGTCGTCTGTGATGTGGGCTGTGGCGGTGGGCGTTACCTAACACAGTGTAATCCTGCTATATGCACCATTGGCATTGATCGTTGCTACCGTCTCAGCAAGGCGGCTCACGAAAAGGGCGGTGAGGTGAGTGGGAATGTCATGAGCGCAATGAAATTGTAATTGATGTCAGCAAATTACTCACTGAGGACAGGTGTGTCCGTGTGTCTGTCCTTATGTGGGTATGCGTTATGTATGCGTGTGTGCATGTGTGTGTATGTGTGTGTGTGCCACTTCTTGGGAATCCAACAATTATTCATTTCGTTCTCTCCTCAATTTCTATCTATACATTTCTCTTACTGCCCATCCTCCTTTTACTCTGCTCTTTCCTTTCCTTTTCCGTTACTGCAGTGCTTGGCCATCCAATTGACCCATTTTGCCTCAATGGGCAAACACAGTTGCCGCATTCAAATATTAGCCAGAGTCCTCTGCTTCTGCCAGTGCTCGAGTGTCCCTCGATGTTCCCTGTTCGCCCTGTTCGCCCCGTTGGCCCAGTTGCCATTATTGCAGCGCATAAATTATGCTTATCATTGAAATTATTTGCACATGTTCTCCGTTATTGCCAGCGTAGAGCTTTAATACCCACATAATTGCAATGGCCAACAATGGAGCCATAAAATGAGCAACGTTTCGGCCATTAGAGAGAACTGTAATAAACTGCAGTCGCCGCTGCAACAAAACTTATCCACAATTGCATTCAACTTGACGCTTAATCGATACTCAGCCGCACTGGGAATGGCGAGAATTGTCAACTATTTTCTTGCCAAATTTAAATCATTAAATACGGATTCAATTCTGCTTCACATTAATTTATTACTTATACTTTCTAAATATACTTCACAGCACTTTCTCTTAGTTCAACAATTCAAATAACGTAAGCCTTGCTCTTCTTAAAACATCTGTAATCAAACTTCAACGCTATATTAATTAACTTTTCTAAGAAATTCGTGTACTTACAATTGTGAGAAATTCAGCAAATTGCTCTCAAATAGATTGAGATAGTTATAATACATTACATTTTTCTCGGAATAGTACAAAAATTCATTTCTTGGAAAAGTTTCTCTGCCTTTTTTAAGGGTCATTTCTTGTAATTTGTATAGAAAAGCGTCGGCAACTAAGTAATATGAATTGAATTTGATTCATTTTTCCCATTTTGCTCATTTCATTGTTGTCGCTGTGGTTGAAGCCCACAACAACATTTATTTCTGCGAACAATAAATTTCTCCCTCCGTTGTTCTCAGAGGTATGCAATACTTTTTACAATAATCTATTACAAACGATTCGTTTCGTTTCCATTTGCTTATTTATGGAGTCTTTTCCAGGCAAGAAATACCATTATCCAAGAAATGCATAGTACTTCTTATTCTTTCTTCACCCCGCACGCCCCTGCTCTAGGCTCAGTTGCAGGCATTTTTCGCATTTAAATTGCATTTACTGATGGCATTGCGTGGGATTGAACTTCGCATGTAATGACGGCGAGGACGCAACGAGGACGGCGACTTTGTTGGCTGTGGGTTGCTTTGCTCGCACAATGCACAGTGGCATTGGCAAGTGGTTGTCAGGGTTACTAAGCTGGTTATATGCCACACGCTGCAACGTGCTTTCATTTATTTAATAACCTTCCCCATTATCATCATTGGGGCTGGACATCAACGCAATGTGTGTATGATTGCCTGATTGTTACAATTGCCAAGGCCTTGACTATTTAATAGCGTCCATTAATAAAAATTATATGCGTTTTATTTGCAATTTACTTATTATTATGGACAACTAATCGATTCCGCTTAAATGCAATTTAAACTTAATAGCTCGAACGAGTGTTTAGAGATAGTTAGGATCAGAAACTCTGAGTTTCCCTGAGGGCAACTGGTGAGAATATTAAGTATACTACACGTATGCCAATATGAAGCAGACCAAGCCATAGTTTTTGGCAACAAAATTCGATTGAATGCTTGTCAAAGTATGTCAAATTTGGGTTTATTTAATCCCGATGACATGCAATATGTGTTCACTAGCATTAAGTAAACTCAAATGCATAAAATGCAAACGCACACAAGTGAGTCACGTGACTTGATAACAAATGCAGTTGCTATGTGGCTGCGGCTGTGGCAAGAACACAACGAATGGAACAAAAAAAAAGAGAAACAACAAATAAAGTTTATGGAAAACCAATTTAAGTTTGCTTCAACTGTATCTGGTGAAGGAAACTTCCAGTTGCCGACTGACAACTTTGATTTCTCAACTCATGCATGGCCTGATTTACTATAATTTTGTAAAGCAATAAACTGCCAAGTGGGACAGACTATGCGCCAAGCATTAAGTTGGCCGCAAAACCAAATAAAATACACACAGACTGCAGGCGAGAGGTCACAAATTGCTCAATTCGTCCATTTGGCCGAAATGACGCATAAAAAAAAACCGAAACATATAAAACAGCAGAGAGAATGGTAAGCAAAAGCGAGCGCAATAGGATTCTCTACTCTTCAAAAGAAATCTTTCATTTAGAGCATCTATTTTATGCCATGTGAGTGCTTTCTACCTATACAAGCTGCACTGTTACTGCAAAACTTTTACCTTATTCTTTTATTTGTTTTTGGTTCTTTTAAGCTCAATCTAAATAAGCTATATATATACGCAAGCCAGCACAAAAGTGCAAACACAAATGCATACTTTGCATAGACTCTTTCGGTTCGTCAGTTTGGCTTTGCCTCGCTTTAGCCTCATTAGTGGGCAACGTGGCGTATGCGTAACATGTTTCACCTGACACTCGTTGCGACAACGGAGCTTGCATTGAAAGTCTGTCAACATAAATTTCAAAATCATAATGTGACCGACCAGTGTCACATTATACACCCACAACACACGACTGTGCGACAGTGTGTGTGTGTATAAAAAATGGCAACTGCTAAAAATACAATTTGTATAGAGCAAAGAGGAATGTGTGCATGAGCATTCATGGTTCTAAAGCCATGAGATCAAAGCAGCTACAGAAAAAACTAGACAACTTGAATGCTGTTTGAATATGAAACTAAAATCCAAAGCGCGTGCGATGCATTTTTTATGCTGCGTTTTACATGCAAAACGCAAATGTTGTCTGAGCAATACACATATGGAGGCTGTAGAGTTGTTATGACCTGGTTTCTGCACGGGGACAATTTTCCCTGCAGAATGCCCGGTAAAGTCATGAAAATGTTTAAGAGCCTTTAATTCCATAGACATTTAAATAAATTCAGATTTCAATCGAATAAAAAATACATAAATTATTATTTGCTTTGAGCATTTTAAGCGAATACAATAAATAAAACATTGAGTAAAGATTTATGAAGATGTGATAAGTAGTGTAACTACATTTATTATTTCTAAATTATATGTAGTATTTGTGGGGCAGAGCCTTTAGCTGTCACTTGGACAGAGAATCAAAATCAATAAAAATAATGAAATCTATTTGCTCAGGAAATAAGTTTCAACTGCAACTGACATTGCATTTAATTTGTTATTTAAAAGTTTCCTGTTTCTTTACAAATGGCTCTTAAGGTCTGCGTAGCAGCAATTGTAAGGTCTGAGTTGAGACACTTATCTTAACTGATATTTTATGGTGAAGGCCAGTCTTGTTGTTGGCTGAATAGCAACGTCAGTTGCATAGGCTCTTCACCTGACATTCTCAATTACCTGGACAGCTGCTGTTGAAGCACACACTCGTCGGGTCAAGGCTATTGCTTATTGCATTTGCACATAGACACACAGAGCAACTTGCTATCAGCATGATTACGATGTAAAAATTTAATTTGTGGAAAGTGCGAAACAAATATAAAATATAATTTTCAAATGATTGCATATTTTTTAAATATTACCTATTAGAGCAGAGAGATAGTCAAATGCTGCAACCATTGAGGAAGCTTTCTTTATATCCAAGAGATCATTATTAACTGTCATGAAATGCAATTTGTCGTCGTTTATGGACAAATTTGAAATGAAATAGTGTTTGAGTTGAGATAGAGAGTACGTGTTTCTGGAAATGCCAATTGCATTACTCTTCACATCCCTCATTCACAAATCGTCTACAGAGTTTTGTTTATTTTCTTCTTGTGTTTCTGAATTGAAACTATTAGCGCTGGCCGTGACATGGAAATGCATATAAATGACGCACACATAGCAGCAACCTAAACAACTGCGACAGACGAAAAACACACACACACACACACACGCAGAAAGAGGTGAGGTCCGTTTGTTGGCCCACATTCAAAAAAAAGGAAGAAATACCGTCAACAACCATTTTCAATTGAATCGAAGCATAACAGGAGCTCAGCAGTTGATCTATATATCTTATGAATATGTATGCATATGTGTGTGTGGGTGTGTGGGTGTGTGCTTACACTTCAATGGCAAATTGAGTTAACCAACTATCAATTTTCATTAGAAGAGCTCGTTAACCAAATTCAAAATTGTTGTTGCGAACTCACCAAGAGTCCTTAAGCTAGCTCCTGGCAATCTATGTGAACTCACTGCACCATATTGCGCACACACACACACACTCACAAAATAAAACTGTGAAAATTGAATTAATTTACAATTTGAAAAGCATTTAATTCAGCATTATATAAAGTGCTCTCTGAATGGATAACCATACATTGTGCCGTGTAACTGTATTAAAAAAACAGCACTTAAAAATAATTTGCATAAAGAATTCAATGATGTTAATTTCCTATACGTTAAATCAACAATTAATTGTGAGTTTTTTCGTTTAATGGATATAACAATTTGACTTTAATGGACGTTCCAAAGTGTTTACACAGAATTCTATATTTGTACCAACTGTGGGGAGTGTAGCGCATATAAAAATAACATTAAATCGATAATTTCGATACCCAGTGATTATAGTTAGCCCTGTTGTTCTAGGTCAAGTAAAGCTAGTTTTCGTTTTTCCAACATGACATTAACAAATTTAGCGACCTATTCAACGAAAGAAGTAGACAAACAAAGCTACCAAACTGTTACAACTACATAAATTGATTTTGTAATTAAGTCAGACAAACAACCTCGTAACAACAGCTTAAGCTGCACAAGGAATTGCACAATCGGAAGTTTCAACCTTTATATTCTCTGTAAATTTCTGCAAAAGTTAAAAAGCAGTCTGGGCAAACTAGTTTAAAACAATCATGCAAGTCTTATAAAGATCGGTGTATAAATAAAAAAAAGCTTACGCAGAAACGAAACAAATTGCATTCAACTTGGTCGACCCATGGGTGTGAGCGGGACAGAGCGAGCGTTATGAAAACTTACATAAGTTTGTGCTTCAAATCGAATGCAATATAAGCTGAGCAATCAAGTCCAGTAACTCATATCAAACGACCGACGGACAGGCGGTCAGACAGAAGGAAATCGCTTAATGGACTCGGCTATTGATACTGATCAAGAATATATTCACTTTATAGGGTCTGCCACGCCTCCTTCTGCCTGTTACATACGTTTAGCATAAAGCTAATATATCCCTGTTCAGTGTATAAAAATAACTACATAAAATGACAAGAGCATTTCTAGAATTTCATTGGTTGGTTACTTAACCATGACTTACCCAACGTTGCCCGCAGCTTGCACAATTTTTATTGCACATTTTGCGAGATGCTCTCGCAAGGAGCTAAGGCTGGGCATGGGGATGGGGAATGAAGGTGGTGGTGAAAGAAGTTGTTTACTTAGGGGATCTGCAGCGACAGCAGTGGGAAAATGTGCGTGGGCTTTTAGAGTTTCCCTCCTTGACTTAATGTGGGCGATTCTTGGTTTACTTAATTTGCTGGTGGCGCAGTTGCAACATGCACTTCGTTATGGCCATATTTCCCAAGATATTTGCTTAAACATAATCATGTTTTACTTTTTGTCCCATAGGTGGCGCTATGTGACAATCTGGAGCTGCCGTTTCGGAATGATAGCTTTGATGCGGTCCTCTCGTTGGCTGTGGTACATCACTTTGCCACCACAGAGAGACGTGTCCGGGCTCTAAGGGAATTGGCGCGTATCCTGCGCATTGGCGGTCGCGTCGTTATCACTGTGTGGGCACTGGAGCAGCGGCATCGACGGTTTGAGTCGCAGGATGTGCTCATACCGTGGCAGCCGCCCAAGAATCGCACCTACTCCTACTCATACTCCGATGAGGAGGATGAGGATGACTTCTTGCCGCCCTATCATGCCTACACAGAGGATTCGACTAACTCCAGCCGCTCGGCAGGTGATGGCGACAGTTCTAGTCTCAGCTCATCCTCGCCGGGTGAATCCTGCTATAGTTTTGTCCGCCGTGCTTTAAAAGTGAGTTCGTTGTTTCCTAAGTAACTGCCCTAAAAATTAAGTTTTTATTTTGTATAAAGCAGAAACTTGCGGGTGGCCGTCGACCTGCTTGGTTTATGGATTCGTGGACATCGAAAGAGACGCGAAACGATAGCAGTTTGGACTATGAGGACGCTAAGGATCTGCCCATTGAACTTCGTCGCCTCGAAGACTTTGAAGACTTTCCCGATCCGCCGCTCTCCGCTGGCCTCAAGTCTCGAAGCCTGGGCAGCATTCTACAGCCTCCGCCACGCCAAATAGTACGCTCTCGCTCGAGTGTACCGAGTCTGGGTGGTCCCCTGGTGCCCTGCGAGACGAAAGCTAGCGCTGCAGCTGCTCTGCTACTCAATACTCCCGAGGCGCAGTTGCATCTCAATGGACGCCATTCGCCGACGACCACGGTCAGTGCGGGGAGCACGCTTACTCGTCGGCCCAAGCTCATCAAGCAGAAGCAATCACTCTGTGAGGACGACAACCAACAGTTGGACGACCCAAGCGCCTCCACAGCAAATGCCACCGAATCCTTTCACATGCTCAGCAGCTACAACAATGCCAGCGGTGGTGTCAGCAGCAGCCTCTATACGCGAACCGGATGCTATACATCCTCAACAGACTCACCTCCAGCTGGAACTGAATCCAATGGGGATGCCACTGCTCCTGCTTCTGCTAGTTTGCCCAGTTTCCTGCGCAAGCAAAGTTCCTTAAATGAGGAGCTCATCGGCAGCAATCGACTGCGGGAGAATGAACGCGTACGCAAACGTATTCAGAAGCAGACCTCACTCAATGAGGCCATCCTCTGCCGCTCGGCGTTGCTCTCCAAGCGGTTGCAGGTGCTTCGTGATGGCTTCACCACGAAAATAAAGAGCTCTACGGGCAGCCTGGAGCGTGTGACCAAGACGGGCATTAATAAGCTCATGCAAAATATCATATGCACTCCTCCGCCCCAGGCGCAATCCCCGGGCACAGCCAATCAGCAACAGCAACAGCAACAACAAGAGCAACAGCAGCAGCAGCAGCAGCAGTCGAACAACAACAACAAGCAGCAGATGCTATCACCTGCGACACACACACATCCGCATCAGCATCAGCACCATCATCATCATCTGACGAACAACGCGGGCAACCTGTTTCCTGCGCATCTGCTGCTATCCAGTGCATCGACAGGTCCAGTGACCTATTGTAGCACCGTGGACTGCAGCGCCGGCAACATTTGCCACTGCAGCACCTATCAGCAGGAGTGCATCGCCTGTGCGGAAAGCGAGCAGGCCAAGGCACGTCGACACTCGCGGGAATCCGGCTCAGATTCCTCCAAGGATAGCAGCCTGCAATCGGACACGAGCATCGAGTCAGAGGATAGCTTCGCCTCGGTTATATTCATTCCGAAGCCGGAGCAACATCAACAGCAGCTCAACTACCAGCAACAACATCAAAACTCCAATTCAAGCTCTAGTAACTCCAGTTCCAGCAATGGAACTGCTGCCCAGGCAGCACTTGCCATCGGTGCAACTGCAGCGATAACGACAACCACAACAGCTGCGATGTCCTGCAGCCATATAGTGCCAACTTCCCCGCTCATTATGCCCTGTCCCCCAACACCCGCCCACTCACCAGCCGCTATTCAGGGCACAGTCACATCGCCTCCACAGTCCACGGCAGCTGTGACGGCCGCAATGGCCATTTTAACGCCAGCTGCAAAGCCAGCTCGCTTCAGCTTTGATGAGGCGCACATAAAGGAGCAGCGGGAGCAACAGCAGCCAGAAACTGTCGCAGCAATTACAACACACAAGATCACGCGCCAAACGATTAGGGAGATGCCACCAATACCGAAGTTCCGGAAGCAACAGTCGCTGCAGCTGCAACGTCAAAGTTTCCCCATTGTGCGACGTGCTTCGGGATCTGGCATGACGGGCAGTACTTCCAAGCTGCTTTCCCTGGAACTGTTCAATCCGGCCACCGATGATCTAGATAGCGACTCCAGTGAACCCTCCTCACCGGACTCAATTGACAGCGTGATTAGTGCTCCACGCTCGGCACAGTTTCAGTCTGCGCCCGGCACCGGAACGGGCAAGTCTAGTGATGAATCCGACACAGCGGTTGTCCAGCTCATAAGTATCAATCAGCAGCAGTACCACAACAATGCCACGCCGAATGAAAATGATATCATACTTAATGCGGACAGTGCACCATTGTTGCCGGAGAAACGGGAGTGTGGCCAGGCACAGGGTCAACAGCCGCAGGATTGCAACAAGTTTGCCGAGCAATTAACTGCACAACTGCAACGTGAACTGGATGACAAGTGCAATCGCGCAGAATGCCGAAGTCTGGACGGGATTGGTGACATTAGCGAGTTCCTCAACGGAGGCAGCAGCTACAAGAAGCGCTCCAATGGCGATTTCAATGCTATACGGGATGAACTGCGCGAGCGTCGTCTGATGCTGGCCAATCTTTCAACCCATCCCAGTTTACAGCAGTCACCCGTCTCATCGTCCACTTCATCATTGTCCTCGCAGACGAGGAGCTTTACCATACACGAGGAACAGGAAGGCGAGGAGGAGGAGGACGAGGAAAATGAACGCAGCTACACGCTTGGCATCTATGAGCATTGCAAGATCTCTAAGTTCAACTACAAGCGTAATCGTCACTACAATCTTAACTCAGAGACGGCGTATCTCCTTGCGGAAGATGGTGACAGCGATGTACGAGATGATGAAGGTGGTAAGTATAGGCGTATTCATTGGAAGAAGAGTAAGCCCACAACTTGTGATAATCTTTATGATAATCCAGTCAAAACCATGGAGGATGAGGATGCCGAGGCGCTGGAGGCACGTGGCGGCGATCAGCTGGGCGAGGGAATGCACGAGTATGGACAGAGGCTACGCAATTTTAGCACCATCAAATCGGTGCCCTCCACGACATCCACCTCGTTAGAAAGTACGTCGACAACATCGCAACAACAACAGCAACAAGAACATCAGTCACTGCAGCAACGCATCTCCACCGAATCCCTGGAGCACTCGAACAGCTCAAACACCTCGCTGGATAGTCCCTCGCAAGGTGGCGGCGCTACCACGCACCATCGCTACTATCACGTGTTCCGCGAGGGTGAACTGGATGCATTGATTAATCATCATGTGGCAAGTCTACACATCGTCAGCTCCTACTATGAGAGAGCTAGCTGGTGTGTTGTGGCCGAGAAGGTGCAGGTGTGGACGATCTAAGTTAAGAAACGATGAAAAAATATTAAGAAATTCAAAATTTGAAATTTGAAATTAGAAATTGGAAATTGGAAAGCCCAATAAGTATCTGAAGCCCCCAAAGGAATTGTTAAATTTAGTCTTTATTACTAGTTGAGAGAACAAAGAAGCGCAAAAATTTCAAGCACTAAACTTAAGTATTCGTAACGACTCTTGCTTAGGGTTGTCAGGCCTGCTCAACGGCAGGGCTGCCGCACTGCATTGAAATTCAATTTCAAGTAAACCATTTAGTTTTTAAGGCGCAAATCGACATCGCAAACGAAACAACGCAAATAATTACAAGTATTGTATCCAATCTATTTACAACGACTATCATATATCATTTAAATCAGCTTTCTCTATAATTTAATATATTAATCTTTCTTTTTTTTAATGTTTAACTTCAATACGCATAGAAGACGTCCATTTGCAACGTGGCATACAAATAAACAAAATAATAAAGTTATAGAAAAACACTATTTAAGAAATTAAAATGATAATCGCTTCAACCAAATCAAATAGAAAGGCAAACCATATCTAGATATACATTATATACCAAAGCTTTATACACAAAAAACCAAAACAAACTATAAGCTCTTGACAAACATAAATACAAACATATAATGCAAACGAATCTCAATACGTAAGTTTTCGAATATCAATAATTGCATTTAATATGATATTTGCATAACTGAGAAAATTCAATGAATTCAATGAGTAATCAAAATTTGCAATTCATATGTAAATTTTGCGTACCTGTTTTCAAGCTCGCAACAATAATTGTACAACAATTTCAATATTTTTTGTAATATTCGTAACTCGATATTTGATATATTGCACTCAGTTGATTCAGTTATAACAAAAAAAAAGGAAAAAAAAACAAAATCAAATTAAAAAAAGGAAACAAAACACTTCCCAAAAGGCCAAGAAACCCAAACACAAATAAACATATTTTTATGTTAATAATAATTTTTTTCACCTATGGCGATGTTATTTTAAAAATAACGCAAGTTTTCAATAAATATATTGCGACTGTACATGTGTTTTTTAGATAGCTAAACTAAACTTTATACCGTAACATATTAGAAAATGAAAGTTGAAAGATATGATTGAAAGGCAAATTCAGAATACTATGAAATGTATTTATAACTACGTATATACGTTCTATATGCTGAATATGTATTTACGAAATGTTATATATAAATTAGTAATATGCAACTTGAAAATACGTATGTATTTGCACAACCCACACAAAGATTGACACTAATGCTGTAACAAGTAACATACACTACCAGACAAATTCAATAACTTCGAAAAGAAACAAACATTTGAGAAAAATTAAATAAACTACAACTACAAATAATTACAAGAAAAATCTTCTCATCGCCTAGTTTAAATTTACCGGTTCCTATGGTAATTTAACATTAATTGCAGATGGGCAGCACTGTTCCTGCTTGGCAGTACTATCATTGCACAGAACTATCGATAAATCTCGCAAATATTCAGTCTAAATATAATCTCCACCCCTCGATTCAAAGCTATCATTTGAATTAATTGCAAATTTACGAAAGTTGAGATTTAATTCTCTTTAATTCATTTTAATTCGTTTAACAATCCGTTTATAGCAGTAGCCGCCAGCTATATAGACTCAAAATCGCACGGCTATCAAATTTTATTTAAACTGATTATTGCTCCAGTTATCGATATCGATAGATATCAACGGTAGACACAACGAAATATATGCAAGGTTATAATTCAAGAGATTACCCATTGCGCTGAACAGGAATTCTGAATGTGACGTCATGTATGACATGCTTAATATTAATTTGCTAATAATGTTAGGACTGTAAATAAACTAAAATTTTCACGGTATTCTTGCTTAATATATTTACTTTCAAATTATTCATCACAGAGCTTCCGTAACTTTCTGTGCACAAATCCTGTATATAAAAATCATCAAACTTGACGTCATGCGCGTTGAGAGTCATATGGCTTGTACTTTTGCTAACCTCTGTACGTTACAATCGTTTTTCATTCACTCACACACACACGCAACCTCAGCCATCGTTTTGACAGCAACATTGCAGAACTACGTAGTTTTTATTAAAAATGCAGTGAAAAAATCCTTTAATATTTCTAAAAGAATTGCACAATGGCAACTCAAAAGCCTGGAGAATGGGCGACTGGTTTGCTGGCCAGATTTGAAGATCAGGTAAGTGTTTTACAGACCTTTTAATATGTTGCGTCGCGTTACTTTGCGTAAAGTGAAAAAATGTACCTGCTGCTGGTGATGTTTTGGTATGGGTGCTGGTGTAATGGGGGGTTTAGTGGCTGTGGGGCCGGCGACAGCTTCATGAATGAAATGGATTGCAAAGTAATTTTTAGACTTGCCGAAGCGTGAATACCCTTCAAGTGCTTATGAATTTTTTCTTATTTCTCATGAGGTTGTAATTTGAAATCTGAATTTATTAAATTTGAAATATTATTATAAACAAAATGTTCCAATTTAGTTTAATAAGATTTTGTAATGGGTGTTAAATAGTTGATGACACTCTTTAAAAGTAAATGAATCTTAAATAATAAATGAAATCCGTTTCATTTGCAGCTGCCAAACAAAATCGGACCCTATGGAACGCAGGCACGCATGAGCCAGGACCAATTGGTGGCATGCCTTATACACATCTCGAGATACCGCTTTTCACTGGTTATTTCCGGTTTGACCAAGATGTTGCAGCGCGTCAACGAGGCTGTAAGTATCTGTAATGAGCATTAATTGATAATTGAGTAATCGAATAATAACTATTAACAGGCACTACAAAATCGATATGAACCAGAACGATGTTATTTCGAATCGTTGGTCATCATATTGACCACTCTGGAACGTTGTTTGACTAACCAAACTAAGGATACAGCACGCTTCGAAGAGGCCATGAACGTGAAACTTCTGCTTCGAGAAATTTCACAATTTGTGGACGTTCAAAGCGACAACAATCCAAATGCTGCCCAATTGAAAGCGCTTGCCTCAAAAGTGCTCTTTGCATTATCCCAGAATCACTTCTCGGCCGTCTTTAATCGAATCTCAGCACGTATACAAGAGCTAACATCATGCTCAGAGGAGAACCCGGACTATAATGACATTGAATTGATACAGCACATTGATATGGACATGATCAAGCTGACCAAATTGTTGCAGGGTAAGTAAATAATAATAAAATGTCAATTCGTGATATTTGAACTCATGTATTTATTTTACAGAGACAATTACTAAATTTCGTTCAAAGCGCGCACCACCGCTCATATTGCTCTACTCGCTTGAGAAAGCCATTTGGAACTGGATAGAATATCATCCACAGGAGTTTCAAGACCTACAGCGTGGCACTAATCGTGACATATCTACGTGAGTAGCAAATATTCAAATTCAAAGGACTTTTCTCTAGATAACGCGCTTTCTTATAGTTGCTGGGAGCCCCTTCTAGACTTTGTGGAGTACTTCAAAACGGAGAACAAGAAGAGCAAGACTTTAGTGTGGCCATTGCAAATGTTATTGCTCATATTAAATCCCTCAAGCCTGGAGACCACTGTTAACGAGCTCCAACAGTCTGAAAAAGAGAAAGAAAAAGAAAAGGTACCCTCAAAGTCTACGCAATCTACTTCTCGTGACAAAGACTTCTCGGCGAGGCAATTCATTGAGAGCATTAAACGTGGACTGGGGCCACATTCCCCTTCAAAACAAGTGACAGAATCTTCGGCAATTGCCTGTGTAAAACTATGCAAAGCATCTACGTATATCAACATCAATGATTCCAATAATGTGGTCTTCAAATTGGTGCAATACTTCATAAATGATCTCAAAGCGCTGCTCTTTAATCCGGTAAAACCATTCTCGCGCGGTCAAGGCTACAACTTTGCCGACATCGAACTAATGATTGACTGCTGGGTATCCTGTTTTCGCATTAATCCACACAACATTGAGGCCCTAAAGGTTTGCCTTAATCTTTCCTCCCCGCAAGCCTATCACTTCGTAATCGTATGCTCACTGCTACGGTGAGTTAGGGAGCTCTTAGCTTCTCATTTAGTGGTAATCCTAATTTAATTTAAATACTTTAGATTGGCGCATATCTACGTAGACTTTCGACTACAAAACAAGAATCCTTTTCGCATTGTTAACCAGCCGCGTCTTTCCTGGTGGCCACAGACCGATGTTGTCCATTATCGCTCTGCTGAGTTGCGAGCTCTATTCACAGATACTCTCAACAAGGCTACACAAGGTTATATAGCTCACACGCCGCTCCGTTATATAACTTCACTAACGCTCAAGTCTAAGGACACACAGAAGGGTCTTAACCGCGCTGAGGAAGGACCAGCTCACAAAATGCTATTGTTACTACTTGTACGACTAATTCACGCCGATCCCACGTTGCTGTTGAATGTGAGCCTACAGCTGATGTAAATTGGATATTGGTCTAAAACTCAATTCTGTTATATTTACAGACGCAGGGAAAAGTTGCGCACGAAGTGCAGAGTTCAACCTTGGAGCTTATTAATGGTTTGGTCAGCTTGGTTCATCAAACGACCTTGCCAGATGTGGCACAAGAGGCCATGGAGGCTTTGCTAGCTTTACATGCGCCTGAAAAAATTGAAGTTTGGAATCCAGAAGCTCCAATTAATACATTCTGGGACGTCAGTTCACAGGTGCTATTCTCCATCTCGCAAAAGCTTATACAGCATCAAATAGCCAACTATACGGATGTGCTCAAGTGGCTGCGTGAAATACTCATTTGCCGCAATACATTCCTGCAGCGACACAAGGATTATGCGCATGTTGGCAGCCAAATTGCCATATGCAAGCAGGCACACATTAAAATGGAAGTGGTCTTCTTTATGTATCTATGGAGCGTCGACTTGGATGCGGTGCTGACATCACTCTCCTGCTTTGGCCTGCTGTGCGAAGAAGCTGAAATCTGCTGCAGCTCAGATGAGCTTACAGTGGGCTTTATTATGCCCAATTATCATATCTATCAGGAACTGGCCCAGCTCTCTTCATGTGAGTTAACAATTCTTTGTTATTTTAAACCATAACTAAGATTAAGATTTGTTATTATTATTAAAGCCGCCACGGACACACGCATCTGCTTCTTTGAAAACAACCATGGCAATGTTTTGAGTCGCCTAACTTTACAGAAGCGTATCATGACACTGCTGCGTAAAATCGAGCACTGTGTGCACGGAGTTCAGCCTGCCTGGGAGGAGACTTTTCGGAACTGGGAAGTATCTAGTAAAGTACTGCAGACATATCCCAAGCTGAAGACCGAGGATGCACAAGCGGAAATGTTTCATCGTGGAATGGGGAAGCGACGGGCCAGTCATCAAAGTTCGGAGCACGATCTGGAGGAGCAAATCAACGAATGGGCCAATATGACCTGGTTCCTTCTAGCACTAGGCGGTGTTTGTCTACAAAAACGCAACAACAGTCGTCAGATTTCATTACAACAATCCCAGAACAATTCTTCGGTAGCATCATTAGCGCAGGCTTCACTCTATTCTAGCTCAACAAGCTCTGGCCATGGCTCGCTACATCCCAGCACTGTATCCTTATCCACCATACCACCAGCCCCTCCACAAGATGTCAGCTACTGTGCAGTTACACAGTACGTATTAATTCGTAGTTTAAATAATAATACTGAACCACAGTTCTAATATTATCTTGTCAAACATTCAGATTCATTGGACAACTGCTGAGACTCTTGGTGTGCAGCAATGAGAAGATCGGCTTAAACATACAGAAGAACGTAAAGGAGCTAGTGGGCGAGGAAATGTCCACACAGCTGTATCCCATTCTCTTTGATCAGATCAGGGCTATAGTGGAAAAGTTCTTCGATCAACAGGGCCAGGTCAATGTGAATGTTACGGATATTAACACACAGTTCATCGAGCACACTATCTACATAATGAAATCCATATTGGATCCCAAGGCGAGCAAGGATCCTAACAATGATCAGCCCTCACCATCGGAACATTTAGGTGTAACAAGCATTGAGGGCATGATGTTAGGTATTGTGCGCTACGTGAGGCATTTGGACATGAATGTTTATGCCATCAGAATCAAAACGAAACTCTGTCAACTAGTGGAGGTAATGATGAAGCGACGGGATGATTTGGCCTTTCGTCAGGAGATGAAATTTCGTAACAAGCTTGTCGAATATCTAACGGATTGGGTGATGGGCACCTCACATCAAATAGCTCCACCCAGCTCAGCGGATGCCTCAATACTGACCAACACGTCACTGATCTTCCGTGATCTTGATCAGGCTTGCATGGAAGCGGTCGCTGCTCTACTGCGTGGATTACCGCTGCAGCCTGAGGAATCGGATCGCGGCGATCTAATGGATGCCAAGAGCGCATTATTTTTGAAATATTTTACCCTCTTTATGAATCTCCTCAACGATTGTATTGATAGCTCCGAGGCGGAAAAGGAGCTGAACAACACACCTCTGATGCCACCACGCCCACGCATGGCGGCTGGAAAGCTGACAGCTCTTAGAAATGCTACCATACAAGCCATGTCTAATTTGCTTGGCGCCAACATTGATTCTGGTTTGATGCACTCCATTGATCTGGGCTATAATCCGGATTTGCAAACACGCGCCGCATTCATGGAGGTTCTCACACAAATTCTACAACAGGGCACAGAGTTTGACACGTTGGCTGAGACGGTTCTAGCAGACCGCTTTGAGCAGCTCGTCCAGCTGGTGACCATGATCAGTGACAAGGGTGAACTGCCCATTGCCATGGCGCTAGCCAATGTGGTGACCACTGCTCAAATGGATGAGCTGGCGCGTGTGCTGGTCACGCTTTTTGATGCGAAACATTTGCTCTCTCCACTCCTGTGGAACATGTTCTATCGCGAAGTTGAAGTCTCGGATTGCATGCAAACGCTGTTTCGCGGTAACTCGCTTGGTAGCAAGATTATGGCATTTTGCTTTAAGATCTATGGTGCTAGTTATCTCCAAATGTTGCTGGAGCCGCTTATTCGACCACTACTCGACGATGAGGAGGAAACCTGCTTTGAAGTGGATCCAGCTAGGCTGGAGCCCGCTGAAGACATTGAAGAGCATCGCAATAATTTGATAGCCTTGACTCAGAAAGTATTTGATGCAATTATAAATTCGTCAGATCGCTTTCCACCGCAGCTACGTTCCATGTGCCACTGCTTATACCAGGTGCTCAGCAAGCGCTTCCCAAATCTACTACAGAACAACATTGGTGCCGTGGGCACGGTAATCTTTCTGCGCTTTATCAATCCAGCGATAGGTAAGTTACTGTTCAAATTTGAACTTCTTGATTATCATAATTTTCTTTTGTAGTTTCTCCGCAAGAACTGGGAATTGTGGGCAAGCAGGTTCCCAGTTCGGCTAAGCGCGGTCTTATGCTCATGTCCAAAATACTGCAGAACATAGCTAATCATGTGGAATTCTCTAAGGAGCAGCATATGCTCTGCTTTAATGACTTTCTGCGCGATCACTTTGAGGCTGGTCGACGTTTCTTCATTCAAATTGCATCTGATTGTGAAACTGTGGATCAAACGTCGCATAGCATGAGCTTCATTTCAGATGCGAATGTTCTTGCTCTTCATCGATTACTGTGGACGCATCAAGAGAAGATTGGCGACTATTTATCTAGCAGTAGGGATCATAAGGCCGTTGGTCGAAGGCCCTTTGATAAGATGGCCACATTGTTGGCCTATTTGGGTCCTCCAGAGCACAAACCAGTTGACTCACATATGATGTTCAGTTCGTATGCACGGTGGAGCTCTATTGACATGTCCTCGACAAATTTCGAAGAAATTATGGTCAAGCATCAAATGCATGAAAAGGAAGAGTTTAAGACGCTCAAATCCATGAATATATTCTATCAAGCAGGCACTAGCAAGTCTGGATATCCGGTGTTCTACTACATAGCCAGACGTTACAAGTGAGTTCCATAATTCTGTCATAAAAAAAACCTATGAACATTGTTAAATCTTCTGCAGAATTGGCGAAACCAATGGCGATCTGTTGATTTACCATGTTATACTCACGCTGAAGCCCTTCTGTCACTCGCCCTTCGAAGTGGTCATTGACTTTACACACACCTGCTCCGACAATCGCTTCCGCACAGAGTTTTTGCAGAAGTGGTTCTATGTATTGCCCACCGTGGCCTATGACAATGTGCATGCCGTTTACATTTACAACTGCAATTCGTGGGTTCGCGAATACACAAAGTTCCACGATCGCATCTTGGCACCGCTCAAAGGCAACCGTAAGCTAATGTTCCTCGAGTCACCGAACAAGCTAAGCGATTTTATTGATGCCGAGCAACAGAAGCTACCAGGCGCTACACTGTCGCTGGATGAAGATCTTAAGGTGTTTAGCAACGCTCTAAAACTGAGCCACAAGGACACCAAAGTGGCCATCAAAGTTGGACCTACGGCCCTGCAGATAACGTCTGCTGAGAAAACCAAAGTATTGGCACATTCCGTGCTGCTCAACGATGTTTATTACGCCTCGGAAATTGAGGAGGTTTGCCTGGTAGATGACAACCAGTTTACCCTGTCCATAACTAACGAGAGTGGACAATTAAGCTTCATTCACAACGACTGCGACAACATTGTGCAGGCCATTATACACATACGAAATCGTTGGGAGCTTAGTCAGCCGGATTCAGTTACAGTACATCAAAAGATTCGACCTAAGGATGTGCCCGGTACGCTTCTCAACATGGCGCTGCTTAATCTGGGTTCCTGTGATCCCAATTTGCGAACGGCTGCGTACAATTTGCTATGCGCGTTAACTGCAACCTTTGACTTGAAGATTGAGGGACAGTTGCTGGAGACGCAGGGTCTTTGTATACCCTCTAACAACACCATCTTCATCAAGTCCGTTAGCGAGAAACTCGCCACAAATGAGCCGCATCTGACGCTTGAGTTCCTGGAGGAGTCCATACAAGGCTTCCAGCGCAGCACTATTGAGCTGAAGCATTTGTGCTTGGAGTATATGACGCCTTGGCTAAAGAACTTAACCAAGTTCTGTAAATCCAATGACGATGCCAAAAAGCTGAAGGTCTCACAGATTCTGGATAAGCTCATCTGTCTGACTATCGATCAGAAGGAAATGTATCCCTCGGTGCAGGCTAAAATCTGGGGCTCTATTGGTCAAATACCTGAGCTCATTGACATGGTGCTGGATAACTTCCTGCACAAGTCGATTACGTATGGCTTGGGCTCGCCGCAAGTTGAGATTATGGCCGATACGGCTGTCGCACTCGCTTCAGCCAATGTGCAATTGGTGTCGAAGAAAGTTATTACACGCATGTGTCGCGTTATGGACAAGTCATGCACGAATCCCACACAATATCTGGAGCAGCACATGATGTGGGATGATATCGCGATTCTGGGTCGCTATCTACTCATGTTATCCTTCAATAATTGCTTAGATGTAGCCACTTCGGTGCCGTATCTCTTCCACACCATCACATTTCTGGTCTGCTCTGGCTCGCTCTCCATGCGCGCCTCGACCCACGGCCTGGTTATCAATATTATACACTCACTGTGCACCTGTACAAATCCCTCGTTTGGGGAGGAAGCGCAGCGTGTCCTTCGTCTTTCACTGGATGAATTCTCGTTGCCCA
Source organism: Drosophila macrospina (assembly GCA_035042075.1). Classification (NCBI taxonomy): domain Eukaryota; kingdom Metazoa; phylum Arthropoda; class Insecta; order Diptera; family Drosophilidae; genus Drosophila; species Drosophila macrospina. Next base: position 1,630,431 of record JAWNLW010000574.1, on the reverse strand, counting down.
AATTCTATCTACTCTTTGGCATCAGCAAGGTCAAGTCGGCGGCTGTGACGGCCTTCCGCTCCAGCTGTCGCCATCCGACTGACAAGTGGCTAGGCAATGAGCGCGTCACTCAGCCATTGCCGGCGGATCGTGAACGCCTTTCGCTGCCCTCGTTGGAGGTTATTACAGACGCACTTCTGGAAATCATGGAGGCATGTATGCGTGATGTCCCCGATTGCGAGTGGCTGCACACTTGGACATCGTTGGCACGCAGCTTCGCTTTCTGCTACAATCCAGCCCTACAGCCCAGAGCTCTCATCGTATATGGCTGCATCAGCAAGAGTGTGACGGATCACGAGGTTAAACAGCTGCTGCGCATACTGGTGAAGGCACTGGAGTCCTTCAACGATCTGATCTTAATTGAAGCTTTGGTCATGTGTCTAACACGCATTCAGCCTCTCTTACGCCCAGAGTCGCCTATACATCGTGCGCTCTTCTGGGTGGCCATCTCGGTGCTGCAGCTTGATGAGATTACACTCTATGGGGCTGGCCTGGCATTGCTCGAACAGAATCTGCATACGCTCAAGTCACAAGGATGCTTTGACAAGAAGGAAACCATAGCTGAGGTTATGATGAAGACGCGCGAGAAGCTCGAGTGGCACTTCAAGCAGCTAGATCATGCTGTGGGCCTCTCTTTTCGCAGTAATTTCCACTTTGCTTTGGTGGGACATCTCATTAAGGTAAGTCGTTCGACCACTCCACGTAGTACTTATCTACAGCTACCCGAAATTTCAGGGCTTCCGTCATCCCACACCTACTACGGTTTCTCGAACATCCCGTGTACTGACCATGCTGCTCGGCATTATTGCCAAGCCGCTGCATCGAGACAAATTTGAGGTGACGCCAGACAGTGTGGCCTATCTGACAGCCCTCGTTGCAGTCTCTGAGGAGGTGCGCTCCCGATGCCACGTAAAGCATGCGCTTCCCCGCTGGCCCGCAGATCTCAGTAATTGCAGCATGGACAATGGCGAACTACCCAACGGCGTTCAAGCTGTAAGTACAATAATAATAAAAAAAACATATATATATGTACATCATTAAACGTATTTTACAGATTGGCCAACCGTTGTCGCGACGCCAGAAAAGTTGGGATATTCTGGATCAATCAGCTCTACAGTTTGCGCGTCAGAATAAAGTACCAACACTTCAGGTAAGCTGATTAGCTCTAAAACAACCATTTGCGTATGTAACTATTCTATTTGATGAACATTTTGTTGTACAAAAGTTGTTATAACCATTTGCTATAGTAACTTTTGGCTTTCCAGTTGTAATATTGAGACTATATATACATTTCGCCTATGTATTATCAACTCTATCGAACTCAGTCTTTGCATAACTAACTTATTAATCGTTCAATGACATTTTTTCCTATCTCTTTTTATGTTTGTATTGAAAAATAAAATCGAAATAAAAAACCATAACATACATTTATCACAATGTAACTCTTATATACTCTATATACTAATATATATGCCTGCTGACTCTTACATCTAATTGGTGCTTGTAACTCTCATCAATACTACTATATACTTACATAAACTACTACGCATGAACATGTCATTTGAATTATGTTTGATATCATTACAACCAAATATAAATATAACAATAAACAATACGACTACAACCACAACCACAACAACAACAACAACTACAATAACACAACTGTGAATCACAATCGTAGAATGCGCGAGTTTTATTCAAAACTCAACGCTCATTTTCGGTACCAACCACCAAGGATCCGAATAATGCTAGCGGCATCGAAGAACGTCAGGTATTGCCCAACAAAACTCTCTCTCTCTCTCATATCTCTCTCTCTTTACTATACTTTCCACTAATACCCAATCTTATGAGACCCTAACCACATAATTAATAATACTGCAAGGCCTAGACTTTCTATTGTATTATATTTCTTTTTGAGGACATTCAATTTGTGCATGTCTCGCTAAAATTCCCATTAAATCCATCACAAACTAATCAAAATTAACAGCTCTAACGTAGTATTTTCACAGTAGTCCACTAAGTCCATTAAATATATTTTATATTTAAACCATCTCGGTGTCTCGTATTAGCTGATGTTCTTGCTTATTAAATTTGACTGTAATATATTAAAATACAATCCCCAATAGGAACGCGGTTCACGTTCTTCGGTATCAAATGAATCGAATGTTTTGCTCGACCCTGAGGTTCTGCCCGATCTGTCCATACAGGCACTGGTTCTAACTGTCTTGGCTACTCTTGTCAAATACTCATCTGATGAGGGCGAAACACGCGTGCTTTATCAGTATTTGGCCGAGGGATCTGTCGTTTTTCCCAAGGTCTTTCCCGTCATGTAAGTTGTGCGCAAAATCATTTATTAAATCAAAAATCTCTGTACAATGTAATAAACTCTTGACTGCAGTCACTCATTGTTGGATCAGAAGATCAATAACATACTGTCAGTTTCACATGACCAAGTTGTGCTGAACTCAGTGCAGAGTATCATACAAAACATGCTGGCCAGCGAGGATCCCTCACAGCAACAACTACACTTCCTGCAGAGCTGCGGATTTGGTGGACTTTGGCGTTTTGCTGGGCCTTTCACCAAGGTTAGTTTAGTGAATTCGACTGGTAAAATAACAGATGAACTATTTATTTATTCACTGCAGTACAATATGATGGGCGAATCGTCGGAGTTGTTTGTCAACTGCTTGGAGGCCATGGTGGAAACATGTTTGCCGGGTGATGAATCAGCTCCAGTACCACCCTCACCGCGTCCCTACAACCTAAGCTCCAGCTTGAGCAGCCTAACGCTTGGCTCACCCACTGACAAAGGTTAGCGAACATTTCACATTGTTTAATTAATGTCTAGCTTAGCTGCATAAATAATTGAAATTGCTTTTAGCATAGAGAGTTATTTAGCAAACAATTTTGAATTGAATTTGATAATCGTTATATTCTCTATTTACTCTTTTTTTATGCAAACACCATTACGTTAATATATAGCATTCTCATCGGAATCATTAGACTTTTATGAAAACTGCTCCGGCAGCGTCACCTCGCTGCGACGCGCCTCACACAGCAAATCACGCGCCAAACACCGATTGAACGAAAGTCCATCACATTAAATGCTCCACAACTGCAATTAATTTCAAACCAATTAAAAATCGAACAAGCTTAGCAAAATTCAAAGTAAAAATAAATAAAATACAAACACAACCACAACCACTCGCACAGACAGCACATTTGCATTAACATGAAAATCGTGTGCAATAGAAACTACTTTACGAATACAATTAGTAGTTATCTAAGCGCCAACTAACTAAATTGTCATCACACACGAAACAATCAACAAAACACATACTAACCAATAGTATTGCCTATGCAAGTTCTTATCAACAAAAGTAACAAACAACTCAAAATGGGAATAATCAGAGAAAATAAACACTTAAATGCACTTTATTGTATTAGCGAATTGCAGTTGGAAGTCTTAAAAATTGTATTTTATAATAATTATCAGTACCTTAAAGCATTTACAAAAGTTTTTCGATAAATTGTCTGTCACTTTTTGTAGTGTAGTGTAGATGTCGTAAACGTTTGTTACATTCATTCATAACTATTAAGCAGAAAGCGGCTCATGTTACTAAAAATAACTTTATTAAGTAGATCGCCATTTTAGTAACTTGGGACCCATATTTTATTATATTCGATATACATATTTATAGAAAAGTTTAACTAATCGAATTATGAAATATATTTAACATAACATAAATAAAGTACCTAAAGTTAATGCATGCGATTTGAACGTATTGCATAATATCCCTCAGTGAAGATTCCAACAAAAAATAAATCAATTTGTAACATTTTTAGTTTTAAAAAGTTTTCAGTTTACAAAAGCTTTAAAGAAGACGAGATAAAGCGGAACGAAACAGCGATATTTTATACGGTTATAGATTGCATAGTATATACATATATATTTTGATTACTTGAACAGCGTATGAAAATTCTGAAATACTAGATAATAGAATTTTTGATACGATACCGAGTTATGGCCTGCGTAGACAAGCACTATTTTTATTTTCTGTCTTTATCGAATATTTATATATTCTTGGACTATTTCTATTATTTTTGCCTTATTTATGTATATGTTTATGCCTCTTCTATCTTATTTTCAGCTGCATGAATAACAACAACAAACCCACGCACTAGACGTACCACACTAATCGCAAAAGTTATGCGTTTTTTTAATCTCTTTAAAAAATGTTTCTGAACCAAAAACCAAAACCACATAACGTACAAAACCAAATAACAAAATGATAAATGTAAGGAAAACATTGTATATGTGTGTTTATATGTATATGTGTATAAAGCACAGCGCAACTGCTGGTAAAATGCAAGAAGCCCCACGAATATTACAAATAGAAAAGAAAATATTATATATAAATACTATATTTTGTCAGAGATACGAAAACATGAGAACAATTTTAAAACGATTATCGATTTGATGTAGTTTTTATTAATACGAGTATATATTTATGTAGTTCAAATAATAAGCACGTAAACCTACTCACACCAGTTCCTGAGATGACCACGGCCAAGGCAGGGCGTAGCGGCACCGTTTGTACCAGAGTTGATTAGACGATAACTACAAAAAACAACAGAACAACAGAAACAACACAAGCTTTAAGAAATTGGCTTGCGTAAGCGGCCTTTCCATTCTTTTGTATTATACAAGATTCTCCCGCTGCAACTAACAAATTTGTAATTAATGGCATTTATCTTATGTTTTTTTGTTTAAGCTCATTTCTCATATAAACTTTTACTTAATTTATTTCATGAACATACATTTCTTATTATTACTTTTTTCGTATTTATAAAATTGTTAAGCACCAAACCCCTTTTACAACTAAGCAACAAGACCCAGTCCGTTTTTAATGCAATTTAGTTCTAAGAGTAAAGAAAAAAATAAAAGTGAAACATTTTAAAGATCGTAATTCGAAATAGTTTTAAAGAATCGAATGTTATACTTACAATTGTACCTCTTATTAAACAGTTTAGTGAAATGATAAAGCGCAACAATTTAGTCCGTTATCTTCCTTTTCTAATAAGACAAACTAGCACATGAAATTTTATTAATTATTAACGAATGCAACTAAAAACTTTAAATCCAACTTAATTAGAACGAACATAATACTTAATATTCAATGAATGTATGTATTTCATTACAATCGAATTTGAGAAATGTTATTTTCGCGTATAAGTATGTATTTCTGCTATTTATATATGTGTTGCTATATGTGTACGTATATCAAAACGAAATTGATGTAATTTACTTTACGAAACAACGGAACAAAAACATTTGCACACGTATGCATCTAACTAATGATATTTATGTAATGTTCATGTTTCCAATCTCTAGTATAATTATACAATTACTGTGTCGAACAAATTAATTTACTCTCAATAAAATGTTCAAACCAATACCAAGAAAATATGAATTACTTTCGTTTGAGTAAGAAATGGGCAAACAGCAACCACATAAAAGTATGCAATAATAATCGGCATTTATCTGTCCCCTAAATCAAAGTTCACCTTCTTTTCAGATTCAAATATTTGTGCTTATTTTCAATGCAATCCAATCGAAGCACCCTAAGAATAAATACCTAAAATACCGAGTAAATCCATTTCGAGTATTTCTGAAAAATTGAAAGCCTCCCCCACGACGAAGTGGAATCAGTGCCATCATAAAATACTTATGTTGTTGGTGTCTTTGTATTAACATCTCGATTTCATGCATACGATTAAACGACCCTCGGTCGTGCTGAGGGCGAGCACACACTCACCCTCAGTGCAAAGAATAAGACCGAGCCGAGCAGGTGAATTTTGTCAATGGGCTCAAATCCGAGTTGCAATCACAAATCGCGCCAAACGAGCAAGTGCCACAGCTGACCGGGCCGAATCTCAAAAACCCAATCCCAATACTTGTGGGAATGCTTGAAGTGAAGTTTCTCACGATGCGACGCCAACGGCACACCGGCTGGCAAGTGGCAGGCAACTGGTACGGGTGGTGGTTGCGGCGGTTGCTCGAGCGAGCGCGACCCGTTCCCGTAAGTAAGTGTAACGCAATGTCGCGCCAAAGAGGAAATGAGGTCTCGTTCTGGATGTCGATCTGGCTCTGTTGCCTACGACAACGACAACGACAATGCGCCAAAGGGAAGAGCGCAAAAACAACACAAATATACAGACACGCACACACTGAACAAGAAGAAACAGAAAAACCAACAATGCCGCCAACTGAGGGTAGCAAAAGGGAACGGGAATGGCACGCATGGGGCACGGTTGCAAGAGTGTGCGCAGCACAGACAAACAGCCAGGTCGAGGTCATGTCGTTCTCGTTCTCGTTGTCGTTGGCTAAGTTAAACGTTGCACGCAGCTAGCTCGTGTGTGTGCGTGTGGTGCGAGGCTGTCGCCAATGGTGGTGGTTGCTCTGCTTCTTTGGTCTTTCGTCTTTGGTCATTGTCTCCATGGCTCATGCTTATGCTCTTGATTTTGCCTCTGTTCTGTTGTTGCGCAGACGCAAGGCAGCGGCACGAGAGAAAGAGAGAGCGACGCGTCGCTCTGGCAAAGTCACGGAGAGCGCAATATTAAGATCGGGCAAAAGCAATTACACTGAAAAAAATATAAATTATAAATAAATTATGTATGTAAATAAATATTTCCATTTATTTTAGATCTTTTGCAATAATAAGATGAGCATTCGCAATAAAAATAATACATTAAAGAACGATAATATAAAATATTTTAACTGAGGGATATTTTCAAAATAAATTCTATATTTTATTAGATTTAAATGCACACTTGAAATGTAAATACATTTATTTATTCACTATCAGCCTTTTGCACATTGAAATTTCTGCAAGTGTACCTGAATGGCTTCCGCTCGTTCGCTTCACATTTGATACCCTCTACTTAAACGGTATACCATTTCTTTCAAGTAGTTGTAGTACAAATCTGATAGACTCGGTAATATAGTTGATTCAAGAACCGAATGCGTTCAAAATTTCGAATTATTTAGTTACAGTTCCATTACAGAGAAAAATAATAACACTATTAAACGAATCAATCATTCTAATATATAATATATTGCAATTAGAGATCGGCATAGCAGAAAACTACATAATTAACAGGGTATCTCATCGTTTGGCAGCCCATCACAATAGCTGGCTAATGCTGCACACGTGCAGCGCCGAGTGAATCCTACCACAAGCAGAGAGCCAGCTATAGCCACACACACGCACACGCACAACGAAACGATTGATGATCGTCTCGATGTGATACGATGCGATCCGTTGCTCTCTGCACGGATGGTCTTGAGCGTTGTGTGGTAGCAGTTAGGGGAGGATTTTGCAAGTGTACGCGCCGCCGACGCTGTTGCAGCTACAAAAAGGATCAGTTTACCTTGCGGCAAGATCATTTCTTAAGCGACTACCGTGCAGTGAAGAGCAGCAAGTGCCCGTTCCGGAGCTGTATTTGGCCCAATTTAAAGACTGCTTGCCACACCAACAGACACTCACAACCAGTTAAATTAGTACAATGGCCGTGGAGGGTCAAAGATTTATGACCAAGACGCAACACTACCGCAAGGTCACCAAACCATTGCTGGAGCGAAAGCGACGTGCACGCATGAATCTGTACTTGGACGAGCTGAAAGATCTCATCGTGGACACAATGGACGCACAGGGTGATCAGGTTAACAAGCTGGAGAAGGCCGACATTCTAGAGCTGACGGTGAATTATCTGAAGACACAACAGCAGCAGCGCATGGCTTCTGGCAATGGTGGCATGGCCCCAGAAACACCCTCTCCCCCATCTCCATCTCCACCAGCATCCCAATTGAATTTTGATAAATTTCGCGCTGGCTACACACAGGCTGCCTATGAAGTTTCACACATCTTCTCTACGGTTCCCGGCTTGGATCTTCAATTTGGCACGCATCTGATGAAGCAACTGGGACATCAGCTAAAGGATATGAAGCAGCAGCTGAGCAGTCCGGTGCCCAGCGAAGATGCCACCGAGCCCGTCAACCTGGCTGATTGTAAGCAACAGCGTGCCACATCCCCTCATGAGGATCTGGAGAAGGGCGAGGATGTCTGGCGACCCTGGTGAATGTATTCTATTTAGACAATCCCTAAGCTTTATTAAGATGACACATTGAGAGCTTTATTACTCTGGTTTTAGTTTTGTAAGTTTCGATCAAGTTTTCCAAGGATTACTCCAAACATTTGCCTCAGTTTTATAACAATAGCCTTAAGATATGATGTGATGTTCCTGTGATAGTTTTTAAGTGATTTTATTGTATTTGATCTCCAATAGCAAATAATACGATAACCATTTAAGCTATATAATTTATTTTGATCTTATAACATTCAGCTTCCCATTGAGCTTCCACTTAGTTTAATATATCAAATGCTTTAAAATAAACATTATATACTCGTATATCTTAAATCATTCAAATATATTATTAATTTTATACCAAGTTAATATTCTTACAATATTGAATACGTCATTAAAAGAACGAATAAATCGATTACTTGAAACTTGAAAATGTTGTGTTTTCTTGATTTAAACGAACAAGGAAAATGGTTACATCAAAAAATATAAATGTTGGGGCACTTGATTTATTAGTTATTATATAATACATATAATATAATTCATGCAAATATATTTTTACATGTAGGGACCCTATTTTACAATTAGCACCTCAGTTGTCCATATTAGAAAGCTCAATAATCAATATCTGAAATATTTAGAACAAGACCAGAGATCGGATATAAAGGGGATTTTAGATAATTTCACTCACTCGTACAAAGATATAAATAAATACAGCTTTGCTTGTTTTCTTTTATATATGATTTGATTTTTTGGTTCATAGTTAATTAGAAACAATTATTAATTTACTATATTACAATTTGATTGGCATTTCTGACTGAAGAAAAGCAAATAAATCATCAAAATTGTTATTTCAATTTGCAGCAATTACTGAAACAAATGTCGAAGTAACTCACTGGCTGCATTAAACTGTCCAATGCTGCTATTAATTTCAAACTGGTTAGGGATTTATATTTAGCTTACACTCTTGACCCTAGAAATACCAACTAGTAGATCAATAATTAAACGACTATTTCATACAAACTTTAAACACGATTCTAAAATTCACAGCTCTTACTAACAAATACTTATATAGAATTAAATGAATCAATAAAAAATATATAAGCCATACATAATTTTCTTTTCATTTATTGCAAATGTATTAATTAGCTTTAAGTCAGATTCTATAAAGATATATTAATGTATGATCTATTTTAATTAAACCACATATCCTAAAGATAGCACTAAACCCTTCTAACCAAATGCAGCTAATTCAGTACTCATTTAGCAGCACCTCAACCCCAAACTCCATAACCCAATTACAAGAGTCTGGAACGCGCATGACTTACAGTCAAAAGTCGGAAGTGTGTCCACCGTGCGCCACTCGCGAGAAATGCGAGTGACGAGCAGCAAGGAGCGAGCAACAGCATCGCTTGGCCCCTGGCCGACCTCGACTTACTTACACAAAGGTCTACAGGGGCCAGGAGCGGGGGGACAGGTCCTAAAAGGCAACGGGAACACACACATTAAGCACACTCAGCGCACACGAGCAATGTTCCCACAGGATCACAACTGGCACAATGCCGGCGAAACAAGTGCCGGACGAGCAGGACGAAATGAAATACCAATATACGAAAAACAGGAAGTGCTTCTCACTGATGCCCCGCCTAAGTGAAACGCCCCAGCTGAAATGTTGCTGCTCCTGGCAATGTCGTTCCCACGCCAATGCACACAACTGAGATGGCAAGATGGCAAGATGAGTGCGCAGTTCATTATCCTTTCGCTCGCCCATACGAACATTCTTAGGCAAATCATAACACAAATCTAGAAATGGCAGCTGCGCCACAAACTGCAAAAAAATAAAAATTCCCATGGTTCTGGCAGCGCTTCGGTGCTCATTGAGCAGGTGAGCCCAGAATATTGGTGTGAGAAACCAAGGAGGAAAGCGTTTCCCACGATACTGGCACACACACACACACACACACACACACACACAAAGGTAACGATCTTGTGATCCTGCTCCTGCAATGCTGATGATAAGGGTGCCACAATAAGAAAGCGCACGAACAATAAGAAACAGCGGAAGGGTCGAGGCAACGTCCTCCAGCAACCCTCATGCCAGCACACTCGGCACGAAATGCCAGCACAGTCAAAGCCGAATCCAAGACCGAACAACGAATACGAGGTATACACGATGGATATACGAGGGATCGTTTGGGGGTTGTTTTACGGCTGGTTTCATATAAAAGGCAACGGCCAGTCGAGCAGTCCACACACAACGTCAGACACACTCAGAGCAGCAACAGCTCAGCAAAGCAATTACCAAATAATAATATAACAAAATGTCCTCAATGCAAATATCGGAAATGTCCAAGACGTATCAATACCGCAAGGTGATGAAGCCGCTGCTGGAACGCAAACGGCGGGCACGCATCAACAAGTGTTTGGATGAGCTAAAGGATTTGATGGTGGCCACGTTGGAGTCGGAGGGCGAGCATGTTACACGCCTGGAGAAGGCCGACATACTTGAGCTGACCGTTACCCACCTACAAAAGATGAAGCAGCAGCGCCAGCATAAACGGGCCAATGGTGGAGCAGAGAAACTGACACCCGCTGAAGGATTCCGTTCCGGCTACATCCATGCTGTCAATGAGGTTTCCCGTTCACTGTCCCAACTGCCCGGCATGAATGTCAGCCTGGGCACACAATTGATGACACATTTGGGACAACGCCTGAATCAACTGCAGCCAGCTGTAAAGGAAGTACTGCCAGTGACATCGCCTCTCTCCGTACACATTGCCAGCCGAGATGCCTACTCGGTGCCCATATCACCCATCTCCAGCTATGCAGGCAGCCCCAATTCTAGTGTGGCCAGCGAGCAGCTGGGCAGCGCCTCCCTCTTGACCACTTGTTCCAGCCGCCTCAGCATCGATGTCAGCAAAATGGATGAGGTGGTGGACAGCGAGGATGAGGAGAATGTCTGGCGGCCTTGGTAGAGCAAAAAGGGGATAAAAAGAACGATAGAGAGAGAGAGAGAGAGAGAGAGAGAGAGAGAGAGAGTTAAGAATAGCAAAAGTCTTCCAAGTTATTGGGCCGATTCCCGGCTCCAATGACTCCCACTTAGTATTAAGCTTATTTAAGAAACACAAAAAAGAAAAGCTTTAACCGAGGCGCAGTTCATGTGATAACTAAGTTTAATAATCAATTAAATTATATAGCTAAAATTGAAATAACAAATGTTTTCATTACTCAACTTGACGGTTGGCTTCCTTTAAGCTTCAGTTCTTTGACAGGAATATGCTATAAAAGCTACTTAACGGGATACAACAATATTGGGCTGTCCAATTGGTCAACCAGTTTCGGGGAATGAGTTTGCGTACAAACAGAAATAGGTTTGCATGGCGGAAGTGCCCCGATCTAACTGCTGCCACATTTTATCGAACCCTCTGAGCCAATTCGTTGTAATTTTCTGCGTCTTATTGTTACGAATGCCGGACAGAGAAAAAAAGAAGATGAAATCTCGTAACAAAAGAAAGCGAAAACAATGCCAAGGTCGGAGAAGAAAACCAACAAAAAGGTAAAATAAAAAAATGAAAATAAAAATAAAACTATGTCCATCGGGAGGCTACCGACACATCACATCACATCGGTCCGCATGGGGCACCTCTTGAACACGTGTGCACACAATAGGTCCGGGACCAATGGAAGTAAAAAATTAGAGTCTTATCTCTTGGCGTGTCTAATCGAGTTACGACAATGTCGCTCAGCCTTAGGTCAAATCTTGTAAAGAAAGCCGAGCCGAACTAAACCGAATCGGGCTAAACAAAAGGCAGCAAAGGATCGAGTCATTCCATTCCCCAAGCTATCCTTTTTGGCCACTCATCAAGAAAATCGTGTGCACAATGGACAATACAAGACACACACACACACACACACACACACACACACACACACACATACGTACATACATACATACATACTCTATATATGCACACATAATTGCTTGGGCTGTCTATCTGACATTCAGGTAAAGGTTCGAGTAGAGTAAATGATTGCTCTGCCCTAAGGCAACTCATGACTTGGTCCCGGACAGGATATCAATTTTTAGCTTGCCCGCATCATTTGCTTATCTGCTGCTGCAGTCGTTGTTGTTATTGTTGTCGTTGTTGGTGTTGTTGTTGTTGCCCCAAGACCAGTAGCTCCGACGCCTGAGCTGTTAACAATCAATGAAGTTTAAGACAGCAACATAAAATAGTCGAGACAACATGAAAAGTATGGGGGCAACCCAAGGGATGCATAACTCTGACCTTGATTAAGATTAACAATCTAGAGTTTTAAATTTCAAGACACTCTTAAAGGGTCAATATCTCTTTAACTGAGGGATGGGGAAGGCCTAAAATGAATTTCAAATACTATTTAAATTTGGGTAAATTATCTTCCCCTTTGGATTGCTCTCACTCTCATTAAGTATCTCTGGACTAAGTTAGGATAAGTGATCGTTTTTTAATTTAAATTTAAATAATTCGATATTTAACTGAAGTTGAAACTCATTTAGAATATTTGTATTTTAAACAGAAAAGAAACAAACAAAAAAAAAACTCTTGTAGATTTGCATATTGATCAAATGAAATCCGTGAAAAATCACAAATCGGTGCTGAACCTCACCCATCCCTAGGCAACATAATTGTGGCACGACAACAACAACAACAATAAGAACAACAACGGCAGAGACGACAATAAGCAAAATATGGCTAAAGGCAACAGCGACAACGGCAACAGCAACGGCAACGGCAAAGGAAATGCATGCAGCAACAAAAGATACTTAATCTTAAAGGTAAACCCGATGAATGATGAACGAATGTGTTGCAACGTAACCGAAACCGAATCCCAAAACCCGAAACGCTCAAGATCTGCAACGAACTTAAACTCAAACTCAAACTCGAGCTCTCGAACGCAAGCCCAAGTCATTAAAAATCTACAATACACAAACTGCATACGAATCACTTGAAGGGTCCCAGCACACGCACACACAAATAGAGGGACAGACAGACAGACAGATGGACAGAGGAGCTGAGGGATGGAGGAATGGAGGGCTGAGGAGCTGTGGTACAAAGAAATATCAGAAGCGAAGATCGTGAGAAAATGGTTTGGAACGTGGTTCTCACACGATCGACACACCTGCCCTTTTTTTATATGTAAGCGTTTGTCTGTGCACAAGTATGTGCGTGTGTGTGTGTGTGTGTGTCTGTGTCCCTGTTGTACGTATTTCTGTATTCAAGATACAAGATCACGAGCGAGGAGAAACGAGGAGGCGAGTTGCTGCCGCTGCAGCAGCAGCGACTTGAAAGAGAAAAGCAGCGTGCGGTAAGTGTGCGGCAACGTCGACGTCGCGTCGTCGCATTGGCCAACATTGTAATGACTGTGGACACACGATCGTTAAGACCACAACGTAAGCCCAAAATAAAAAGGGGTAGGGGTGCGGGCAGAGTCATAGGCAGCGGCATCATAAGCGGCGGCCTGTGGCGCGGCGCATGCGCGAAGCAACTCGCAGCTCGCAGTCGCAGCGTTTTGTCGAACGAACTCAATTTAGTTTGTTTATGGTCAGACTGAGAGAGAGAGAGAGAGATAGAGAGAGAGAGAGGGCGAGAGAGAGATATGTGTGTATGTGAGACACAACCGAGCCACACTTATATGGTGTGCTATTGACTCTGTAATATCTTTAATATGGGATGTTGTTACACTGCATTGGCACACGCGCACGTTGCCACTGGACAAGCTGCCCCAGAGCTCTTTGTCTTTGTGGCAGAGAGATGCTGGCACGAGTTGCCATGTTGCTGCTCAACACACACACACACACACACACATACACTCCTCACTCCACTCCCCAGTTGACTGCCCATTCCCCACCCCATCTCAATCTACCAACATTCGCCTGCTCATCTCAATGATGCCTGGCCCCATGGCCGGCCGCCCGCTCCATGGCTTGGCTCGGCTGGTTTTTGATTTTTTCTTTATTATTATTATCATGTTGTTGTTGTTGTTGTTGTCTTCGTAGAGTTTTTTCCTTTATTTTTATATATTTTTTGATTTTGTTTTTTATTAAGTGGTGGTCTTGCGCTTACTTTAATATGGCTGCATTAAATTTTGCGGCGTGTGTGTATTATGACTGCAGTAGGTGGCAGTGCCTGGCCCCGGGGCAGCAACCACTGCATTTGCCTGAATGAATGTGAGTGTGACTGTGTGTGTGACTGTGAATGTGAATGCGAGCGAGTGCGAATCTGCATCTGAATCTGAATGTAAATGGAATGGAATGGAATGGAATTAGTGTGGGGCCAACACTCAGAGGTCACGTGATGATGTGCGTACTGTACTGTACTTCATATACTTTTTCTTAAATCTGGATTTGTTTTCATTGTTGCCATAAGGCGCTTATATACCGTTCAAGATGCTCCAATCAAACCGTTAGCGGTTGGCCCACATAACATAATATTATTTTCATCATTGTCAGCACTTTGTATCATTTTGCTGTATTGTCAAGGTTTTGCTACTGAAAAAAGAAGAGGATTAAATCGTTTTGCAATTATTCGAAGAAAAATAAACGGAGTGATAGAAATTGTATCTATAGAAGTATTTATATTTATTTATGACAATTTTAGCTAATTAATAGTTATTAATATAAATGTATCCTTAACAAGTTAAGCATTACTCAAGACAAATTCTTAAATGATTCTCTTGCATTATTTGATTTCTTTAATCTGTTAACTGTTTTTTTTTTCCGAAAACAAACTTCAAATAAATATATAAATAAAATACAAATGCTAGAGTTTGTATAAATAGCTTGTGCAGGTCGCTGTGCCAATGTTACGTGACTAATCACATTTGCCGAAGATTAGCAGCAATCAACATCAGTGGAGAGTCGGGTAGATAGTCATCATCATAGTTGTCCACACCAGACACAAAAGCGTTCAATTTGAAGTTCCGCAACCAAACCGCACACTTGTGATCACACACACACACACACACACATATATACACATGCGATCATTCATTAATATGACCAATACAGATATCACATATACGACTCGTATACCTCGATTACCAATACCGATACATAACGAAGTTTTAAGTGCCTGGTCTGGTCGCGGTCGCGGACCTTAATTTGCGATGTCTGGAGGTCTGACCGTTTGTCTGACAACGGCCCCGGCGCATGTGCCAAACGGTCAAGCGCAGTTAAAGCTGTCAAAGCAACAATAACAACAACAATAACAACAACAGCAGCAACAACAATGCGAGCCATTGACAGGCGAGTCAAGCGGTTCTCACACTCAAAAAACTTGTAATAAATGACGTTTCCTAGAATTTAGTTGCTGCTTTTTAGATATGTGTATGTCTATATATATTGTATATATGCTATATAACTTTTTCTGTTTTGTTTTTTTTTTCTTTTTTATTATTTAATTGCCGCAGCAGCGCCGGCGCAAGGGGCCCAGCAGTCGATTCAGAGAACAGAGAACAAGCCGTCATTTAATGAGGCCAACTGGAGAGACCCCGAGAGTGTGGGAAAATATTTAGCGACTTCCGGCTGAGGTTTTTGATTTGGATTTCTACAGAGCTTATTATTATTATTAGTTTGTCGCCTCCGGAAGGGCTTCATTGATGATTGTGCTTGTCGCTGGGCTCGTGACGCAGACAGGCGTCTGATGAAATTCAATCTCTGCCTGAAATTTTAAGTGGCCGAAAGTAAAAGATACAATTTTGCTGGGTCTGGTTTTTATTTTTCATTTATAAATATATTTTAATAGATTTCCTCTGATTGTATGACGTTGAGCCGCTCTCTTTAGCCAATTTGTAGGCTCTAGCAGGGAGGGCATAGATCTTTCCTTAGCCAGGTTGTGAGCTCTAACAGAGTCAAGCGCGCGGCTTCCAATCCTGCGCGTATGCTTGGACAGCTGTCCAGGTTTGTGATTAAGTTGTCAATGCCTTGGGCTTCAAGGCTGCCGCCTGCTATGCGCTCACCAAGGACGCCACATAGGGCCAGAACTGGTGCTGGCCTCACTGGGCGCTGGACTACAGCTACCACTAGCACTGCCGCATTCAGAAGGTGGTGGTGTCACTAAGACTGGACTCGGACTGCTGCTGCTGCTGCTGAGCTCATCGGATGTCTGCATCGGCACGGCGACTCCAATGGGCATAGTGGGTACCACCACTTGCAAGTAGTTCAGACGATGGCCC
Source organism: Drosophila macrospina (assembly GCA_035042075.1). Classification (NCBI taxonomy): domain Eukaryota; kingdom Metazoa; phylum Arthropoda; class Insecta; order Diptera; family Drosophilidae; genus Drosophila; species Drosophila macrospina. Next base: position 1,614,036 of record JAWNLW010000574.1, on the reverse strand, counting down.
AAGTGACTCATTAGCTGTGTGCCGAGATCCACACTGACGCCAGGCACTGCAGCCAAAGTTTTGGACACCTCATTGGCTGCATGCACGTAGCCGGCACGAAAACTCTCCGCAATGCTCAGCTTGGAGTCAGCGCTGGTATTTGGGCTGCTTCCAAGGCGAAGTTGCTTTTGGGCGCGCAGCTTCTTCATGTGCTCCACGGTTAGCTCGAGTATGTCGGCCTTCTCCAGACGTGTGATGTGCTCTCCCTCTTGAGTCAGGCACTCCACCATGATGTCTTTAAGTTCATCCAGGCACTTGTTGATGCGAGCGCGACGCTTACGCTCCAGCATGGGCTTCATTACCTTACGGTACTGATAGGTCTTGGACATTTCCATTTCCAACACCATATTTTACAACAGAGTAACAATAACTTGACGATATCACGCGTAATCCACAGATAATTTACAGTCTCTCTCTATTCTTTCGTTTCTTCTTTCCGTTTCTTATTTCTTGTTGACTTTGCGATGTTCACGCTGCAAAGTTTTAGCTTTGAATGATTCAGCTCGCTGTTTGCGTCGTGCTTTTTATAGGCTCGGCCTGGACTGCGCTGCGGCTGCGACATCGACTGAGCGTGCGAGCGAGATGCGCATTTTGCCTCGTGCGCGAACTAAGTTTTATTTATCCTTCTCCCTCGTGCCTGCAGCTGCTGTTGTTGTTGGTGGCTTCTGTTTACGTATGCGCTGTGTGCGCTCTCTCTCGCTCTCGCTCTCTCACACTCCCTGTGCTTGTGTGAGGGCAATAAAATGGCTTGAGCTGCGGCTGCGCCTCTATCTTGTTGTTTGTATGTATCATGAGCCCGTTTATATGTGTGTGTGTGTGCCAATGTGTGCGGTTGTGTGAGTTGTGATTGTTATACCGTGGGAAACTGTTTCGCAGCCGATTTCCACGACGACGGCTGACTGCCTGCCTGGCCTGACTTCTTCTGATTGTGCATGCTTGGGGTCTTTGGCTGTCCGTCTTTTCGTCTGCTCGTCTGCTCGTCTGACGGCCCGCCTTAAGAGCTCTGACTGTGGCTGAAGCGGCAGCCAAGCGAGCACATGCCTTCCATCCATAACAAGATGTTTGCATTTCAATTCATTTGTATGTGGCCGGGTATTTGGACTCGGGTTGTGAGCTCCGACTTGGTCCGTCTTGGCTTCAGTTTGCCATGTGCCTTCGCCTTCGCCTTCACCCTTGCAGTAGCTTATGGCACGCTGATAATTGTGGAATCGTCATCGCGCAGCATTTTTGTTGTCTTTTTTCTCTCCCTCTCTCTGTCTCTCTTTTTCTCGCTCTATCTGTTTTGTTTTTGTTGCATGTATTTTTTTAACGCTTTATGGATCATTGATTGGGATCGTGGGCTTCGTGGGCCAAGCATTACGCTTTTCGTTTACATGATTATTCTTGATTGCCCATTGCGACCACTGCGACCACTCGGCTTTGAGATCTGTCGGTGGTTTTTATTTTGTACATGTGTCTGTGCCTGTGTGTGTGTGTTTTTTTTTTGTTTTGCTTTTCGGTTTGGGTTTATGTATGTATGGCTTATGCCCCGACTACTACTACTTCTACCATTTGTAGACAATTACCGGCTTGACTGGGCAAAAGGCAAACTATTTTTATGCGACGTGTGCGCGAAAGTCAGTTACGAGCCGTTGTTTTTGTTGTTGTTGTTGTTGTGGTTGTTGTTGCTATTGGTCTTGTTGTTAGCACACGCTATAAATGTTGTTATTATGACTCTATAGCTCGTGCAATGGTTGAAGCTTTTGTCACGTCACAAATAATTTGGATTTTTAGCACATATTTATATTTAGCACGGTTTCAATCTGTGATTCATCTATTCGTACAAGTATCTCAATTTCCTCTATTTATAGCAATCTTTGACACACTCAGCTCGAATTTCACAACACTTAATTAGAAGTGGCGAACCGCCGAAATCACATTCAACATGACAACACAAGAGGCAACGCATCATCAACAACAGCAAAAGCAACAACAATAAACGGGGCACAAGACAAATTAAGTTGGCGTTGTGTACGCATTTCAAATGAGCTACAGTTACAAACGTTAACAACCTCATCTTCATTTTCGTGTGACTTTGTCTGTTGCTGTTGTTGTTGCTGCTGCTGTTGCTGCTGCTGTTGTTGTTGTTAACATTTGGGCCGTTAAATGAGGCGCGCGCGAGGCTGTCAAAAAGCTGCCTGCTCCGGAAATGGCTAATTGGATTGAAAGTGACGAGTGAAGAGTGAAAAGTGTCTGATTGTTAGTGATGTAAAACATGAATGATGCTTAAAATTAGCGGTCGCAAGTGGCATCCATTTCATGAGGGTGCTTTCGCTTGTCCATTGAAACTAAATTGATATTAGTATGTATATTTATTGAGGGAACAATGCGGAATTTCTGACCTCATTATCAAATATTCCTTCATCTAAGGGCGATTGAATTTCATTAGAAATAAATATCACCATAAGGGTAGTTTGAATAAGATATCAAATTTTAATGTTAGTAAGTCAGTTTGTAGTATATTTACTTGATACAATTAAGTACTTATTCGTGTTCATTTGTTTAATCGTAGATAATAATTTAAATACAAGATGAGTAACTTATGTTTCATTAGTCTAAATTATGTTGTACAAACTAAATTATATTAAACATAATCAGAAAGTTGATTAACGCTGATTGGAATAAAATATGACGTTTCTTATTAGAATTTTACTGAATTTGTTCATTCTCTAAAAGATTAATGTTATTTCTGTGTTTTTCTCGCTAGCTTAAGGGTCTGGTTGGATATTGTATGACTCATACTTATTGTAAGCCTATGCAATTTCACAATATGCGTAGCGCATTCCATAAAGTCGCCCAAGACCAACTTAAACACACACTTAGTCAGGCACACACTCACGAGATATACATTGATTCTCGGCTGTGGCACAACGAAGACCTCATTTCACCCATTTTAGTCGATTTTTCTTCTCTTTTTTTTCATTTTTGTAAAACAATTTTTATTTTTTTATCGATGGCATACGCACGCGCGAATTTTAGTGCCCCCGCTGCGCTGGCGACCAACATTGGGCCAACAACAGCAAAAACAACAAGAGCAGCAGCAACAACAGCACGAGAGCGTGCACAGGCCCAGGCACAGTCCCAAGCCGAGCAGCAAATAGCAACAACGGCAACAGCAACAGCAACAGCAAGAGATACAGCAACAACAAGTATAGCGTGTTGTTGAATTAATTTATATCCAACAGTGCGCTTTCAACTTTATTGCGCCGCGAAAAGCAGCCACGGCAGAGGCAGAGGCAGAGACAGAGTCGACAGTGTGCGCCTGCCCCCCCTGGGGGCCCTCCCCTGCACTGCCAGCAGCAACCCACACAGAGACAGCGGCAACCCATCCATACCGACAAAAGGCACAGCGGAGCACGGGCACTGGCACACACAGATAGTCGGCAAGGCACACACACATGCGCAGTGCCAGACCGTGGGAAACAAACTCGTGCCAGTCGTTTCATTGCTGTCAAATAATATCTTGATGGGGATCAACTTGAAAAGATTGGTTGGGGCTGGCTCGTTGCCGCTGCTGTTGCCCCCATCTCGTTGTTGTTTGTGTTGTTGCTTTTGCTGTTTGGCGAGTCGTTGCTGGCCGCTGTTTAGGATGCGGTCGACGCTTTTGTTTTGTTTTTTTTATATATATATATTTGTTGGTCTCTTTTTAGTTTTTTTAATACTTTACACATTTGTTCGTCATACCCCAACCGTTGAGTATCTTACTGCCTGTTTGTGTGTATATGTGTATAGTTATAGCCATGGTCGTATCTTGGCTTCAAAAACCAGTTTGCCATCCGCCAAAGCGAGGCTGCGTCTGCGTCTGCGTCTGTGGCTCTGGCTGCTGGATGCCAGCACATACTCGCTAAGATCACATAAAAGACCCGGCACACCCCACATACCTCCCCACCGGCCGAAGTGGCCACAAGTTGTGCCTCAACTTTCGGTCAGCTCATTCGTGAATGGTGGCTGTGGCTCGCTTTTATGATGCACTGTTTGTGTTGAGCACACCACATGCGAGCACTTGGCACGTTACCCATTATCTTTGAGTCCGCTGGAGGCTAAAGTTTCTCAAGTGCACATATCATATTACCACCAGGGCTGAGACAAGCAAAGGCTTACAGCAACTGCACCCCCAGCTGAAGTATAAACTGTCAATGCCCCCCTACAACAACACATGACACATGCAGGCGCTTTAGTTTCTCCTCTTTGATAAACATTGTCAGCTTGTCTCCTTGTCTTCAGGGGAGACCATTTCACACACTGACAAACACTCCATCCATTAGCTGCAACGATAACGTAAACAGACCAAAGAGAAGGCAACCCCCTAGTTGGAATCTGACATATAATAAAAAAACAATCTTAAGTATACATCTATTGCAACGTTAATCCCACAACAGACAGCGCGCTTCACACACACGTCCCAAGGCACACTCAACTTACTGATAGTTCCCCCTCTTCTTAATTAAAATATCTATAAGATTTCAGCACAAAAATAAGGGTGCATTTAAAATGAAAATGAAATGAAATCGAAGACAAGTGGCAGCCACATTTTATTGCTGCAGGGATTCAAGTTGAGGTCGGGGTCGAGTTCGAGTTCGAGTTCCACCACACAAAAGCCGTGTGGGAAAGTTGGAAATCAAAACAGCATAACAAGTGATTCGAAATGCCCATACAAATACATATAACAGGACCCCAAGGAGCAGTAACAACACCATCACCACCACCACTATAACCACCACCAGGATAAATCGCTGGCAATGCGTGGGAATGCAGTTGAATCTTTTGGTATTGCCTTTATGTTGATTGCCCATTAGGACTACAATTTGCACTCCTTTTAACCGTGTGATCCCATCCACAAATATTGTATGTCCTGTCTTCCTTCGAGTCGTGAGAAATTTTACGAAGGAACACCTGCCTTTTGTTTTTTTCTCTCTTTATTTTTTTTTTGCTGCTTCCCCACTTGAATATATTTCCTTAAAATTTCAGGGCACCGAAAATTGTTTCCCACACTTCGTATAACCCGAACAGTTGCACTTTTTGTATAGATCGGGGGTACGTATTATACGTTTCCTCGCTCCTACACACATGCACAAAGGAGAACAGGCTCTCGCTGCCGTCTCTGGACTACCTGCTGCCCTTACAAGAGCCTCATATTTCAGGTTCTCGCTCACCAGCTAACTATCTTATCTCTCTCTGGCGCTCTCCCGCTCTCTCCTATCTCTCTCGCTTATCCAGCGTTTTTCAATGAGGGTGAGGTGCGTACCACGTACGCGTGTCGGTCCGAGGGTCTTTTCAACGTTTCCTTAACTGTGTGTATCTCTTTCCCTTCATTCGTCTTTAGTTGTTTATGTGTGTGTGTGTGAATGTGTGTGTGCGGCCACAGGAAATGCATTTTGTGTTTGGCTGCGCTGCCGCTGAGCGGAGCGTTGTGGCAGCTATAAAAGCGGGTCGCCTTTCGGTTGGGAAATCATTCTGACATCGTCAGCGTTTCAAGCAACACAAACAACATTCACACACGCTTTTCCATTTCAATCTCAAATAATGTGCCAACAAGTCGCCATCAACAACAATAACAACAACAACAAAATGAAGAACAACTACAGCATTAAGCAAGTCTTGAAGACGTTCTTCAAGAAACAACAAAAGCAACAACAGCAATTGAAGCAGCAACGCCAGAACTCACTGGAATCACTTGAATCCGTTGACAATCTGCGCAATGCCGAAGTCGAGGAGGTCTACTATGCCGAAATCGATGAGAATGCCGCCAACGAGAAACTGGCCCAATTGGCTCAAGAGCAAGAGATGGAAACCGAAGAGGACATCTATGTGCCAGTCCGTTTTGCACGCACCGAAGCCGGCACCTTCTTCTGGACAACCAATCTGCAACCAGTTGCCAGCGTCGATGCCGATCTGCTGCAGCCCGCTTACTGCTACTCCAGCCAGCAGCATCCGTTCATGCAATATCAGGATCGCTGGGCCCAGGCTTAAGATAATATCCTAGCCCAAGCAAACAATCCTCAATCATCAACAAGCTTTAAACGCATGCAACATTGTGATAGCAGCAGCAACCGCAGCAGCAGCAGTAGTACTTAATCTCAACTCAAACTCATCTCAGCGATTCCAGCGCTTCCATTAGTTCTTAAGATATTGTGATAGAAATCGAGAGCTTTAAACAACAAACTATATTACAAAATACAAAAGATATAAAACTCAAATTACATTGGCTTTTAATTGATTCTTTTAAGGGTTTTCAGCTTTACGATCTCAACAGATCCTTCGTCAACTCATCCCATTCACGATTGTGTGTTATGATGTCTGGCATTCCAATTCATTGAGTTGCTGCCACAACTTGTTTACAAATATGAGTTCTGTTTATGTTCGCTCTTTCATAAAAATTGTTCGACACGTCTACGTGACAGATAAGAACAGTGTGTCTATAAGTATTTTTGGATGCTATGAGATGTTTCTTGATAAATGTTTTCATTTTTAGAAACATACTTGTTATACAAGTGACGTCAATGGTCTTTTTGGCATAATGACATAGTGTCATGTAGCTTGAATAGTCGTAGACACTCAGACAAATTGTAGTAATGATGTCAGTCTGCGGAATTTTGATATTGTTTTTACAGCGGTATTGATATTGATCTGAAATTAATAAATTAGATCTCAATATTAGTTTAAAAGTAAATTACAAAATGCTTGTAATAGCAAGCATTGCAACATTTTCAGATGCTCACTGCCTAAGCGAATTTAAATAGAATGATTTGCTTAGAAATATATTTAATTCCCGGTTTATAAGCCACTTAAATCTCTATTTCTATCCACCTTGACAGTATTCTGCTCAAATTATAGAATCAAGTTCAAGGACCTTAAGGTACACTCATCTTCTTGTGAGTCTCACTCAGAAGGTGACCTTGCCTGGAACTTTCCGCATACCTAATGCTGTGATAATGCTATTGCTAGCATTCCTTGGCTCAAGTTGGCTTGGACGCCAGCCAAGTTCGAGTTGTCAGCAGTTGCCTTGGCTAAGGCCACCGCCACCTGTGTGCCCAAACATGGGGATGGTGTGCATAACTTCACGGCAATTTCTTGCACGGGCTTGTCGCCGCGTGTCGTACAACTTATTTATGTGCTTTTCCAGAAAGCAGAAAACAGTAGAAGAACGATTCAAGAGGGGGGAGAGAGAGAGAGTAAGTGAAGGAAAAACCCATATCAAAAACGACAATTAAAATGCAACATGTAGACGTCAACACCTTCCAGTCACGGGACACTCACAATCCCAATCCCAGTCACAACTCACACACACACACACACACGCACACACATACAGAAAAGTCACATGCCAAGGCGTTTCAAGGCGGACGTTGAAATTGGGCATAAAAACAGTACCGCAAAAGATAATCGGTCCCATGTTCCCAACCCATATCATTATCTCTCACTCCTTTCTTCTCTTTCTATCTCCCTATCTCTTTTTGTCTCTTATTTATCAATCATATACGCATTTCTTCTATACTAAATATGCAAATTGATCCGACAAAAGAAATAAATAAAGAAGTAAGAACAGCTTTGCTTGGGAATTCGAAGAATAAATACCCTAATTGGTTACGAATCATTTTATTTATACATATATTATATTTATAGAAAAATGTAAATTCTTATGATAGATAGGCAATGGAAACATAGTTCATTGAGTTTGTAAATTGGCAAGTGACTAGAGTCTAGTTTCTAAATTTAATTTACAAATTGCAGAAAGTCTAAGTTCTCCATATTGTCATACGTCATAACGAAATAGGTATACTCTTTGAGCAGAGTATTAAAACGTTGAATAAAATTCTGGTAGCGCCGTAACGTAAATTAAGTAGCAATATAAGTTTCTGTTAAATTGGCTCCGACAGCGCATAATTAATTTCGTATGCGTAGCGGCAAAGAATTGGAAGAAAGAACCATCTTGGAATGCCGTTGTTGATGTTGATAATGCATATGATGATTGCCACCGCTGCGGCCCCTGTACCGATAGTAATCGTCTTCTTTTTCGAACCAATACCCTCAGCTCATTTGCATTTACAAGCAAGTGCGAGTACCACACTTGCATAGGGCCCTCTGTGCGCCGCAATGTCTCTGATACTGGTAGAGATACTTCTGGCTGTGGGCCGGAGCTCTGACTGGGGTTTAACGTACGCCTATGTGCCCAATTCTCGACATGAGTTAACCACAACGACGACGGCCTTCGCGTGCGTGACCGGCATGCGCTTAGCGGTCATTGATTGGCCAACAGCAACAGCAACAGCAAGAGCAAACAACAACAGCGGGAACCACCACATTGTTGGACAGTTCTTTGACCATGTCTATGCTCGACCAGCCGTTTGTTAGCGGAGGGCGCCGCGAGCAACAAGTGTGTGAACACATTAAACGGTGATTAGGCCCGACTCTGAGCATTTCCCATTGTTGTTGTTGTCTAAGAACTTTGACCGTGTGTGTGTATGTGAGTGTGTGGCGTTTGTAACCTCAAATTAGCCCCTAGAGTTTCAGCAGTTGAAGTAATATCATTAGCCATATAAGCGATAATGTGGGCGGTCAGATTGTACAGGTATTTACAAATGTAAAAAGATCTAAGCGAAGAGGCAACCACCCATCAAAACAATATGAGTTATATGATTATATTATTTAATAATCAATGCACGTTGAACAATACATTATTTGAATCTAGATTATAAACTAGGTACTCAAATATTTTAATGAAGTTAAATATTGTTCAAATGTCTTATACCTTTTTAATGCATGTTCTAGTGCATTAGGTTTGCAAGAATAGGTTTGCTTGGCGATTTCCTTTGTGAGTGTGTGCTCCATATAATATAGGAAGGAGGTGTATATTCGTTGTAAATGTTAAGCAAAATAAAATAAATTGGCGCCTCTCTAATATAAGCTCTCGGTGCTCGTTGAACGCGGCTTCTTCAGACTCTCCAGATTCTTAATAATTATATCATGCAGCGAGGAACAGCGATTGCGAACCTCGCAAACAACCATCCACAGACTGAGGTATACGTTCTCATCCAGCTCGACAACGACACGTCTATAGTCATCGATATGCGGATATTTGACGACCTTCGAGGCAACTATAGCGCGCTTTAGGAAATAGCGTGATATCTGATCGAAGAAGGCAGCCGCTCCCGATTCAATGGTCCGGATTTCGGCGCGGGTGTCCTCCTGAATGGAAACATCAAAATTGTTGCCGTCCTCAATTTTGGGTATCATAAATGATATCCACATTTTCAGTAGGTTTGAGTCCTCAACCAGTTTACGTATGATCGGTTTCACCACCTTGATCATGTCACAAAGTAGCTTGTTGCACGGCACCGTGTTACCGGGTAGTCCCAATACGGTTGTGCCCGAAACGTTGTCTGCTTTGCGGGGACGCTTTTTCACTGGATGATCATCATCACTGATATCCACATCACCGTCATGATTGTTAACCAATATGGGTGCCAAGAGCGGAATGTTTAGATCCTGATGTACCTCACTAAACTTGCGCTTATTGAACATTGGAGTGGCGAGCAGCTCGTCTAGTTCAACTATTTTTTTCGGAAACTCTTTTGTTATTAAAATCTCCGCTTTGGTGATCAGCGAGTCCTTATACTCCTGCACCTTGCCAATTGGGTCTTTGGGCATTGCTTACGTTTGCGTTTACGTTTGAATTCGCACAACGGTTAAATTTCGTTCGGCGTTGTAAAAAAAAAAAGCTCTTAAATGCTTTCGATGCGCCAGTCAGTCTAATTTGAAGTTAGTTTTTAAGTTAGTTCAGTTTAATTTGAAGTTAGTTTTGATGTAGTTCCAGTTCCTAAAAATAATAAATGAGCTGCATCAATAGATGGCAACTCAAATTTGGTTCAGTATGGCAACACTATGTAGATGCAAGGCAGCATTATAAAACTGTTTTCAATACAAATATTTATCTAGTTTAGCTTACCAATCAGATGCACTTAAAGTTAATTAGTGTTATCAAGTTAAAGTTACAGATGTTATTATTTTGAACTTGAAACATTCCCCACAGCATACTTTTCAGCATTGCTTGTTATTGTTATTGATTGCGTGGGAGCTCGCTCTGCGCTTATTGATTGTCTGAAACATTCCATAGTCTTATCGATCCTTCTACTTTAATTAACTGAAAGTGATTCAACACTTGAATAACAAGCAGTTAGTTCTGATGAAAATATGCATATCTATTTGAAATAATATGTTTTGTTTACATAAAGGAGAAGATGACGATCGCAAATATTTAGCAGTGATATTAATTGGGTTTTTATAGCGAATACTTCCCCGAAATTGTCACACAAAAAAAAAAAAACAATAATAATACCGAAATGCTGTTCCGATGAGATAAACAAGATAACAGCTGCTAGCACAACAATATTGATGTTTATTTTTGATTGGTAATGGGTGTTGGGTGATACTTGATGACTCGTTGATGGCATGAGACCGACAGACAGCGTCGATACATGTCAATTAGAGCATAACAAAGTGGTTCTCACCACGGTTACAGTTTTAACTAGAAGTTTGTAGACCAATATAAACAAGTTTCATGCTACGATTGCGTTATCAGTTCACACTGACTGATAACAGAGCGTCAATAGCTACTGAAGTGGCCGCAATATATAAAACTCAATGAAATGCTAGACAGTCAAAGCAATTGTAATCAATAGCTAACAGAAAGCACACGTAGTCCACAGTTCATAAAAATCGACTAACGAAATTTCCAATATCGCAATTTCCCAAGAAAATCAAATAAATACTTTATATTAAATATGAAATCACAAGCTTTGTCACTCTGCTGCTGCCTGGCACTATTGTCCGGTATTGTTGCCACAACGGTGTCCACTAACGAGACTGATTGTCCACAAATTTGTCCATCTATCTATAAGCCAGTTTGTGGCTCCGATGGATTCAATATGAAGGAATTCGCCAGCATCTGCAATCTGAAATCCAGTAATTGTCGCCGCGAACGAAATGCTCAAACAGGTAAGTCCGAAAATTGCATTAACTGTTCGACATAGCTCTGTATTCTACGCATGTTCCTTTATTATAGTCTTTGCTGAGACGGACATGGCTTGGTGCAGCTCTCAGCAGGTTGAAAATCTGCAGGAAAAATTGGGCAACATTAAGCTGGATGTTGCCGAATGCCTGAAGCCCTGTGGTATGATCTATCAGCCCATTTGTGTGACCAATGGCAAGTATCGTGGCCTCGTGCCCAATGAGTGCGCTCTGGAAACCTTCAACTGCGCCCTGCAGTTCAATGGCGCCCAACCCGCTGAGCTGTTGCGCATCCTTCGCGCCGATACCTGTTAACTCTAGCCTGAATACTGCCAAATAAATCGTAGACAATAGTTCTTCTTTTGCCAAAATGTATAACAAAGTGAAAATTGTTGAAAGGAAGCAAAAATATTAGTCTATTCGCCGCGGGAGAGCGGACATTGACTTGTAAACAAAAGTCCTCTTGGTACATTATCACAAAGGGTCAATAGACCTCTGCTGGAACTCGTCTCTCAGGCAATACTAAGTGGCAATCAAAGTCAATCACTCTCTATAAACTGTTTAAACTTCATCCGCTCCCATATCAAATATAAACAATATATAAACAAGCTCAAATTAAATGTAGTACAATAGTTTTTCATTTATTTGCAAATTGATATCACATTAACAAAAGTAAATATTGCGCAAAATAAAATAAATAATTGTGTGAACAAATAACTAATAAAAGAATTGGAATGCATCATGCTGATCCTCGGCTGGGTTAGCTAAGTAATTAAGCACCCGAAGAGGTATAATCACGAGCAAGCCAAATGAGATCTGTTATCCGTTTAAGGGGGCAACACGTTAAGACTCTTGGCACTCAGGCAACTGGCTAGCAAAGTGTGCCGGGCAATTGGCTAAAGCTTTGACAGAGCCAGGCGTGCAGAAGATCATCATCCACGCGTTCCTGTGTATTGGCCCAAAAGAAGGTGCCATTGTCGGTGCTGATGTACTGTAGCGGCAGTTGAAGATCCCACACAATTGGCGTAGGCATCGGCGGGGGAAACGAGTGTGTTGAAAGATTAGTGTGGCTGTTGTTAATGTTGCGGTTGCTGCTATTGTTGCTGCTGTTGTTGCTATTGTTGTGGTGTCTGTGCTGACAATTGCGTCCATGCTGGCAGGCATTGCAACTCTGTGTGCTTGCCTTCTCCACGTAAACGCTGCTGATTAATGTGGGCGTATTGGGCGGTGGTGGTGTCTGTGTCAACTCCTCCTCCACCTGAAGCTGTACTCTCTCGGCGAACTTTGTGATAGACTCATCGGGCGTTGATTTGCTCTCGTTGTCATCGACGCTGTGCAGCAATTCCAGTGGCGGCAACAGCATCAGCTGTGTATTATTGAGATCCACATTGTTTGGATGGGGCTGTGGTGCGGGTCTACCCTTACCGCCCACGGTCAATAGCCTTCGCAGTGGCTGCCAAACTTTACGCATGCGTCGTGTTGCCTTGGGCTCCACTGTGCCCATTGTTGTGTTGTTGTTGCTGCTTGCTGTCAAGTTTTTCGTATCCAGATACATGGCGATAGCTTTGTTGTATTTATGTTTGCGTTATTCTTGTTGTTGCTTTTGGCCAGCGAGCGTTGCGTGTGCGCACCTCGCGAGAGTCGTTCGGTTTCTGATGCTGCTGCGCCAATCGTCGCTCATATTTATATATGAGGCGCTGCCGCAGCGCTGCCAATGGCCAGTCAAGAGTGAAATCGTATTCCGGCTGATCTCACGAGCCCGAACACCGTACGAAATTTGAGTGCACTCTCATGCACACACACACACATACATATGCACAAACAAGCAGACGCACGCACACATTGGTGTACACTCCTCATCGATGTTGAGGGAGAGGGAGCTGTGCGCGTATTTCCCAAATAAATTCCAACAGGAATCCACAAGCTTGTGTGTACTTTTCCCATGCACGTACAATCGACAAGGGCCGCTTGATGAGTTTTGGCTGCAGGTAGATGAAGACGACGTCGATTGCACAGTGGTGCAAGCACAGCAGTAAACTGATTGAATTTCCTTTTCAGTCTTTTGTGCCATTATAATCTTATTGTTCTGCATAATATATCGATTCTTATGTTAATATGCGCTCATATTATCTATTTGGCAAATGATTAGTATTAGACAGTCGTAAAATAGTTTGCCTGTCCAAACAAAATGTAAAACTGGTTACTATGAATCTAGTCTAGTAAGCATTCTGCCTACCATATTTATGTGGTAACACTTTGTTATAATAATCGTCTTATCGCCATAAAAATCACTTTAAGTGCCCTAATGCTTATTGTTGGTGGAACTGATTTTCATTACAAAGAAATATGCAAATCCAACTAGAAACTGAAGTAGCTCGAAGTTGATGAAATCTAGAATAAATATGCGAATTCATAAATTGTTAATACACAAAGAAGTGAAGTTAATTTGTTTATCAAAAGGTTTTTTACTATATGCTTAATTACACTAAAAACTTTTTATATATTTGCACACAGTTCATATAAAACTTTGCAAGCCACAGCAGCAGGAAGTGCACTTTGTTTGGCTGAAACAAATTGCTCTGCTACCACTGTGCATCGACTGTTCCGTCATTTATGCACGACTGACTCTGTTTTCACATTCACACGGTCCCCGAAGCCGGAGCCAGAGCCAGAGCCACAGCCAGAGCCCAATAGTTGTTGCTGGTTGCTGGCTTGTCCAGCACAAAGCCGGTTGGGCACAGTGACGTAGCCTTTTTGGTGTCACTGTTCGTTCTGGGGGCAACAGCTGCACCTGTTCCATTGTCACCCCTGCAGACTAAGACGCTGTGCATTTCCGTCCTGGCGCAGGCGGCGCACCGTTGCGAGTGTGGGAAAGGGCTTATAAGAATTTCACTTGGGTTATTCAGTTTTGGGTTTTCGGGCATTGTTGTTGTTGCTGTTGTCTTATATTTTTGTTTCCTTTCTTGTGATTTTTTGGTGTTTTGTTGTTGCCGTTGTCGTGAAGAGCAGCTGTTATTGCTACTTGTTCGCCTGTTTGTTGTCATTTATAATCAAGGCTCTGAGCCCTGGCGCTGATAAGTTCATTTTACGTTTTACGTTTTACGTTGCCCGATCCTAGCCGAAGGGGATTATGACATGTTGTTCACACGCTCAGCACAAAGGCAGATCTAATGAGGCCGTGACCTGATTCCACGCCAATCCTTTTGCTCTTTCCCACACAAAATGCAAAGACAGGTCTAGTCTCCAAAACTAGTCAGCCCAGTCAACCTGGCCATGGAACGAGCACTGAGCATCGAGACTGAGAGTTAGCCAGAGCCAAAGACAGAGCCTGGCCTGTTTGCCTGGCCGGGGGCCAAATGCAACAAACTCGTGCCAATCGCGTGTACACCGCACGCCTGCTGCTTGTGAGCCACCGTCTCCATCGCTTTGGTCGCCATTAATCTTGAACTCTCCGCTGCACGTCGTCGTCAACGTAGTCGTTGTTATTGTTGTTGTTGTTGTTGTTGTTGTTGTTGCTATTGCCCCGCACATTTGCCCCCAATCAGCGCCTAGCTTTGAACTGCACGTTTGCTAAATTGAAAGCGACTTTGACTCCATCTCTGACTATGACTGCAACTAACTGCTGCTCCAACATCAACTTCAGCTTCGGCTCGGTCCAAGCAGCGCATGCGCCTGCTTTAACGCCTTATTGGTAGACAACGGGACAGACTCAAGCTCAGTTGGTGTCTTTGCCATTTTATACCCTATCCTTGTGCAGTACTTGCAATCTTTCGTAACGCTGGAATGTATCTTAAAATATTATTAGATTTAACTGTCAGAGACTCTGAAATGAATTCAAGAACTGTTTAGTGTCTTTAGTTATCCATAAATTATTAACAATATAATTGTAATAATATAACAATAAAAAGTAGTTTAAAGTTGTACAACAAATATTTAAGATTTATGCTGAACATTTTCATTATATCTTTGTGTGATCTTAAAGAAAGTTCCATGGATAATATCGACTTTTAGCTTTCTTTACTTTACGGTAGAGCATTTGAGTATCGATCTTGAGCGTTGCATAATTTCAGCTGGTTTTTTTTGGCCGCAAGCATCCAGTTGGCTTTTGGCTTTTGGTTCACACGGCAGGCGACCAAAAAGAGGCAACATGGCAATATGACGCAGCATGGCAAGGGGCTTAGTGGGGCAGCAAGGCAACAAGTTTTGCGCAAAGTTAGCGCAAAGCTTAAAAATATATATGACAAGCAATTAGTGTGCATTGAGGTTAGTTGAAAATGGTTTTTAGTTGTGGTTAACTGAGTGCCTGTATGTGTGTGAGCATTTTTGCATGTACTGTGTGATTGGATGCAACTGCATTACTCATACGACACGTGTGACGACAAAGTTGAAAGTTAAGGCAACTGGAAACGTAAATGTTGTTCTTGTGGTTGTTGTAGTTGTTGCTGTTATTGTTGTTGCCACTGTTCGTTGTCAGCAGAAAAAAAGGCCAAGCAAGCAGCTAACAGCCAGCAGCAAACCACAAACAACGGACTAACGGAAGTCATGGGCATAAGACAAACAAACAAGAGATTCTGCAGCATCATGGGAACTGCTTGTGCCGGCAAAAAAACATCGCACCAAGCACAAGTGTCATATTGCTGGGATGGCGATAAATTAAAAAAAAATGCAAAAAAGTTAAAAAAAGGCAACATTTTATACACATAGTTGTGTGTGTGAGTGTACCAGTTGTCCAGCTGCCCGGCTGCCCGGCTGCCCAGTAGCTTCAGCCGAGATCAGCGAAAAGGGAATAAAAAACGAAAACAAATCTCAGAAAGCCAACCGGATGTTGAAGTTTATTGCGTTGGGGACGAAGGCGACAACGTTGCTATGCAAAAGTTCTGTTTCTTTTTATTTCGTTTCATTTTTGAAAAACTCTAAGCTTAACATATGTGTATAGGAAAAGCTCAAAGCTAAAGCTGCTACGCTTAATCGATATGCTTCAACGAAATGTTGGCCACTTAATGTTGTTGTTGATGTTATTGTTGTTGTTGCTGTTGTTGTTGTTGTTGTCGTAGTTGTCGCAGTCATCATCATCAGCCAAGCATGCGACATAATTGCGCGAGTTAAAGCCCCCCCAAACAAGCGGCAGCCACAACAACAACGGCAATCAACAGCAGCAGCAGCAACAACAGCAGCAGCAACAACAAGCAACAAGCAACAACAACAATAACAACAAGCAGCAAAACATTTCAGCAATCCATCGGATCGCATCACAATCCAGCCATCCGTCCAACGTGTGGGAAACACACGACAAATCTGTTTCCCACGGTCTCGTAAAGTAGGCACAACACTACACACAACACACACTCTCAGTCGCAGTTACAGTAGGCTCCCATTTGTGCATAAGCATGTATACATATATATATATATATATATATGTGTGTTTGTGTGTGTATATGTGTGTATGTGTGTGTGTGTGTGTGTGTGTGTGTGTGTGTGTGTGTGTGTGTGTGTGTGTGTGAGCAGAGCACCAAAGAGCCGACGACGAATAGGAGCAGCCGTTGAAGCAGCAGCGCAACTGTCATCATTGACAATAAGTATGACATGGACGATGGCAACATCGACGGCGACGGCAACAGCGGCGTCAGCGTGGCAGCGAGGCAACATCGACGGCACACTGAGAGCCACGCGCAGACCCGTTCTCGTTCCAAATCCAAAGCCTCGACTTCGGCTCCCTCTGCAATCAATTTTGAAGAAGACGAACGCGCGCCAGAGCGCAGCCAGGGCACGCTCTCTCGCTCACGCTCATCCAACGTACAGGCGGTAGTGTTGTCGAGTTGCCCGACTACATAAACTGGCGCAATAATCTGACAAAGGGAGCACAGTGGGCAAATGTTCGATATTAACATAAATTCAAGTTGTTTATATTAGATGGTCTAAGCATAAATTAACTTTGAGATTTGTTCTAAATTTAGCAAAAAACTCTTTCAATTCAGACACTAAAATATCCTTATTATGCTATTTATTTTACTTTCATATTGTGATTTCAATTTCATCGAATTGTAATTTATTTATTATTTAGTTTATATATTGATATTCAATCATGTTCTTAATTATACATAAGCTATGTAATCTATGCATATGAAAATTCAAAGGATATCACTTTATATTGCATACTTTTGGGACTTTCAGCATATTCACATTATGTTTATACACAAACACTGTTGTTTCAGCTATAAATTAATACCTAAGATTGCTACAATTTATTAAGTTTGTTGTTGATTGTTAGTGGCCAATTATTAAATTTCATAAAGCCTAAAACTTCGTCTGAGTCCATATATCCTTTTTCTGTGCTCACAGAAGTATGCAACAAAAATGTCAGTAAACCCGTTAAGTTATAATATCCATAACAGGGTCGTTGTATTCAAATCTGTGAGAAATTAAAACAGAAATTAAATATTTAACGTAACAACATTTAGCAAGTAACGCATAAAAGAAAGCTAAAGAAATGCAAGTGGAATATATATGTAATTGTAACAATATTTAACTATTCATTAGCACAATTCACAAATCGTAATTCTCGTTAATATCGTCCCACTGTGCGCTGGTATTGCCTGGCAACTTGGCAACCCCAACCCCAACCCCAAAACCTGTGCATGCAACGGACTTCACAGTAGCCTCTCTTTGTGCGCGCTGCCGAGTGCCGCTACCGAGCCGAAACCGAAGCCACGAATGCCACCACAGCTCTCTGCATGTGTGAGTGCGCTGTGTGTATGTGTTGCTTATGCGCTTGTGTGTGTGAGCGATCATGCGGGAGCTCTGTGGCTCAGCGGCTCAGTTGGCTGCAGGGAGAGCGTCGTATAAAAGTAACGTTGGGAACTTGTTTGCCACTCATTTCACAAACGTGCCGCCTGTTGAACGCAACGCAAAGCGCGACGCACGCGCATTTGCCCCAAAGCATCAAATACAAAAAAAAACGTTATCGTACAAAATCGACGTGATAATGTGCGCCTAAGGAGTTCGGAAAATTAAACCAAAAATAAATCAAAACTGTAACGAGAACATTGTGAACGTGATTCGAATCACAACATGGTAATGGAGATGTCCAAGACGTATCAGTACCGCAAGGTCATGAAGCCGCTGCTGGAGCGCAAGCGACGGGCTCGCATCAACAAATGCCTGGACGATCTCAAGGATCTGATGGTGGAGTGCCTGCAGCAGGAGGGCGAGCATGTCACTCGCCTGGAGAAGGCCGACATTCTCGAGCTAACTGTGGATCATATGCGAAAACTCAAACAGCGCGGCGGCCTCACATTGCAAGCCGTCGGTAGCGTCGGCAATGGTGGCAGCAATGCCGCCGCCTCCAGCACCAGTGCCGCCCACGTAGAGTCCTTTCGCTCTGGATATGTGCATGCAGCCGATCAGATTACTCAAGTGCTGCTGCAGACGCAGCAAACCGATGAGATTGGCCGCAAGATTATGAAGTTTCTATCGACGCGACTAATTGAACTGCAAACCCAATTGCTGCAACAACAACACGCAGCAGCAGCAACAGCAACCTTTGCCCGGCGTCGGCTACGCATCAGGGCGTTTAGCCTTTCCGCTGCTGGGCGGGTATGGCACTGCTGCCGCTGCTAGCTACAGCGCCTTCCTGGCGGGCAAGGACGAGCTGATCGATGTGACATCCGTGGACGGGACGGCGATATCCGAAACGGCGTCAGTTAGTTCGCAAGAGTCGGGCGCCTCGGAGCCCGTCTGGCGGCCCTGGTAATCAGCTAGGCTGCCCGATGATGTCTGTATGTCCGTCTGCATGGCGACATCAACTAATTTCTAGATCTTATCTATAGTATTCCAAATGGCTATTAACAGATTGCTGCAACAGCAGCAACAACAACAGCAAAATCTGTTGTCTTCCAAAGCAAATTGATGCATCAAATCGATCCGTTGATCTGATTCGTTGCACTGTGCATTGTTTTTAAATACTTGTAAGATATCTTAAATAATTGTGTAAATTTTGTATTTCAACTGTGATATAACTAAAGTACGTTGCGATTCAAAATATGTTGAACTTCGCCAACTTCCTAATAATTTTGCTAGAGTTTCCTAGAGTTAAATGTGGGTGTAGTTCATAAGTAAGCAACTGCGCTATAAGTAACTAAATTAAGCTTTAAATAATTTGTAATTGTTAATTTATGAACTAATAACGAATAAACATCAATTCTCATATCGAATATTCTATAGATTATTTCATATTTCATCAAACCTTCATCAGACCTCCAAAAGGATTACACTTCTCACTTTTCACTTGTTGAAAAACTTCAATTGAAAATCAAACTTTGTTGTTATACTATAAGTATAGGCAACTCAAAGCTTTTCTAGTTTGTAGCGTGATATTCATTCTGTAAAATGTTTGAATTAATTAAAATAGATTCGTTGAAAGGGAAATCTTATGAATATGCAAATTCGATTTGGATGTGGTCAGTTCATACTCAAACCGTAAAAATATTTGTATTTAAAGGAACAAAATATAATACATAGCGGATTATAATAGCGCAAACAATATGAGATTAATACCCGTGAATAGTAGATTAATACACAATTAATTCATAAGCAATACTTGATTCTAATTGAAGCAAAAAAATGAATCTTGTTATTTTACAATATAAGATTCGCTTGATCTTACTCATTTAATCAGTAAAGAAGAATTAATTGAGCATGTCTTCTGATTATGTTTATTTAAATTAATAGCTGTTTAAATTCTGATTCGTCAAACTTCTCTCCGACCCAAATAGATAGTTGCACGTATCTTCAGCTAGATCTTCATTGAGCATCCATTTACATTCTATCTGTAGGAAGAGATGCTTATCTGTGGACACAAAATATGTGCTGAGTTTGCATTCGATAAGTTTTCAAGCATATCTTGAACTTAAGTGCTCTTATTTCGAAAACGATCTATTGCCACACACAAGGCAAAACACACACACACACACACAAGAACACACACTCAAATGTGTTGACTTTTACTTTTATCAATGTGTGATCTTCACATTATACAACAGCATATCAGAAGTTGCCGTCAGACAAGCAATTAAGAACTTGTAGCTACTGTAAAGACATGGAAATGTTTATGTAGATATATATGTGCAACATTTCCAATTGAAGCCAGAAGCACTTATATAATCAACTTTGATTTCAATCCAAGAAAATATCCAATTGGATATCCGTTGATTGTTGTCTAATTAGTTTGAAACTGGTTGAAAGAGCAACCCCTAAAGTGAGTTAAGTGAGAAGCTGTTGCTTTCACTCCGATTTCTACCTGTGAGCAGGTAGACACTATGAACATATGAACAACAAGGTAAGTAGGGTCCCAGTTTAGGGCTCAGGTAGACCACAGACGAACGACAAACGATCGTAACAAAGTGATGACCATTGGATTAACCTGTCACGATGATTAACAAAAGATTGCAAGGATATTATTTGAGGATTGCTGAAAATTGAATGCCATTGAATAATGAGAACAAAATTGAGTTTTCTTTTGTAAATTGTATATATATTTTTGTAAAAATATGAGTTAAATGTATCACAATTTTTGTAAAGCTCAATTGAGTGTTGCGCCTTGCAGTTAATTTTGTTTTGTTGTATGATTTGTTGCAAAATTAGCAGAAGACGCTTTAAAGCAGGAAGCTGGAACCGCTGGTCCCAAATGGAAGACAATGTTGCGTTGTTGCTGACGTTGCTGAGGTTGAGGCTGAGGTTGCTTTTTAGGCTTGCACCCAACGGTCCTGGAACTGAGCGACGGCAATTTCGTTGGCAGTGCTGCAGTACAGTGGCTCAACGAGATCGTTGTCGGCGGGCAAATCGGAGGCGGCGGTCCAGAAGAAGGTGCCATGAGCGGTGCGCACAAAGTGAACGGGAACTGTGGGCAGTTGCTCGAACTCGTAGTCCTCAATCTCACAGGAGGCAGAGAGGCGCTCGTTGGCTTCGTTCTCGTAGGACTCCAGGGAAACGGCGCAGCAGGATTTGTTGGCGATGGACTCAAGATCAGCATTGCGGCTATTCTCAATGGATTCCAGAGACTCCAAGGAGTTGGCCTTGTGTGTGTTTTGCATGTTCTGCTGCTCCTCGACTTGTTGCTGCTGTTGCTTGAAGATCTTTTGCAGCAGCTTCTTCACGCTGTACGATTTCTTGTTGGATTTGATGTTCATGTTGTTGCTGTTGTTGTTGATGATGTTCTTGTTCTGGCACATCTTGAATTGAGGTTGCGTTGTAGCTGTTGCTTGGTTGTTTACTGTACGAAGCGTAGTGCTCGAATGATGTCTGATCCTCTGGATGGTCGGCTTTATATACCCGCACAGGACCAAAAACGAAACCCAAGCCGACAGCAGGTCGGGACAGCGAAACAGGGGATGGAGGCAGAGGCAGAGGCAGAGACAGAGCCAGAGGCAAGCAGGCAGAAAGATACACCAGATATTGTGCGAGTGTGGGAAAGTACAAGGATACGTGCACGAACAAAACAAGTAAACGAGAAAATCCTGCACACACACGCACACACACACTGACAGCAAACGGCAGGTGTGTTTCGAAACGGACTGCTGGGACGGACCTGCTCGCCGTTAACCTGCATGCGTTGGAGTGTATCGGCATGTGGTGCTTCACTGCTCCCACCTGCACTGTGTGCATAGCAATTTTATCCTGAGCCAGGATCGTGAGAAGCGAGACTTTCTACCAGTTCCCACAGTTTTTCGAAGGATCCTTTTTCGAGCCTATTGAAAACAAAAAAAAAAGAATCTTTTTGCTGATCACTTTTGGTTTTTATATGCTCCTCGGTTGTTATCGTTGTTGTTGTTGTTGCTGCTGTTGCTGTTGCTGTTGTTATCCTTCGTAGTTGTAGTTGTTGCTGTTGTTGGCTGGCAGCTCTTTATGCACTTATCTCGTTTTGGTTGGCATAGAAATCCCTTTTTCGGGTCTTGAACACGTGTGCAGCGTTGCCCCCGAAAACGTGGGAGAATATTTTCAATTTTCAACGCTCCGAAACAACCCGAACAATTAATGGTCTGACAGAGGCCCAGATCAACTAGTTGAATAGGCATTGGGACCATTTAATACGCTGTAATTTGAAATTTATAAAAATTTGTGTGTGTGTGTGTGTCTCTCTGTCTCGAGGCGTTGCCCAAATCCAGCCAGAAAAAAGAGGATCATAAAAAGAAAAAAAAAGAAAGGGAAGAAAATAACTAAAAACGTGTCAGGCATTTTGAAAGCCGAAGGAGTTGCTTTTAATTTTATTTCGATGGCACACAATTAGCAGGCGACTTGAGACTCAAAATGGTTGCCCCTGCCCCCTGTCTGTGCCTTATTAAGGGGCACTTTGTGTGCTTCCTGGAGCAGCTAAGACACACGCACAGCGGTGCGCCAGCGCTGTCCTTTCTCAACTTGGGATCTGAACGGAGAGCGGATCGGTCGCAAGTTGGACACGTGATGGCGCGTGAGGCATGCATCCATGGGAACTGGGAACTGCATTTCAGGGACGATCCTTTACTTAATGGATTGCCATTGACTGGGCCATAAATAATTGTAACGTACATTGCTGCGTCCTTATTTATTTGGAGCTACGATTTCTATGCCTGCAATACAAATTAAGATTCAAGATGCGTTTATTCTGGTGAGAAGTTGTAGGCTGGCGTTAACAGTTCGTTACAGAATTGTGTGTGTACCAACAGATTGCGCATTCTTATAGATGCATCCCATGATTATAAGGTACGCTTTTGGTCTTATTGTTGTTGTGGGTTGGTCGACGTGATTGTGTGTGTTTTCTCCGGGGCTGAGCTCAGCTCAGCTCAGCTATTGAGGTTTAATTACAGAAGAAGGCAACAATCTCGTGATTTGTTGGGACAGTCAAACAATAAATTGTCGAACAGATAAGACAGATACTGATAGAATTGATGTTTCAAGTTCTATGAGTATTTTAGAATTGCAGTTAACAAAAAGAAGTATTATTGGTTGTACTTATTTGATTTTACAGCAAGACTTTATTGGCAATGGCTCAAATACTCTTTGATGCATTTTTATGCGTAAATTATAGTATTTATTCTGCTTCATTTTATAAGTAACAAATTATTTTGCTAATTTGTTTCAGAAAGTAAAGTTCAAAATGTAAAGATTTAGTTATATTTACAAATGAATACTCAATCGCAACTAAGGAAATTCTAATATCACATAAATTTTGCCATAATTGATATGAAAATACTCCTAATCAGCTTCTCATTTATTTAATCAATTAATTAAATTATCAATCGGACATTATATCCTATATAATTGGAACTTCTGATACTAGATGTTTTATATCTATATTACGAAATACCCAATTTGCGAAATTATTTACAACATTTACAGAATAGATTACCCAATTTGATCGACAATACGAATACCCTATTTACCGTCATCTCTTTTGATGAGTTTATCATTTATTTGTTAAGATTGCCATTTTTGCGTTTAATAAAAGATCAAAACCATAAAGAGTCCTGTGTTACCAGGAATTTATTTTATAAGAAAGTTAACATCATAGTTGGCCAATTTGGGCAACTTGTTGGATTTGTTGTGGACCCGTTTCATGGAATTACGAATTGTGGCCTTGAATGTTTTGGTCGAGTCATGCTACCAGATCATTATTATGCACGATTGTGTGTTCTAATTGTGTGTCTCGTCCTTGGCTCTATTTTGGTTGACTCATTCCCCTAGATTTCATTTCATAGCCCACGTGCATGCCCAGTTCCAATAGAATAGCCACCAAATTTCTATGGCAAACCAAAAAACCCAAGAAATATCTATGTAATGTTCGAAAAGCCCCGCTGGGGGTCCGTAGATTCAGGGACAGGCCGAAAGATATACAGATAGCTGCTACCACTGTAGCGGTTTTTAGGCTACCGTGGTGCCTTTAAGATCGAAAATCGTTTCTGGAGAAATCTGTGACCTGCTCAGTCGATGAACACGTGCACTGATTTCTTATCGTTGCCGATCATTTAAGGTTCAGAAAAGTGTAGATTATCTCGAGACAAAAAAGAAAAGTAAAAATAAGAAACAAAAATATATATCAACATTAACCTGACCCCTCACTGATTGCCATTGTTAGCAAGTGTTTAGATTCCTGGCCCAAGTGTGCGTACACACATGCACTGTCGGGAACAGAAACGGGGCGAGTGGAAGGGGATTGGGATTGGGACTGGGATTGTGGAATGAGAACATGCATCGTCTTGTTTGAACACGTGACGACCTCGTTTTCGATCGCTGCGGGATGTTGGTGTTACGAGGCCGTCTCGAAATCACACTGCCGCCAACTGACACGTCTGTTTGTGATGTATGTATGTTTTTGTACTATCCAAACCATATTCAGCAAGTGCGAAGCCTGACCGAGCCCAAGGGACAGCCACAAATAGATATAGTAGACTACTACGTGCTACGTGCGTAACTTGTAAGCGGCAAATTTTCATTTTTCACACACATGTGACCGGCACAGTGAGGCGGGGAAATGCCCGCAATCATTGGTTGCCGTCAGTCAGGTCCAGTTACAGGACACGGATTTTCCACCAAAAACCTTGTTGGTGTTAACTGTCCCGATGTTACGGTATTTCCGTTTGCTGTTTAGCTGTTTCGCTGGTCAGCGTGAACTTCAAACGAGGCGTGCGAAAAATTCAACGGAATGTAACCCTAGAGACAGCGACACCAATCATTTGAGTTGGAGTCTAGTCTAAGACTATATATACTCGCTGCATGTACACTTAGAGAAAAAAGGTAGCGCTAAGTGCTATAGGGATCGCTAAAGATATTTAAATAATTATATTTATTGTATTTATTCAATCATTCTGAATGAACAATGATTTACATAACTCCCAAAACTTAGCTAGCAAATCTCAGCAATTGATGTCTGCATTTGTAACAGTGTATTGAAATGCATATACAATATGCCTGACTATATTTTCAGTGTATGCCCATACATGTTTAAGAACCAGTGATAAACTCATGTGTACTGCAGTTAAAATAACAACATATATAAATCTCAGCTACACATTTGAGTGACGACCCACGCGGCGGCATTGGCGGTTATTGTAATGATAAAATAACACACCATAACACACACACACGCACAACACGAACTGAAGATCATTATGAAAATACAAATAAAAAGAAATACTTTTTAGACTGGCAAACACATGTGGGGTCCTTTTTTGTCATCATATTACATGCGAGACACTTGACGCGAGACAGCGCGACATGTTGGATTATCTTTTAGTTTACAAATTAGTATGTGAGATACATGCGGGAGGTTTGCGTTCGTGGAACCCAGACATTGTTAGTTTAGGATATGCACCATGCACAAGGATCAATATCCAATAACACAAGTGTACAGCAATTGCCAGTTAGTCGCCTTGGCCGCCCATCACTCAGCGCACGTGCAAGGCACAAAAGGGGTTTG
The DNA here is from genome assembly GCA_035042075.1 of Drosophila macrospina. Lineage (NCBI taxonomy): Eukaryota > Metazoa > Arthropoda > Insecta > Diptera > Drosophilidae > Drosophila > Drosophila macrospina. The sequence goes on along the minus strand of JAWNLW010000574.1, from coordinate 1,588,505 downwards.
TAATTATAGTTTAACTCTGTGTTGCCGCCCTCCCTAAAAACGAGCCTTAACAACACCACACAGGCACCACACACCACACACACCACACACCATACACCACAGTAACCACAGCGAGGGGTCCGAGTCCGGTTTATGCAGATTCAATCCCAACAGCAACACGTGCAACCTGATGAACTGATGAGCATGCAAGGCGTGGACAGACTCGTTTTTGTATGTTACCACTCAGGGGCGTCACCGATTGTTGCAGCTAAGCATTGCTCACAGGGCAGGACCTCCTACTTGAGGCCCAAGGGAGCACGAAATATCGAGATCCCTCAACAACGCTCAGTTCTGGAGATCACAGCTGGGGTGTTTGGTTCCATTGACACGTTTTGGGGGGAGCATAAACACACACCTACCTACAACATTGAATTCCCTAACGCATTAAATTGAACACTCATAAAAAGATATCTATATTCCGTTGCCTTTCAGCCTTTTTACACACACATAAAACAAAAAAGGATGAAGCCCTTCATTTATATTAATGTTTGCCTGTCTAGCTCCACTTAATCCTTTCCAAACTAATTATAAAACAACAGAACCTGAAATCCTTTTAACAACTAATTATTTAAGAGCTGTCTCTGTTAAATATCCTATCTTACTTTCATATTATGTTTCAACTAGGCATTGCACTTAATCCTGAGATCACCACGCATACCCTGCACTTAACAGATCCAGAAGATTGATCTTGATAGCTGAAGAATACAAGGAATTGTGTTAATGCTTCATTTTGAGGCAACATTAACAAGTCTAGACTGGTCTTTCTGCTGGATGTGTACAGTTGAGTCATATATTACTTTGGTTCAACAGTCCTTATGATAATGAGTTCGCTTTGATCTAATCAATCGAATGTAGGCCAGACAGCTTTACATTTAGGATTGGTAAAGCGGATCCCATTAAGAACTGTGCATTACAATTACAATATTGCATTAATTTATTAGAAGATTCATATTTATTTGAAATGATTGCGTAATTTTCCCTTTAAGGATCAAAAGATGAGTGCAAAATAGATTCCTATATGATCAAGCGAACATTGCAGGCTGAATAATAGGTAAATCCCAATAAGATATATTTGAATAAAAAAGAAGTGAAATAGTTCTGTTTAAACATTGTATCTGGTAGCAGTTCTAAACAGTTTCAGCATTTGTATAAATACCAAGAATAATTCCTGAAAGCAATACAAAATCGAACTCAAACAAAGAATTAAAAAGGCACAGAAATTGTTTTTCTTTTTTCAAGTTTTAGTTTTATTACTATTAAAGCTTGTAATGTTGTCTTAATGTCTAAAGTTAGTAGAATCTCTTTTAGCTGCAAATCTTATTACTATTAAAGCTTGAGATTGGTATCTAATTAGTTATCATTTGCTTAAATCTAAGTAAAGCTCTTGTTATCACAGTTTTACATCGAGTCAATTGGAAGACATGATTCGTTGTTGTTATGTTTGTAGTTGCAGTTGTTGCTGTTGCCGATGCAGTTGTTGTTGCTGATTACCAGGGGCGCCACATTGGATTGTTGCTAGCTGGCTGGGGACTGGCTGCCACCTCGGATTCCTCAGCATCACTGTGATAGCCCGAAGAAGCTGGGCTAACAGGTCGGCTGACTGTAGACGATTGCAGTTCGTGTTGTTCTTGTTGTTGCTGTTGCTGCTGCTGCTGTTGATCTGCCTGCAGCATGCGCTGGAACTCAATGCCCAGATGCGTCATCACCGTTTTGCCCACATCAACACTCATGGCCTGGGTGCAGGCCATCACACGAGAGATTTCGCTGACGGCATTCATATAGCCATTCTTGAAACTGTCCATGGGCACAGGTGAGACCGGCGCCTGTTGCTTGATGAGCTGTTTGCGCATGAAGACAAGTGCCGCCTCGAGCATTTCAGCTTTGTCCAGACGCAGTATGGCATCGTCACCCTGGAACTCGGCAACAAGTGTCTTCAGCGTGTCGAGGCACTTGTTCATGCGTGCCCGACGCTGTCGTTCCAGCAGTGGCTTCTTCACCTTCAGGTAATGCTGTGTCTTCGAGACGTAAACAGATTCGATTTGTGGTGCCATTTTGAAGTTTGAGATCTAGAGAGTTGCCTAAGATGTGCACGGCTTGCAGGATGCTGTGTGAATGATGCTCTTGTCGACTGCAACGTTGCCTTTTATAGGCAGCGATGCAGTTCGGCTTCGGGTCCTGCAGCCAGGACCTGCAGCAGGTAGGCCCGAGTTGTAGAAATCTAGAAAACTCTCTCACTCACGAATCTGTGCTCTGTGCGTGGGAAAGGAAATCGTTGATAGACCTTTAAACTGAAACTGAAACTGAAACTCATACAACAACAATAGCAGTAAATACTATAAGACGATTGTCTAGTTGCGTGTCTGACCCATTGTAGCTGCAATTAAACCGTAAAATTCTGGCCAAGAACAGAGAATTGACTGGCCAGACAATTGACCGAATCATTGTGATTTGTCTTCCTGAATCTAAAAAGGAATTTACTGATAGTTGTAAATGTGCGACGGCCTGTATCATTTTATAGGGTTTGTCCTTCAAAGTAGCTGCTGTTATTATTCGATTATTAAATAGAACGAAACAGTTGCAAATATATGCGGAACTACTCATATGATCTTGGGCTGTAGTTAGCATTTCGGCTGATAGGATTGGTAGCTCCATTGCGGATGGTGGCACCCGCAGTTCAGCACTCGACAAACAGCACTCGGCCCTCGGCCCTCGGCAGTCGTCAGCCGTCAGACGACAGACGACAGACGTAAGTCGTTCGCAACGTTCATCGTTTGCTCGATTTTCGTATCGTGAGAACCGCTCGAGAAACGTCGTGTGTTTCCCACGCGATGTGCACACCTGCCATTTAAGTCGCTTATATGGTTACGATTACAAACACATCAGCAGCAGCAATAACAGCAACAACACCACAACCAACAACAACAACAACAACAACAACATGAGGGCCGCGACTGACGACGGCACACATTCATTGCGCCGGCGCGACGCGCATTATCAGCGTCGTGTGGCTGACCTGACGACTTGACTGACTGACTGACTGACTAACTAACTGTCTGACTGTCAGCCTGCCTGTCTGTCTGCCTGTCTGGCTGTCTGACTGATTACTGACTGCTTTACTTTAGTTTTTCACTCTTGTCGTCATCAAGTTGCTGCTGCTGTTGTTGCCCGGCCGTCGTCATTGTCGATTGTTTAATTTAAATCGCCGTCACAATGTCGTCGCTACTTGGCTTCAGCTTAATGATTATACCTCAGACTCAGCTTCGAGGTTTCTGCGGAATTGTACGCAATAGTTATTTGTACTTTACGACATGCGCTAATTGAACCACAGAAGACTTTATGAGCCGCTACACCAGCCACAACAACAGCAAACAGCAAACAGCGAACAGCAACAACTTTAACTTCAACTACAACTACTGCTTGAGCTACCGCTTCACCTGTTGATTGGCCAAAGCCGAAGGTGAAAAGTTGGCGCTACAACTGACATGATTGGAATTGCAATTGACTTTTTCATAGGTGCTGCTGTCGGGCAACATCAATAGAACTCAATTGTGGATTTGATTTGATGGGCATTGGGTCAGGTGGCAGCTTCTTTGATCAGCAGCTGCTTAATTCAAGCATTTCTAACCCATCAGACAGGCTTAGAATCTGCCATAAGAAAGAGATGAATATTCAAAACTGAGAAAATACAGAATATTCAATCTTTAGATGAAGATGATATACTCTGAAAGAATTACGACCTTATATATGATAGGAGATCTTATTGGGGACATTTATTATACGATTCTTATTGCTCATTCTGATTTTTTCTTCTTATCTTATTTAAATCTAAATTGCTTTAATTACCTAACAATTCTAGTTTTATTCTTCTACTTCAAATAGTTATTATATTTATGTTTATTTTACAATTTCAGGAACTGTTCCCAGCTTGTTGCCCTTGAGTTTTAACTAGAATGGAAAATTAGCTGGACGATAAGTGGATAATTTTTGGGCTCATCATTGTTAGACGGCCTCTTGTGGGATAAAATCCGAAGCACTTTTCCCAACTGTAACTTCTAATTGCTTAAGCCTACTTAAATCTAACTTAAGTCAATATTGACGAATGGAAGAAACCACCCCAAGCACTCAATTGAATAGCTATGCACTCTACAATAATATCTAGTCAATCGCATTTAATTAAATATCAATTTGCTAGACACCCCTTAGGTGTCGCGTGCCACACGGCCCGCGAGTCTGATTAAATGTAAGTGAGAAAGCACTCAAAATATAATCAATAAAGTGCACAGAAATGCAATCAAGTGGATATCAAATGGTGCACCTTGTGCAACTTATGCAACTGCAAATCAAATTCATAAGTGCCACGTGACCGCCCAACGCCAGCCGGCCACGAGACAAGTGCGTCTGCCACGCGGCGGCAGCAGGCAGCAGCAGGCGGCGCAAGCTTTCAAAGCCAAATAAATATCAATCAGGTGCAAAATGGGGCAGGAGGCAGATTCGGGTAGCGCTTTCGGATTTGATAAATGAACGCGTGGCAATTAAGCAACGCGAAATGCACAGGCAAACACTTGTTCGAGGCTTTAGAAGTTGTGGCAGTGGCAGTGGCAACGAGACTTTCGCCGGGCAGCAAGTGCAATATGTGTCAGGCAGTCAATATCCACCACCAAAACAACAACAACAGCAGCAACAACAACAACACTAACAACCGGGCTGTGGCCTAAATTGCAAGCAGCTGCCACTCGAACCGTGGGATATTTTTCCCCTAACCAAGCGAGGGCCATCGAACCTTATCCATGGGAACCACAACTGCTCGACGCTCTCAATATTTATTCTGTGCGTTCGTTATATTGAATAAGAAAAAAATAAAAACGGCAACAAACCCGAAGGAAACCTCGACAATGAGGGGTGCGGACGGACAACTGACAAGATTATCCTGCACGTGTTGAGCTTGTTCTGCGCGTTCTCCGCTCCTTTCGTTTCCATGGGCATGGGCATGTTGATGAGCCTGCGCTGAAAGCGTGTCAGGCAAGCGATGGGCGGCTGTTGCTCCTCTGAAAGTTGCAACATCAGTCAGCCGCGTGCTGGGCACATGTGTTGCCCATGTGGCACTTGTTGTTGGGTGGTGCTGCGCATCGTGCATTGGGTGGTGGCGTTGGTGGTGGTTTTCGATGGGCGATGGAAATCTGTGCTATAAAAGCGCGGCACTTGCCACGCCAGCAGCACAGTTGAAATTTGCAACGCGACACGCAAACAGCATCTAAAAAGAATACAAATATCATGTCTAAAGTGAAGAATCTAATTGCCAAAATGTTGCAACGACGCAGCAAGTGCAACAGCAGTCATAACAATAATAATAACAATTGTCAACAATATGAGAGTCTCGAGGAAATAGCACAGAATCTGGCTAACGAGCGCATGTTGCAAGAGACGCCACAAAACTTAATCTTCTGCCTGGAAACCACAGACGGTTGCTTTTATTGGCATGCACAGTAGCAGCAGCAGCAGCAACAACATCTCAGCAGAAGCAGCAGCAGCAGCAGCACAGCAACAGCATCAACAACCTGTAATTAGGAACGGTCAACTGAATGAATGAATGAAAACATTTCTTCAATGGAGCCATCCACCAGGCAGAAAACCTATCAGACAACCACAACATGCGAAACGAGTTGCATGCAACAAATGAGCAAATGAGGAACTAGTTGCCAATGCAACCAACAATCAACGGCAGCAACGCCAATGACAACGTCACCTGTGACAAGGTGTTAATTAAATATTTAATTTCCACTTATGCCAAGCTTAAATACCTTGTGATATACTAGTATGTTCTCTTCTACATGCTCAAAAACAATTAATGTTTAGTTCATAGTGCCATTAGCATAAATGTTGTTAGTTTATAAGTTAATAAATACAATAATATTTCGCAAAGTACAAATATTTATTCTTTTTTATGGTGCTTTTTCAAACATAAATATCGTGCCTTATATAGAAGCAGGCACAGTATTTCTAGCCTCGTAAGTGACAATTGTAGGTTACATATTGATTTTATTCGTATATTAAACGCCCCTAGCTTCCAATTGCCTCTGCTCTTATCAATTATGGGTTTTTGCGCCACATCAGACCAAGTGCAGTTCTTAAAAAATTCAACAAATTCAAAACTGAACCATAATTTTATCTCTAGGTGCCAAATAAGATCAGTTAAAAAATAAAAAATTACTTTTTCTTTCTTTAATCTAAAACAACATCCTTTTCAATAATCATAGCATATTGGCCAGTTATTAACAAACATTCGAAATGAGCTTTGTATAAGTTGCATCCTTTCCAGATCAACCCTAGCGCTTAAAACATGCAACCTATTTGTGCCTTCCATTTTACGTGTGTCTGTCGTGCGTTATTACGCGGTCCAAGCATGCGCACATATTCAATTACACAGCCAGAGTCTCTCCAGCAACAACAACAACAACAACAACAGCAACAACAAACAACAGCAACAACGATGACAAGAGCATTGCATTGACAATAACCGAATAACCGAATAACCAACCAACCTCCAACCCCGTTGCGTGCCCAAATGAGACCCCTGAGTTGGGATCGCAGTCCGATCTCGGTACGCCATGTGCAGTTGAAAAAATTTTCTCACACTCGAAAAAATTGTAACGGCTTGCTGTTGAGCACACTCTCAGCACGCCATGCTCATCATCCCCTTCCCTGGTTATGTTGAAGCTGTCTCGCTCTGTCTGTCGATCGGCTGCTCGCACTTCCTGCCCGTGGCCAAACTGGCCACGTATATTGTTTATATAGTTAACGAATGCGATACATTTAATCTTTAGTGTGTGTCAATTTGCCGTACAGTCATTTAGTTTGCATGCCCCGCACAGCGTCCCTGCATTCTCGTTACACAGTGCCCGGTTCCTGATCCCTGGTATCTGGTCTCGGGTCTCCGTTCTCTGGTCCCACGACGTGCCCAGGCATGCCACTTAGCGTGGCCCAAGTGTTCAACAGAAGCTACAATTCAGCATTCATAATTGACAACAAGAAAGACAACAACAACAACAATAACAGCGACGGCAACAACAACACTGTGTAACCTATGAGCCACGTATTCTGACAAGAAAAAATAAAATAAAGGGCAGGTGGTAGTTTTTTCGGTAGTACTGTCCTCACTGCTTGCAATGACTCGGTATTGAGCTCGGTCAGATTTACAGTGGGGCAAGTGCATAAGAATTGTGGAAATAAATTCTGATTAAAAAGAAATTAAAAGATGCAAGTAGAATACATTTTCGAAATATAATTTGTCACGTTTCTAATTTCATAAATAATATCCCTATACCTTTCAGTTCCATCCGAATCTGCCACATGCACCAGTTTAACCTGCAGGCGATCACAAATGTAAGTTCGCACATAGATTGTTTAAAAATCCCTAGGAGGTGTTTTTCTCACATACATCTGTATCAACCTTGTCCCATCACCTTACTCTACCTTACTACTTGCAACATTTCCAAATCTTCATTCCCACGCACAGAATCTTTGAAATTAACCGTATCAAGTACAAGACATGCTACGTAAATTCCAAAACAGACTTTAACAGATACCCACATCACCTTACACTAACTTGCAACAGGCTGTATTTTCAATATTTGCACTGACGGTGTTTCGAAAATATCATTCCCACGCACAGGCATCTCTAGAATTTCTGAAACTAACCGTATCAAGTAAAAGGCATGTCACGTAAAATCCAAAACACATTTATTCCTATATCCAGAATTTTTACATCAAGTACAACGAACACGTATTGGAAAATCCACCGAGATCATTCAGTAGAACAGTTTACAGTATTTCTGCATGTGTTATGCCCACTGTCCAATGTGCATAAGGGCTCGACTAGGAGACTCGGCCTCTCTCTCTCTCTCTCTCTCTCTCTTTCTATCTCGCCCTACACGGCCGACCGATTATAACTTATAACACCAACGAGCGAGAAAAATCTTGTGGGAAACTTGAGGGCAAAGTGTTTCCCACGATTCGAACGGCAATGTAAAAGAAAACAGAGAAGAGCTAAAAGCAGCAATAACAACAACAAGCTGAACATGTGCAACAAACAACCACCACCACCAGCAGCAGCACTACCACCGACACCACCAACACAGAGACACACCATCAGCTTCATCCCCTGCCAAGACAGAACTTGTTTGCCGTGTCAACAAGAGAAAAACCAACCACCAACAGCAAACGAGGATCGTTGTGAGACGCAGTCGCATCGAGAGTCGAGAGATCCGACTCGACCCGATGACTGAGTAATTTGCTCGGCAGGTGGTGTTGTTGTTATTGCCTTTGCTCTCTGCTCTGCTCTCTGTGCTCCGTATGCGTGCGCTGAGCACGAGACGTGACGCAGTTGACGCAGGCACGTGCAGCTATAAAAGCAGCAGTAACTGGAGACGGCAGCAACATTCTCAACGCAAACGTCGTGAAGCACACAACGAGTTCAAGCAACGAGAACATTTCTTACGTCACAAAATCAAACAAAAACCATGGCCACCAAATACGAACTATCGAAAACCTATCAGTACCGCAAGGTGATGAAGCCACTGCTGGAACGCAAGCGACGCGCACGCATCAACAAGTGTCTCGATGATCTTAAGGATCTGATGGCTGAGTGTGTGGCACAGACAGGCGATGCCAAATTCGAGAAGGCCGACATCTTGGAGGTAACCGTTCAGTACTTGCGTAATCTGAAACAATCCAAGGCTACCAATGCCGCTGTATGCGCTCCTGAGCACAGTTTCCGCGCTGGCTACATTCGCGCCGCCAATGAAGTCTCACGCGCACTGGCTGCGTTACCTAAAGTGGATGTTGCCTTTGGCACCACACTGATGACTCATCTGGGTATGCGACTCAATCAGCTGGAGCAGCCAATGGAACAGCCAATGCCAACGACGCTACATACACCGCTAAGCATCAATTGCGGCTCCACTTACTCCACCGCCAGCAGCAGCAGCCGTGACGCCTTCAGTCCCGTTTCCAGCGGCTATGCCAGCGATAGTGATTACTCTTCCGGATCATCTACACCAGTTGCTGCACAATCACTGCTTCAGATTAGCAACACTGGCAGCGTCTGGCGTCCATGGTAAAAATCCAACAAGATCCAGCCATCGGGGCAAGCGCGCAATTCCAATGTAGCTTTACAATGCTTTACAATGATCTTCATTTTGATTCTAATTAAGTGTTACACAGTTTTATAAGTTAGGTCTGTGATAGGGCACGTTTATTGACTCCATTATAACAATTAGCCAGAAGTCTGTTAGCCAATACAAATGTTTATATTATAAGTAAAACACTCGAAAACATAAATACAAAACAAACTACATGAAAACAGAAACAAAAACTGAATGACTTGTATCTTTTATTTAAAATATCTTTTGGCAGCTATTTAAATCCACAGGTTTTCTATTCCTAATCAGAATAATACTAATTGTCTACAGCAATTGATGTTAATATGATAAATGTTACTCATTAGCAGCTTGCTTTCAAATTGGAAAAGTCGTTAATATATTCGTAATTAATTGTTTAAACAAGCTGGGAATTAAATTCTAATTAAATTCTTATTTGCATCGAAATTTTAGTATTGATCTTTGCTTTCATTACTTTGTTTTTCATCTAATAATTAAGAATTTTCTTTAAAATAATTTTTTAGTATATTGTTTACCTAAATCCCCACAACACTTTCTTGGGATTATTTTGATTTTAAAACATTCAAACTAATTTAAATCAAATCAAATCATCCTTATAATTGCATATATTAATACATTAACTGACAGCTAAGATAATCTTTATTAATGATCGATTTTTTTTAGTAAATTTGGCGGAATATATTTAGTTCAAATTAACGATATTTTTAATTATTTTGCTTAAATCTGTTAGATATAATCAGAATATGCTTCTCTCACCTTATATTTCACCTTTTACTGAACAGCATTTCGTTTAATCACATCAAAATTAAAGTAGTAAATCGAATTAGTTAATGTACTTAAGTTACATAATTAAAAAAGCGTACTATAAACTCTATTAACCCTACATTATAAATTATTTACACAATTATTATCTAAAGTAAAACGTTTTTATATCGAAACCTCTCATAATGCCCAATTAATGATCAATTTAACAATTAGCTGACAGAACAAACAACATAGAGCAATTGATCAATTATTAATGAATCACGTACTATGTGTATTGTAGGGTTGGGAGGGTTGGAAGTATCACCTCAGCTCACCCAGTTTCACCCAACGATTACCTCAGTTAGTCCACGCGCCGATTGTACAGACCACGCTTCCAGCGTTCGTCTGATCTGGCGACTCGAACGCAAACCCTAACCCAAAGTCAAAACCGAACGAAGCCAATATGCCACACTAATTGTGTCCAATAAACACTCATCGAGCAATGGGAACGACATAGGTACCAGGACAGAGACCGCATTATGCCATCATCATCTGCATACATTGATGAAACAATAAGCGAGAGATGGCACGGCAGGATAACAATGAGAATGGGAACGGCCCACGCACACGCACAGGATGAGGCAGTGAAGTATGCATTAAGGATAATAACACCGGTCTAAAGAGCAACTATAGCAGCAAGAGCAACAAGAGCAGCAACAGCAACAGCAACAACAACTGCATGGCGATGCCCAAAACAGCGACAGCTGCAAATTTGTGCTCTGATCCTTTAAAAAAGCGAAGCATGTGGCCAAAAGGAAAACAAACGAAAAAAAATTGTGTGAGAAACTTACTTTCAGGTCGGTTCCCACGCCACGAGCCACAAGGATTGCCGATTGTCCTCCATGCCAGCCGCACATTGCAGCTGTTCCTGTGTTCAACGCCTGACGATGCGTGCAGGTCAGAGGGAGAGCTCTTCGATAGCAGTGCTGTAAATGAGCGAGCGAGCGAGACGGTATGCGCTCATGCGTGCCTATCACCAAGGGTGGATTCTGAACTTGGACCCAGCTATAAAAGCGAAGAGCTGACAACCGAAGAGCATCATTCACGATACAGCCAGCAACAAGGCAACAACGCAATATACGAACAAATTTCAACAATTTGCACAAATTTACAAAATTTACGTGAAAATGGAATACACCAGCAAAACACAGATCTACCAAAAGGTAAAGAAACCACTGTTGGAGCGTCAGCGTCGTGCGCGCATCAACAAGTGTCTGGACACGCTAAAGACACTTGTCGCCGAGCTGCGAGGTGATGATGGCATCCTGCGTATGGACAAGGCCGAAATGCTTGAATCAGCTGTGGTATTCATGCGTCAACAAAAGAAGAATAAATCTGTTGCAGCAACACCGGCGACACCAGCAGTGCCATTGGAGAGCTTCCGCAATGGTTATATGAATGCCGTCAATGAAGTGTCACGTGTCATGGCATCCACACCTGGCATGAGCGTTGACCTGGGAAAATCAGTAATGTCGCATCTGGGACGCATCTACAAGAATCTTCAGCAGTTCCATGAAGCACAATCAATGCCTGAGTCAGGTAGTGAGTTGAGCATCAACTACAACTCGGCGCCCCTCAGTCCCGCCTCATCTGGTTATCACAGTGATTGCGAGAGTCCAACACCATCGCCTTTGCCAGTGGAAGAGAAACTCTGGCGCCCCTGGTAGAGCAACACGCAATTGGCGTCGGCTGAGGAGGAAACAAAGTTCAACACAACTGTGATAACCAACTGTGATGGCAACAAAATAATTAGCAAAAGAAAAATTTCAATAAATACAATAGGAAACTTAATATTATTTGGTATTTAATTACTAAAGGGTGGGGCAAACTATAAAGTAGGTGATTCTTTTCAGCTCTAAGTAATTTCTATTTTGAAATTATTATGCATGAGAACTTCTGTCAAGAATATATCAATCTGTTAAGGTATTGGCCTATTATTCTAATTCACAATTTAGTAAAGAGATATTTTAATTGAGAGCTCCTGGCAAGGAGAATATCTCATCCTATTAGAGTATTGGCCTATTATTCTAATTACCAATTTAGTAAAGAGATATTTTAATTGAGAGCTCCTGGCAAGGAGAATATCTCATCCTATTAGAGTATTGGCCTATTATTCTAATTACCAATTTAGTAAAGAGATAATTTAACTTTATTATTTGTTTTATGCATTAATACAAAATATTGCATTTATTTATATTGATTTCATTTTCTTCATAGAACTTCTTATAAATTTTATTATTTGTCTTCATTCAATTACTTATATTTAATTTATCTCGTAAGTGTATTACGCGCCTTATCTATCGTTAATTTGTATGCACAGTGTTGCTAAAACAATAATTGATAATTAAGTCGATAGCGTGTTTGATAACTCCAAGTTGCCGGTCGATAGATTGTGGAGGATAGTCGATTAATCCAAATAATAAAGTGATGAGATATATCTTACGATATATCGTCGGCGTTTTACTTTTTCCACGCTTCAAAATCACGTTCGCAATTTAAAAACAAATCGGCAGTGTTATTGATCAATTTATACAAGTAATTGTGCTTTACGTGCTTTATAAGACGATGCTGGATAACAATTAAACACAGCAAAAATTTTAATGCAAAATAGACTGCTAAAGCAAATGCGAAAAAATAGAGACGAGAACGAGAACGCCACACAACACATACACGACGCTCAGGCTGGCTGTCAGACGTAGCGAGTCGGTCGGTCGGTCGGTTGAAGAGACCAGTTTTTACGGGCGAAATTCGAGTATAAAATTACGTTTTTTTGCAAAGAAAAAATCGGCTTGTGCAAATATCAGTGCTGTGTAATTGTGCCCACTCAAAGTGGCAGTAAGATGTGCAATTGTGTGAGCAGCTAAAGGCCTAAATGTAAATTGGTACTGCCAACTACTCCGTTTTTTAATTGCTTTTGTTTATTTTTTGTAGGGCCAATTTTTCTTTTGCGCTGCGCTCGCGTATGCCTGTGTGCGTGTGAGTTTTGCCACTCGTCCGTTTGAGGTGCGCGCGCGTGTATATGTCTGTCTGTCTTTTGTGTCGCTGTGTGTGTGAGTGAGCAACTCGCTGCCGCACCAAACAGTGTTGCCAGGAAATAGCAATTTATATTCGGTTTCATTTTTGTTTTTGCAAAAATGCAGTTTATTAATAATTGAAGAACTACAGAGTACATACAGTCGGCACCCAATGATTTGGAAAATATTTTGTTCGTTTGTGTGGGTGCTTAATGCCAATAATTGGGCTCCGGTCAGAGGTGGCAACACTGCTTAATTGCAGTCTGTCTGTATATGTATTGAACAGGGTACATTTGTTTGTGCAGAGCGTGCGGACAGCGTGCGTTGCGTTTGCAAAAATTACATGCCGCAATAATGTGGAAATGGTTCAACGTAAGCTTTAAAAGCTGACAAAAAAGTGAACGATAGTTTTCAACTTAATTCTTCATGCCTGTTTTTGCGTAACATATCTCCCAGGCACATGCAACTGTGCGTTTGATTTTTTCGGCGGTAAACACTCACACTCATACCCTCGTACGTGCGTCGTTCTCTGTATGTGTGTATGTGTTCACTCGTTGTTGCTAGCATGGCTGCCATTGCTGAGATGCTCAAAAATATATGAGCGCGCGTATGTGTATGTTACTGTAGAAGTGTGTGCGTGAGATTCTACGTATCGAAAAAATGGTGCAAAATAACGACCAATAACTGAGAAACGTTGTAAAATTCCATTTGCAGGATACCCGCAAACCGCTTGACAATATGGAAATGCTGGAGTTGAATTAAATATAAAAACATAACAAAAGCAATTGAACGCTTGCAAAATTTTATACATGCTTCGGTGCTAGTGCTGCTAATTTGGGCAGAGGAGAGTTTAATCTCAGGGTGCCAGCAGCAGCGGGCAGCGGCGCGCTGCCAACAGGAAGAGGAAGCACAATTCACTAACTTATCCGCAGGCGACATATAAAATACAATAAATAAAATTACGGTACAACTAACTACAACTGTTATTTGTTGTTGTCCATCTCGTTGTTCGGTCTTGGGCAACCATTAAACAGCAATAGCAACAATACAGTAAAAAAAACAACAATGTACCCCCAACCGGTGCGTCACCCCGCCGCCGGGGTAAGTATACAACAGATTGTAATGGGACCCAATCAAGTGTTTTACTAATTGTGTTTCGCCCCCATGTCCATCTTCAATCTGAACAGGGACCACCACCTCAGGGCCCAATCAAATTTACCATTGCTGATACACTGGAGCGCATCAAGGAGGAGTTTAATTTTCTGCAGGCACAATATCACAGGCAAGTATCTACGACCAGCGATAGAAAACCCAGCTGAATAATTCAATAGTAGAATAGTTAGTGAACTTGTAAAGGAATATTTGACAAAGTACATATTATGCAATATATCGTTTTGGATAGTGTAATGATGTATGATTTAGGGAAAACTGTAACATTTCATATAGCAGCGAATAATTGCGAAAACTTCATCTAGACTTATTGATTCCATGAAGAAACGATTATATCGGTAAAAATAATCAAATATACCCAAATCATTAATAGATACATTTATCTTAAAGAATAATTTGTTATTATTTTTTAATAAAACTGACGGCAAAGTTGTTGCTTTATACTTTATATGTAAGAGGTATTATTTGACAAAGAAATATAATTTAGTAAAGCATATATCTCTCTACGAGACTCTGCAGAAAGACCATATTAACAATGAACTACAAAAAATCGAGGAAAGAATGTTGATTTCTGTAGGTTTTTCATGCTAGCATGTTTTGCTGGGCTGTTTCAGCCTCCAGCTTGCCTCAGTGTCTTTTGCTGTATAAACCGGTTTGCCAGGCAGCGCACCATATGCGGTGGTCATAGGATTTTTTTTAACCGGCACGACGGCGGAAACGTTGCTCGAGATTTCTTTCTTTAAACTAAACTAATTTGCCCTTTTGATTATTTTTCCTGTGAATTTCAGCATCAAATTGGAGTGCGAGAAGCTGGCAACCGAAAAAACCGAAATGCAGCGCCATTATGTTATGGTAACAAGAAAAAACAAAAATAAATAACTTTCAATTTCTGAACATTTGTCTAATTTTTACTCCCACACATGATTCACAGTACTATGAAATGTCTTACGGCCTTAATGTGGAAATGCACAAGCAAACGGAAATCGCCAAGCGTCTAAACACACTGATCAATCAGCTACTTCCATTCCTACAGGCCGATCATCAGCAGCAAGTGCTACAGGCGGTAGAGCGCGCGAAGCAGGTCACAATGCAGGAGCTGAATCTGATCATTGGGGTGAGTTTACGCTCGGACATTTAACATTCATGTTAAGTGAGCTTTCGTTAAAGCGAACTAGAAACTACTATTAGCAAATTTTAAACAATTTATTATATCTTCTTTGTAAGAGTATTATAATTGTTTCAGAAATTCAGAATCCCAATGAGTGTTCAATAGTCTTTTTCGGTTTATCAATTTCTGTAAAATTAGTTATAGAGAGGGTTGTAATGGATACCGGAAACTGGGATTTCTTTCAAATTAGTGGAGTTATTTTTTTTTTTTGTTGCTTGCGCTGATTTTATCTTAGTCGAATACTACTAATTTAAATTATTTTTCGACTCGTATATATTCTCACAACGGCTTTGCAGTAAAAAGTCTGGAATGACGCATTTTAATGAAAGTTCACTGTAGATCAATTAAGCTTTATTTTCGATTGAAACTCGTTTAATATGTTATTTTTATTTAAAAAAAAATATTTATATATATATTTTAAACAAACTATCTCCCGGTTCAAACAAAAAAAATGTATATGAATTGATTATAAACCGATGTGCATGCGTGTTATGTGCGTGTGTATGTGGCAGCATCAGCAGCAACATGGAATACAACAACTTTTAGTAAGTTATTTATTAATTTTTTTGTTGCAATTTGCGTTCATTTGTTTGTTTGCTTGCTGCGCTAATTTCTAGACTGCTCGCTCTCCACAACGTGTTTATCATTTAAGTTGAAGTCGCCGCTTGTTGTTCTACTCGTTGTCAATGTTGTTGGTGTTGTCTGCACACACACACACACGCATCTACATCAAAGCAGCTTTTGTGATGTCCCAGAGCCAAATAGCAGAAAAGGCTGTCAGCCTACCTGTGGCAGCAAAATAAAAAATAAAACTAACTAATTGCATGTGGCTTCCAATTTGCAGCAACAAATACACGCACAACAGGTGCCTGGAGGCCCGCCACAGCCAATGGGCGGCCTGAATCCATTTGGAGCTTTGGGCGCTACAATGGGCTTGCCACATGGGCCACAGGGATTGCTCAAAGCGCCGCCAGATCATCACAGACCGGACATAAAGCCAACTGGCTTGGAGGGACCAGCGGGTGCTGAAGAGCGCTTGGTTAGTAAAAATTTCATTCAGCAAATAAAACAACAAATACTAAAACACTATTCGATTACAGCGCAATTCGGTTTCACCAGCTGATCGTGAAAAATATCGTACACGCTCCCCACTGGACATAGAGAACGACTCGAAGCGTCGAAAAGATGAGAAACTTCAAGTAAGTATAGAAATATAAGATTATTCAAAGTATACTCGTATCATTGTGTCATCAGCTGTTGCTGCCTCTCAACTCACCAAAACGTAGCCTATTTCATATGTAGTTGTCGTTGTTACTGTCTATACCTAATTCCCAATCTATCACTCATGAGCTTCATTCAAATCGAAAGCTATAGCTAGTTATAGTTGTAATTATATTTGTAGCCTAGTGCAATAAACCATTTAATCGCTGTTTGTGTTGTATTATTGTACGCATTTTGTTTTATTGTGTTTGTTTGTTTTTTTCAAAATTATTTGCAGGACGATGAAGGCGAGAAAAGCGATCAAGATTTAGTCGTAGATGTTGCAAATGAAATGGTGAGTTGAGTGTCAGCCCTGATTCTCATGCTGCATCAAACCAATCTACACACACACACACACCCACACACTACAGACACACAGCACACAATAATAACCACGGGATCAACTCAATATAACCAACTTTTCAATGACCCTTACAGGAATCCCACTCACCACGTCCCAATGGCGAGCACGTGTCCATGGAGGTGCGGGATCGAGAGAGCTTAAATGGCGAGCGTCTGGACAAACCGGGCAGCAGCGGCATCAAACAAGAGCGCCCGCCCTCACGATCTGGCTCCAGTTCGTCGCGTTCCACACCCAGCCTCAAGACAAAAGATGTAAGAGTTAGTTTGGTTCAATATATAGAGAATGATGCTAGCATAAAACTAAGATACATATTGAAAATTAGACCCAACTGAGGGATAAGTTTGAGATTGCCGGAAAACCAAAAAATAAGGCCAATCTAAAGACTGCAAACGCTCTCACATTCTCTCGTTTAGTCTCTGCTTTGAAATGTGCTAATCATAACCTGTTGGTATTAATGAACATTTGTTTAATTATATTTAATTGCTTTAAGAGTTTAAGTGTTAAATGGTTTAAGCAATTGTTACTTGGAGATCGTATTGTTCTTTGTTGACAAATGAGAAGTAATTGCTGTTTTAATTGCAAACATTTTATAGATGGACAAGCCAGGCACACCGGGAGCGAAGGCACGCACACCGACACCAAACGCTGCCGCACCATCTCAGGGCCCAAATCCTAAACAAATGATGCAACAAGGTGGCCCACCGCCGGCTGGGTATCCAGCGTCGCCGTATCAGCGACCGGCAGATCCCTATCAGCGTCCGCCATCGGATCCCGCCTATGGACGACCACCGCCAATGCCGTATGATCCGCATGCGCATGTACGAACGAACGGCATTCCACATCCCTCGGCGCTAACTGGTGGAAAGCCGTAAGTACAAACCATTCGCATGATAATGACTCCTAGAATTTATGTTGTTTATTCTCTATATTATTTGCGTGCAGTGCATATTCTTTCCATATGAACGGCGAGGGCAGCTTGCAGCCGGTGCCATTCCCGCCGGATGCACTGGTGGGCGTGGGCATACCAAGACATGCGCGGCAAATTAATACGTTATCACATGGCGAGGTCGTCTGTGCGGTGACTATTTCAAATCCTACAAAATACGTTTATACGGGCGGCAAGGGCTGCGTTAAAGTGTGGGACATTTCACAACCCGGCAACAAGAATCCCGTTAGCCAGCTAGATTGCCTGCAGCGTGATAATTACATACGCTCGGTGAAGCTGCTGCCGGATGGACGCACACTTATTGTCGGAGGCGAGGCATCAAATCTATCTATATGGGATTTGGCCAGCCCAACGCCACGCATTAAGGCCGAGTTAACCTCTGCGGCGCCTGCCTGCTATGCGCTCGCCATCAGTCCCGATTCGAAGGTCTGCTTCTCGTGTTGCAGTGATGGCAACATTGCTGTCTGGGATTTGCACAATGAGATACTGGTGCGTCAGTTCCAGGGACACACAGACGGTGCCTCGTGCATTGACATTAGTCCGGATGGCTCACGATTATGGACAGGCGGCCTGGACAACACGGTGCGCTCATGGGATCTGCGCGAGGGCCGCCAACTCCAACAGCATGATTTCAGTTCTCAAATTTTCTCGCTTGGCTATTGCCCAACAGGTGAATTCTACAACTCAAACTATGAATTCAATAAATACTAATTTATGGTTCTCACAATTCAAAGGTGATTGGCTGGCTGTTGGCATGGAGAATTCACATGTGGAGGTATTGCATGCATCAAAACCGGACAAGTATCAGCTGCATTTGCACGAAAGCTGCGTTCTGTCGCTGCGATTTGCCACCTGCGGCAAATGGTTCGTTTCCACCGGCAAAGACAACCTGCTTAACGCATGGCGAACACCATACGGTGCCAGTATATTCCAGGTGAGCTTTACATGTCTCAAATAATCAATATATATTTTTAATTATTCATTGATTCGACAACATGTCGTCAATAGGCAATTGAAATGAGTAAACTGTTAATATCATTAGTATATCTGGTTCACTAGAATATTTATATGAACTAAAAGCTGGTTTACTATATATGTTAAGATAATTATAATCAATCACTTGCTAATTATTTGTTCGTTTTGTTCACTTGCAGTCAAAGGAAACATCATCCGTACTTAGCTGCGACATATCAACTGACGACAAATACATTGTGACGGGTTCGGGCGATAAAAAGGCTACTGTCTATGAAGTTATTTATTAAAAGAAAAACACACCAGAGGAAACCACACTTTTCATTTTGTAATAAGCGCATATAGGTTTTTATTACAACTACAAAAACAAACAACAAAAATCAGAAGAAAAACACAATGTTCGATAGCATGCTAAGAACAACATGAACATTAAAACATAAACAAACAACAACAAAAAAAAAACAGCATCATCAAAAGGCAGCGGCAGCAGCGCAATGCATAAAAGAGCGAAGAAAAAATTCTATAATATAAATATATTAAAACAAAACAGAAAGGAAAAACTAAAAATTTAAGCGTACTTTTAGCTACTAAGCTTAAGCTAAGTCCAATAAAAAGTTGAACACAAATTGCAAAGTAAAACAAAACCTAAACATAAAACAAGATAATAAAGAGTAATATTGTAATAATAATAATGATACAAAGCGAGTGCAACAGAATTGGAACACTAAAAAAACAAAAAAAAAAGAATTAAAATTCAACAAAAAGAGTAATAACAGTCGGCGATACCTACCACGCTCATCAAAAGAATTAAATGCAGGGCCATCCCAGCATCAATTAGTCATTGCAGGAGCGTTGAGATTATGATTACCAGATGGGTCACGAGATGTCAGATATGTGAGTGCTTTTAGTTTGTCTATGTGTTTATAAGTCGGCAGCTAAATTTTTTGTAAACAAAAGAAAATCGTCGTAAATCAATAATACAAATACTAAACTAAATTAAATGTTTTAATTTGTCAATTTATTTAAATAAGTGACTGCTATCCTCCCACCACTGTCCGTTATTGTCCTCCCTTCCTTCCTCTTCGCACACAAAACACATTTGCATGCAGATATAGTATATGAGTGTATATATATATGCAAATAAATATAAATGAATATAATTAGTAAGCAGTTTAGTTAAGTATTTTACATTACAAATAACTGCAACATCAACTGAAGCAGGGCGCCACTAAAACATAAACCCACATCCACACACGCACAATCCCGCACCTACACCCACACCCATCAATAAAGGGAGGCGCCAAAGCAGCCAGCTTTTGTTTGTCTGTAATTTTTAGAGAAATAAAGCAACCGTTTGTCTAAAAACAACTGTAAAATCCTATGTTTTGTGAAGCTAAAATAACAGGAGCAAGAAAAGAATATGATAAAGTAAAACAAAAAGAAAACTTGTTTACACATTAGTTTATATAGAAATGAATCGTATATATATATATATATATATATAAATATATATTATATATAGAATGTGGGCACATCTCGCGCCCAGCGAAAATTGTAATAAGCAAACAGAGAATAGAGTGCAGCACACGCTTCGATTTTTAATTTTACAAATATTATTATTATTGTGGTTATATATGTATATAATTATATTATAAATAATTGAAGCAAAACGAAAAAGAAAATAAAAAATTATATATGTAATCAAAGTAAATTATAGTATTCTAAAACACATCTGTCGTATAGACACTGCGCTGTCGAGGCACTGGAGCGCCCTGCTGCCGCGATAGCTTCGTATGCAGTTCGCGAAGAGTCTCGCACTGGCGACCCGAAATCTGACGGAACTTCTCAATGGCAATGGGCAGCAGATTGTCTACCAAAAAGATTTTGTTCTTCATCACAAAGTTGGGCTAGAAGAAGTAAGGTTTGTCAGCATTAAAGAGTATAAAATTTAAACAATTGCCCAACATACATCGACGGCCATGTCGCTGGGTGGCTTAAGAGCATGCTGTGACACAAAGAGATCCCGCAACAGTTGTTCCAGGCTTTGCATTAGCGCTTCACCCTTGGCCAGACAGCCGCAGTACTCGGTCAGCTGGAGAAACTGTCTTACAAAGACCAGTGTGGATTGTGTTAGATTCAGCCAAGTGTCGCCCGTGGACTGCGGGCGCATATCAATGCCCAAAGAGTCCAGCTCATGCAGCAGTCGCTTTAAATTTGATTTGGTTTGCAGATTATACGGCTGCCAGCTTTCCTCCGTACGTCCTACCGCATCTAATAGACGCTGCTTGGATTCTTCAATTAATGACTCCAGAGTTGTACGCAGCAGACCCTCTAAATGGTAACTTATGTCCAGACCAATCTCAGTTAGCTTTGTGGCTGGTTTGCGCACACGCTCCACACACTTGGCCACTGCCTCCAGAGAGGTGCCTTTGGTCAGATAGTGTTTGATCAACTGGCTAGCAAAGTATTGCAGTTCCGCATTGCACCACACGACGAGGGCTTTAAAAAGTTAAGAATCCATTATTTAACAGTCCTCGTTAGGCTAATAAAACGCAAATGGTACTTACCACTGACACATGCCGGCTGCTGTTCAAAAGCGCTGAGAAAATCGCAAGCCACCTGGGTAAGATCGCAAAAGAATAGCTCCGATATCTCGGCGTTGTTGCGGCGCGCCTCACGTTGCGCCACACGCAGGCTGACCGTGCACACCTTGAGTAATGTGGCACTTGCTTGTCGGGAGCGACCCATTTCCACGAGAATTTTGAGTGGTCTTTGAGCTGAACGCAGAGCAATTTGTAAATTGCGATTATGACTGTTCGAGAGCTCTTGGATAAGTACATTGGTTAGCTTCTGTTCCTGTTGCTTCACTTTCAACTCAATTGTATCTGCCTGGGGCAGCTTCTTTTTGTTCTCAGCAAGGCGTAGGAAGTCCAGCGTGTGCTTAATTAGCGTTTGGGCGTCTTCAAAATGACGTTGTGCTACTAACGTTTGAAGCTCCTCACTTGCAGTGCTCACCCACTCAGGTGTTTCATCTTCCAGCGATTTGGGCTGCCCGGCACTGGGACTCTGTGCTGGCACTTTCTCTGGCGTAGTACTTTTTAATGGGGTTTGTTGCTGTTTGGCTCGTCCTGGTGGCTGTGGAGCCTGTCCTTTCTTTGATTTCTTTTGTTGATCAAAGCGAAATGCTTCTTCCAACTTCTCAATCCACTCACTTTTGCCAGCAGCTGTTATGCTTTGATATATCTTGGAACCGTCAGGCGTTATGATGTTAATGGCATTCTTGACGCCATCCAAATCCTTAATATTTATGACGGCTATCTTCTTGGGATCATATTCGGTGAGAAACTCCAGGCGTCTGTTAAAAAGTGACTGTAAATACTTCTATATTAATTGTTTTATGCCGATTCATACTTATCATGCTTGACTTTGCACACAATGAGCACATCATTAAAGAGAAAGAAGAAAACTCGTTGGATGGGCCGGTAATCAGTGCTATCCAGCTCGATAAGGGCACCCTCGTTCAGGAATGTTTTGCCCTCGAGATTACCATTGAATCCCTGGACCATTTCTTTTACAGCCCGTGTCGCATGACTGTTCTCCACATCCTCAGTGGTTGCACTCGTATCCGCCTCGACACTGTCAGCATTCAAATGACTGCTTGTCTTGCCATCGGTCATGGTAGCCAAAATATTACGCTGCTCGATGAGAATATGCGACAGCTGATACATTTCCGACTCCAAATCTGTATAATTGGTTAAATTGAGGACTAACAAAAAAGATTGCTTGTCACCTACGTGATATCTCCTTAGCAGTTTGTATGAACTGCATATAGTTTTTTTTGCAGGTTTGTTTGAGCGTTGCCGACGTCTGCTCATTGTATGCTTCGATTTCCTTCTTGCGCTGCTGCAAATCAATCCCACCTACACATTCTCTAGTCAGCTCCTTTGTATCTGTGCAAGAGTTGAGAGATTGTTATTTGCTCATTCAGCTAGTATAAGAAGAGCTTACATTTGTCAACGCTAAAGTTGATATCGTCGAATTCCTTCATTGTTGAGCAGAAAAATTAAGCACAAATATCAGATGGTTCAGCGTCTGCCGTTGTTGTGGGCAAAAACTACGTATGATAAGACGTAAAATGTTTAACGTACTAACAATGCGTAGCCACGGTTGCCACACTTGGTTCTTTAGTACCAAAAGGCGCCTGTTCAGTTGATACATTAGTCCCCATTTTATTAAAATGGTATTTTTTTGTTGGAAACTATTGTTATGAAAAAATCCTTGAATTTTAATTAATTTTAAACATTTTTTTAACGATTTCTAAAAAAGTATTGATAACATATTAATACTGAATAAGGCTTCAAGGTCGGTACATTTTTTTAAATTTGTACCTTTTTTTCTAAGATTTTGTCGCAAACATTTTCATTAAGTGGCAACCGTGTGCGAAACGTATGTGAAAAGAGGGGCGTAAAGTATGTGTTCAAATATAATGTGGCAACGCCATACTTTCGTTTGTTGTTTTGATGAGTAATTTTTTTTCAGACGCGGTTCAGGCACGGGTCTACGCAGTTTCTCAAGATCGTAAATAATTATTAATTTGTTAAAATGGATTGGCTTTTTGGGAAGAAGATCTCACCGGATGAGATGCTGCGTAAAAATCAGCGGGCCCTGAACAAGGCGATGCGCGATTTGGACCGTGAACGTATGAAAATGGATCAACAAGAGAAGAAAATCATTGCCGACATCAAGAAAATGGCCAAGGAAGGTCAAATGGATGCGGTTAAGATCATGGCTAAGGATCTAGTTCGCACGCGACGCTATTCCAAGAAGTTCATGCTTATGAAGGCAAACATTCAAGCAGTCTCGCTTAAAATACAAACGCTCAAATCTCAAAACACAATGGCCCAAGCTATGAAAGGTGAGTGCAATGGGATGAAGGTGATTCATGTTTTGCTAATCCGTCATTATTTTTTAGGTGTCACCAAGGCCATGCAGAACATGAACCGACAGCTGAATCTCCCGCAAATACAGAAGATACTGCAAGATTTCGAAAAGCAATCAGAGATGATGGATATGAAGGAGGAGATGATAAACGACGCCATCGATGATGCCATGGAGGATGAGGGCGATGAGGAGGAAACCGATGCCGTTGTCTCCCAGGTGCTGGATGAGTTGGGCCTTCAGCTGGGCGAGCAACTCGGAGATCTACCCACTGCCTCTGGCTCGCTATCCGTTGCAGGCGGGGCTGGAGCTCAGAAAACAGCTGCTGTTGCAGCAGGAGGAGCGGGCGCTGGGCCAACTCCGACTGGCGTAAGCACCGGCGGTGGTGCGGCTGGTGGCAGTGGGGGCTCCACGCCTATGTCCGATGCAGACGCAGACTTGCAGGCACGTCTGGATAAGCTGCGCAAGGATTAGTTTAGCACCGTTTCCGCCACCTGCCGTTTTATATGCTAGCCCACTGTTGTTTTTAAGTAACAAAAAATGTTATTCACTTTGATATTCCTGTTTCCCTGGACAAAAATTGCTTTACTAATAGTGTAAACTTTCAATTATGATAACAAGCGTATATATTTCAGTGAGGGGAGGATACAATTAGAACTACACACTTAGGGAAACACATATAAATGAAGCTATAGGGGGCAACTAGTTAAGTAAGAATTTCACTGGAAGCCATGGGCCAGAAACACCCGCTCCACGTCTTGGAACACCTTGTCGGCATCGGGGCTGGCGTCGATGGTTTTCACCTGGCCGGCATTCTCAAAGTACTTGATGATGGGTAAAGAATCGTTGTTGTATGTTTGGATGCGCTTTTTGAGGCTGTCCATATTGTCATCGGTTCGACCGGAGCCACTCTGTCCACGGCCCAAGCAACGCAATACACACACTTCTTCAGCGCAGTCGAAGAAGAGCACAAACTGCATTTCTGCCTTATCGGACATTTGGCGATTCCATCCATCTAAATTGTCTTGGTTGCGAGGAAAGCCATCGATAAGAAACCGCGACTTGCCCGAGTTCTTCATGGCATTTTCGAGCAGTGAACACGTCACCTCGACGGGCACAATCTTGCCATTGCGTATGTAATCTTCGATAAGCTGACCAAATTCAGAGCCCTCGCGCGCACGCTCCTCTCTTAGCAGATCTCCAGCTGATAAATGAGCGAACTGAAAGCGTTCCACAATTTTGGAACATTGCGTGCCCTTGCCAGCCCCAGGGCCACCCAATACAAAAACAACCTTTGGCTTTTCACTGGACATGTTATGTCTGAGTTTTATGACCGGCGCTTGGATGTGCAAGCTGAGGTAATTACTTTTGCAAACGTTGTACTGATGGGAATGTTGGAATTGCTGAGTCAGCAGTGCTCCTCCTTGGCCAAAAGACTCAAGTGTTCTTGCAATACGCGTAAAAGCGCGCCACATTGACAACTGAGCAGAATCGTGGCGGTGTGTAATCGTGTATACCTAATAAGTTCCAGTGGAAACGGAAGTTGTGACGTCATGGTCATGCACCAGCTGCTAAAGAAGAAGCACTAAGATTGCGCGTAAACCAACACTGTTCCTGCAATTGCGCCAACGCTTCAAATGCGTGTTTCAATTGTAATTAAAATGTGTGTGTATATTTGTGTATATAAATTGTTTAAATGAGCTGCACTTGGTTTTTCTGTATTAAATCGGCCACCAACTGATAGGGTATTATATGCTGAGAGCCAGGCGTCAGATCCACTTCCTCGTCATCAACGCCCACTATAACACCAGATACTGAAAAGAGACAAACAATAGTTAAAAATAAATATACAAATACAACGTATGAGAAGTGCAATATTAATGTACCTGCAATATTAGCTTTAAGAAAAACATGGCTCATGAGATTTGGAGTGACAATACGCTGCTCTGCTTCGCCGCGCTGCTGATTGGGCATATATTGTATGGCCACCTTGTTGAAGTACTCATCCACATGCGTAGCAAAGTCTTGGGCATATTTCGCCTCTTCAGGTGACAATCGTTTATCAGAAGCATCACGTGTCTCATCCTGATTGAGTATGTGCTGGGTGTAAGTCTCGATCTTTTGCAGGCGACATCGTAAGTAACTGGCCATGATGTAGCGAATTCGTTCCAGCTCCATTTGATGCACGACAAAGCGAAAGTCGTTCTTGTCGAGATCTTTCATTTGCTCTTCCATGTGCGCAACCTGTGAAAGCATTAACTCAAGCATGTCCGTCTGATGCTGCAGTAATTCCGGTGCGCAGATTTCATTTGTCCACGCCGTCTCTAATATTTCCAAAACCTGTGAAAATGCAACAAGTTGCAATTTACTTTTGTGTGAATCCATGTGTTTACCTTTTGTGCAGTAATCGGTTCCACATCTTCATCATCGTCATCCTCTGCATAGGCATTATCTAACGCAGCCTCAGTACTCAAATCGTGCTCATTTAAAGCTTGTTCTAAATTTTCATTTTCCGACATAATAACCAGACAGCAATTATTGGCGCGTCGGCATATAAACAAAAGGAACAGCTGGTGGGCACGTTTTTATGTGAATGGCAAGAGTGTGCACAATAAACAATACAATTACTTAACACTGGCATTGCACGCGATGGCAGCGACGACCACACAGCAAACAGAATTCCGGAAGAATTTTCGGCTTATTGTTGAAAGAATCTTCAACAATTGGCAAAATTTACGTCTTGCTGTAGAGCATGGCATGGGAGGACGCAATGGCCAGCAGGTGAGACTTTGTTACATTCATATCGATTGCAATTTCTAACCTAACACCACGGCAGATGGCCATACAAATAATGGAGTACGCATATGAATACTGCGTGGGTAATGAGAATATAACACAGGGAGAGCTTCAGGAGGTGATTGAAGAGTTAATGGATCAGGAATTCAATACGCTATGTGATGACCATTCCATACCCGAAATATGCCGCAATCTGCTGCGTTATAAGCAAATGGCATACGCGTCTCAGTACCCACAAATTGAAACGGAACTCAGCAAACTTCCGCAGGGCAAGGATTGGTTACGTCCCGATGTCAAGATCACATACACGCCCATAGAGGGTGACTCATCGTCGGACGAAGACATGGATGATGATGGCGACGAGGGTGACGACGATATGGATGGAGAGGAAAGCGAAGAGGAGCAGGCCGGAACAAGTAGCGGCCGGGTAACCCGTTCACAAACACGTAAACAGCAAGCGGAACAGTTCGTGGAGCCAGAAGAAGGCTGGACGACAGTGCGTAGAAAGTAAAATAAATATCAAAAACAATTTGTTAGTTATAAAAAGTGGTGTTTACTTCTTGTAAGTCTAGAAATCTAAGTGGAGGTATGGGCGAACGAGCTTTTGGTCTGTGAGTAATCCTACACAGATTGCATTGGATTGGGGCTGCTTCCGGTATTTTTTGATGAGCTGCAACCTCGGTACGTTGACATTTAAGCTGCGACCAGGATGTGAACTGCGTCCCTTTTGGCAATACTAATTTAAGATCAACAACTGATGCAATGGAATCAATATTTGGCGTTAACGCTAAATTTATCGCCGGATAGATGATAAAGGCAAAGAGGGCACCCACAAGGATTAGCACAGGTACAAACGCAGCAAAATACTTGTCCGGCAAATGCGAATGCAGCCCCAGCTCCACAGGCAGATAGGCCCAGGCTACATATAAAAAGAACAAGACTGTGAAAAGCATGTAAAATGCAAATCCATAGATCGCTCTATGCGGAGTCGGTGCTGGACTGTGTTCCGGCATTTTTATCTTCTTGGGATTGTTCTCCTCCAAACAGTTTAATGGTGTCCTGGCAGAGAAGCAGGCTCTCGAAGAACGATGTTATTGCAGTGCGTAAATTCTTTACTTGGTCAGCACTAAAGTGCACCACAAGCACATCGTCCTCTAAGCTCAGCGTTTTCTTCACAAAGTTGCGCCGGGGCTCCTGATCAACACTTAGCACGCGATAAGCAATTTCGGCGTGCTTTGGCGAATCAAAGGGCACTTTTAAAGTGCTGTAAATAAGATTCAAACTGGATAATTTCAAAACAAGACAATTTACTATACGTACGATTCATTTGCTTTGCTGACGGTGGCCTCCTGTGTCATTCTATACTTTTTAATTATGAGTAACTAATTGACAACAGCCGAACATGCTGTCTGCTAACAATGTGAATGGCAATTTCACCAAAACGTTCGAAGTGGAACAGCTGTAACTTAGCAGAGACACAAACCACCACTTAACCACAAACACCCAACAATAAAATAATTGATAACGTTTCCAACTTGTATTTTCTTTATTACAAAATGCTTCCACGTCCAATTCTTAATTCAATGAAAATCCTTAGCATATTTACTTCTTGGACTTAACACCGCCTTTGGGTGCGGGTTTCTTGGATGCAGTTTTGACAGCGGTTTTGCCACCGGTCTTGCCAGCGGGCTTCTTGGTAGCCGCCGCCTTGGTTGGCTTCTTCTCCACCTTCTTGACGGGCTTAACGAGAGCATCGCGCTGGCTCTTCAGCGCCTTGACAATCTTCTGCTCCTCAATGAGGAAAGCGCGCACAATACGCTCACGCAGGCAACCATGGCACAAGACACCACCGTATGTGCGGGACACGGTCTTGTGGCGCTTGGACAAGCGTGGACGCTCGCTGGGGCGGGATGGCGTGATGCCCTTAAGCTTCTCCTTGCACTGACCGCAGCGTGGCACGGTCTTGTTCTTCTTCACGTACTGGTAGACCAGACGGCCGCCCGGAGTACGCACACTGTAAACAAACATTCAATTAGATTACATTAAGAACTAAGCTCATTGGTAACTTACATGCGCCTCTTGTTGGATCTGGTGTTGTATGACAGACGTCTCCTCAAAGTCAAGCGCTGGACCATGTTGCGGCTGCTGTTTGTCCATTTCAAATTTTAGTTGTTATTCATTCAAAGTCCAGGTAACCAGTTCCGAAAAGGAATAAAATAAGCAGAAAAGATAATGCGATTCACATAAGTAAGGTGTAACAATATGGGGCAAATAATTGTCAATCATTATGCATTAAAATTTGCAATAATTCGTTTGTCGTTTAAAGGATGTTCTTAGATTATTTGGCAAATTCACGAAAAGCAAGCTTTACATACTTGTAGTAAAAAACCAAAAGAGGGAAAGAAGAAGCAAATCAACGTGAACTTGGCTGCTAGTCACCAAAAATGGTGTTGGTAAGTGGATTTTAAAATGAGTTGGTATTTTTCATATATTAGTATTCAAAATGTGGTCACCCTTTAGCTGGCGAAGTTAATAAAAGTGTTTGATTGTTTAAATTGAATATATATTTTTATTTAAGCCTTGCAGCTGTTATTTTTGAGGTAAAATTTATTTTACCTTATATAACAAGTTTGTTAATATAGTAAGATTTAAGGTGCTTGAATTAAGCACGATCAGTATATCCGTTATCAATTTGCAAACGATTTAAATATTAAGTAGTTCTTTGATGTTGGTCACACCATTGCGCATCATTATTGTTGCCGCTCTCGGTCTATCTTGGCCCACGCGTCTCTATCCCGCCCACAGTATCCTGACTAGCAGCTGACTTAAACAAACAAAACAATGAGTTTCCTAAAGCCCAAGACACACATAGAGGAGGGTGACATAGTCATCCTTTATCTGAGTGTTAATTCCATGCACGCTATCGAAGCAGTGCCTACAATAGTAAACAAGAAAGGAGAAACCATAGCGCACATCTTTCAGACACCGTACGGTTCACTTAAAGTACAAAGTAGGTTGTTGTGTCCCAAAGCAACTAATTGGAAACTAATAAGTATGTGTGTGTTGTCGGCAGGTATTATTGGCGTAGAATATGGAAGTCGGGTGGAGTTATCTAAAGGTTGGGCGCACGTGCTGCAGCCAAATCCCGAACTATGGACGCAAACGCTTCCGCATCGTACACAAATTATATATACGCCGGATATAAGCATGATACTGCATCAGCTGGAGGTGCGTCCCGGCGCTGTGGTTGTCGAATCTGGTACCGGTTCCGGATCATTATCACACTATTTTCTACGCGCACTGAAGCCAACGGGTCGCTTGCACACATTTGACTTTCACGAGGCCCGTGCGGATCAGGCGCGCGACGAGTTTAAGCGACATGGACTCTCTGAGTTTGTAACGGTCTATCACAGAGATGTGTGCAATTTAGGATTCACCAGCGAACTCGATGGTGTAGCCGATGCAGTGTTTTTGGATCTGCCCGCACCGGATTTGGCAGTGCCACATGCATTCAAGGCGTTGAAGTTGTCGGGTAAGTGAATCGCGACTGCCCAGTCACTGTTTGACAACAAGTTGTCAGCGCCCTTTGGCGCGTCGCCGACCGCGGCAGGCAGGCACAGCAATCAAGGCTTGCTCGCTTGGTCACTCAGTTGTCTCTCTGTCTTGGCCATTTCATTGTGTTTGACATTGAATGCGCCTGCTTTTGGCAGTTGACGTGGACAGACAGCCCGTTGCCCAGCTTTGTCACTCATTAGTGGAAGCCACTGCACTCGGCACCATTGCGCTTTTCAATTGCTCTGGGAAAGATTACATCGCACTGCTATACCGATATCGAAAATTAAAGAAGTTGAATATATAATTCTCCAACAGATAACTATTGTGGCATTCATCGAAAGTAACTTTAGTTGTTGAGCTGCTAAATATTCTTAAGCTTTTGAAATGGAAGTTTTAACCGTAGTTTATTGATGGGGATTAACAAAAGACGCTTGGGGACACAGTTAACTTAAAGCATTTCCATAATAGCACTGCAATATTATCGTTTTTCTAATCTTTATTTCAGGCGGTCGCTTTTGCTCGTTTTCGCCCTGCATTGAACAGTCGCAGCGGTGTATTGAAGTCTTAACCAAGTTGGGCTTTAATGAGATCTGCTCCATGGAGGTGCTGCAGCAGGAGAGCGTGATCAGAACTCGGACATTACCGGTACTCGATCTGGAGTTTCTCAAAGAGCCCAAAGCTGAGGCAGCAATCTCAAATGAGGACAATAAAACAAAGGAACCCAAGGAGCTTAAGAAGTATTTAACTTCAAGTAATCCCCAAGTGCTGCCCGGACATACGGGTTTTCTCACCTTTGCCACACTGCCGCCCAACATACCCAAAGCATAATAAGAGTTAGATTTGGTTAATAAATTTGTAGTTTTTATTCGATTGTTGGATTGTTATTCATAGTCAAATGAATAATCATCAAAGAGTTTGCGCTCCATGTTCTTGACGCCGCCACAGTGATAGCAACGTTGTTGCAGCTCTAGCTGCTGCTGCTTGCGGCTCGATGATTTGCGTGGCAACGCCCATGGCATGCGCTGCTCCGGTATGGCCACCTGAGTGCGTTCCGGACTTCCGCTGCAAGTGG
Organism: Drosophila macrospina; assembly: GCA_035042075.1. NCBI lineage: Eukaryota > Metazoa > Arthropoda > Insecta > Diptera > Drosophilidae > Drosophila > Drosophila macrospina. Next base: position 1,557,231 of record JAWNLW010000574.1, on the reverse strand, counting down.
GACAGCGGCCCACAACGGTCGGCTTGGGCAGCATGCCATAGATCAATGGCCCTGGCGGTGGCACGCCATAAATGGTGACAATCTGCGGCAGACTGGAGTAGGGACGCGTCGGGAAGAGCTTCTCTCGGTTTAGGAAACTGTGGAGAGTTGTAAATAGAGTTAGTTGTTGTTGTTCGTTGTTGATTGATTCTCATACTTGGGTCTGGGCTCCAGCCACAGATTATTCATGCGCTTGCTGCTCATGATGTCACCCAGTTTCTGTAGCAGGCGAAGATTTTCACGTTCGATTTGCTGCTGCCGTTCCCGTTCGTTCTGTTGCTTCTTCCACTTGCGCTGGACATGATCGTGCTGTCGTGGTGACTTTGTATCAATTGCCGGACGTGCGGACATCACTTTCTCGCGATGCTGCGCATAGCGTAACTGCTCCCAGGGCTGCTGTAGCAATTTGTCGCGTCTAGAGATCATTGTCTGGTGCTTGTAGCTTGCAATCGAAATGGAACTGATGATATTCGGGGGTTAAGCGGTATCAACTGCATGTTTACCAGCACAAACAAACAGTGGTGCGTCCATAACAACAACCTTGCCAGGACAACGCTAGCGCACTTCGCGGGCCACTCAACAAATATTGTACAATCATGCTCACAGATTAAGTTCAACGGCGGCGACGGCGACGGCGGCGGCTTTGCTCAGCTGTCCAGACTGTCTATCCAAACAGTGACATCCCATGGACTTGACTTGCAAATTTGCAGTCCAAGCAACACTGTTACATAATTCGCATTGCTTTTGATTCGGTTTCTGGTTTTTGTTTTGGTTTTGGTTTTGGTTTCGGTTCTGTTTCTGTTGCTGTTCCTGTTTCTGATTCAGATTCTACTCCTGCTGCTTGTTAGGCAGCCGGCGGCCCGTTCCCTGGTTCTTGTGTAGTAGCCGCTCCGTAGTTCATGCGGCATCACTTGGTGTGGCGGCAAATTTTTCTTTCTTCTTTCAGCTCCTTCAACTTGTGCTCTGCTGCCGACGTCGCTGCTGTTATTGCTGTTGATGTTGCTGTTGCTGTTGCTATTGCTGCTCATATGTCAACCGGCAACTCAGTTGCTGCCGTTCTAAACTCTTGTTTAGTGTTTGATTGATGCTAAGTGCTTCTGCCGTGTTCATATGCAAGTTCATACTAAATGCTCATACCAAGATTTCAATAATTTCCTACTAAACTTTATTTGGTAAGCATCTGAAGTTTATTTCCCTATGCAGCGTCTTCATCTTCCACAACAACAACAACAATTTGCATATTTAGTAGAACTTGCAAGAAACTCATCATTTTGTAATAACTGTATATGAATATCTATGTAGATATCTATCTTTGTGCGAGTTCATAGTTCATTTGTTGCATGCCTCCTATTTGTACAATGATCATAATAACCGAATATATAACCCAATTTTATTACTTTATTACTTTTATGTACTTTGATGGAGTCTGTTACAGGGTATTAGGCTATCGCGTGCGTTCGATGGAGTCGCTTGTTATGGTTTGTTAAAACTATAAGATATTAGTATATTTTCCTTGCTTTAATAGATTATATAAATATACTTTTTATATTATAAAAAGTATGAATATTTCTTGGTAATATGATGTTCCCGTATTGTATTGTTGTGCAACACTTCAAGTATGTTATTGTGTGTATTTGTATATTCTGATCGTAAGTATATTCCTGTCAAAAGAAAAAAAAAGACCAGCAATTGTTCTGGTTTTGAGTTTATTAGCCCCCCGTTGGGGCGTCCTACAAATGCGTCTATTGTTTTTGCCTGTGATCGTGTTGTAAGCAGCATTGCGTGTTGTTGTTGCTGCTGCTTTTGTTGCCAACAAGTTGCTGGACCAAGTGGCCAACTGTAGCCAACAACTGTTTGGCTGCCATTGGGCGTGAGTTTGCACTATTATCAAATTAAAAGCAACGCCGCTTATTGGTCAGTTAATTGGAAGATCTGTAATTTGATACTGGTAACGTGTTGGTTATCACAGCTCTTGTTGTTGTGTTGTGTTGTGTTATGTTATGTTTCATTGTTGTATTTGTACAATTATCTTGTTAGCTGATCGACAACTGTAACAGATTGCCATTTAGCTATGCCTATATCCCATCATTCCATCGTCCCATCCATAAGCCATAACCCATAGCCCATCGCAACCCATTGCTCATAACCATGGCCGGTATGACTACTCGTCTCTTGGCCTCTATCTTGGATATTTGTTGCTGCTGGCAGCGTTTGGCTCGTCACAACTAAACACCTGCTTATTTGTGCATAAATTTCGTATAGAAATGCTCATATTTATTGAAAATACTTGTATTTATAAAATGGCATATAATTGCGCTCTTTGTTTGCCGGTGTGTGTGTGTGTGTGTGTCGCTGTATATGTGCGAGTTAGGGGGGTGCAGCGCTGCCCGCCAGCAATGTGGCCAGTTTCTCACCTTTAGAAGCCGACCAACAGTCGCAGATGGCAAGCCAACAGCAACAGCAACAACAGCAACATCAACAGCAACAACAACAACAGCAACATCAACAAAATGATGCCAGAGGTTGCTTGCTGCTGCTCTTGAGTTGGCGATGATAGAACCTTGAATGTACTACAGTTCCAAATTGTTATTTCATAAAAAAGAGTTAATAATTAAATATATGAATATAAATATTAATTAAAAATATTTTTCATGAATAACATTTTGAAATAAATTTTATGAAACCTTTAACCAATGCCAAGCAATATTTAATTTAACTGACTGATTAAAGCAGATTTTACTTAGCTACATAAATAAAATTGAAAATGTCTCAAATATGTGTGAATTATTTTATGTTAAGAAAACATGAAGGGAATTTATCAACAAAAATTTAGCTGCAATGCTATAAATTATATAAATTATATTTTAATATAGCTAATATTGTCACTTAAAGTTCTTGTTATTGTTATTGTTGATTAATTTAAGGGCAGCAAAGCAATCTCTTAGATATACATCTCCTTTCAACATTTTAGTATAGTATTATACTTTTAACTCTGCTGCAAATGCAACAGGCAAGTGCTTATGCTCGTTTATTATAGAGTGCTGTAAGTTTTGGGTTAGTGTACTCGCATATCATATACAAAGTGCATACAATAACTGGCCTGTCCATTTATTACAATATGCGCCGGCAACGCCAGGCAACAACAGCAACAGTCGAAAAACTGCGATTTGCTGTCAGCTAATAATAATAATTTCGATATTGAAAATACGTTTTCTTAGTTAGGTACGACACTAAACGATTTCGCCCATTCGGAGTGATGTTGTTGTTGTTGTTATTATTATTCAAGCATCGACAGTGCTAAAAGTCAGGCAAGCACTGCAGCAACAGCAACGGCAACACTTGCAACAGGCAACTTGCAACGGGCAATACCAACAGGCAAACGGGCAACTGGCAACTGGCAAACGGGGCAACTGGCAACTGGCAACTGGCAAACGGGGCAACAGGCAGCGTGCAACGCGCACAACGGGCACAAAGTTGACCGTTGGTGGGGGCGGTGCTATTTGCTGCTGCTTCTTCTTCAAGCGTTTTGCAGACAGGTGGTGTGTTGGTGTCGATGTTGCTGGGTCGCCGCTCGCTCGCTTGGTGTTCAATATGAGCCACAATTGAGGCATTTAATCGAGCATCTCTTAACACGCCTTGGAATGTTGACTTATTATTGGCCATGCAGCCAATGCAGTTGCTGTTGTTGTTGCTCTTGTTGTTGCTGTTGCTGTTGTTGTTGCTGTTGTTGTTGCTGTTGCTTTTGCCTTTGCCAGTTGCTCGCTCTCTCTCCGGTTACGGAGCCCAACACGTTGGAGTGGGCAACGCTTGTGTGTCTTCGTCTGCTCCTACCTCTGCGTCGGTGTCAGAAGTCTGTAGTTACCTCACAGTAAAAGCGTTTATCATCATTAGACTCAATCTAAAGACGTTTTGGCTGGGGTTATCATGTTGATTATGTTGTGTGAAAACAAATTACATTTTCTGCTCAGGCTTTAACACCATTTGTATGCGCCTATGTTGTCGTTGGCATTGTTTTTCCTGTTCCTGTTCTTGTTGTTGTCAGTATTTTTGCTGCTGCTGCTGCTGTCGATGCTGCTGCTGTCGATGCTATTGCCATGCCGCTGCTGGCTAATTGCAAATGTGTTCGATAGATTCAATTGTGCCATTGACAAACCAATTGGTTGCTCAATTTTGTGAAAGCCTTTTACTCGCTCTCGCCGCCGCGCTGGGCCGTGAGAAAATTGCAAATCAAAAATATTTCTGCTATTGCCAATAATTGCTCGATAAAATTGTGCAGCGGCTAGAGGCAAACTCAGCAACAATATGAGAAAGAACTTGGTAATAATATTGATGTTGAGACTTGTCTAAGACACAGCTGTGTTCTATATTGTTGTTGTTGTTGTTATTACTATTACTGCTGCAGCTGCCAACATGCCACTTGCAACAGCAACAGCAACTGCAACAATAACAATAATAAAGTTAAGCTATACTTGGCCCTGACCGTCTAATAACACTGCGCAACATAACAAGCATAGTTTCTATTTGAAACATTCTTATTATTATTTCATTACTTCTAAACTGTAAATAATATTAAATAATTCAAAATAAAATAAATTTTTCAATTTTTTGTTATTCATGCTTAAAAATTAAATTTATTAAATGAAAAGAAGAAGTTAAGAATTTGTTTTGCATTTTAGCTTTGGTTGTTTAGTGTTATTTCATAGTCTTGGCTGGTAAAAACCAAAAGCGAACTTGATTTTACCCAGCCAATAAACATTTTATGCACTTTTAAATGCAATGATTGTTGTTGTTGTTGCTGCTGTTGTTAAGATAACATTTTGTGATTTGTGCCACACACAAATACAAATACAATTAGAAACACAAGCCAGGCCAGGCCGTTAACTATTTATCGAGGGTCAATGTCACGCCTTGACGCCTTCGCCAATATATTTCAACTGACTTTTTGTCACAATTTATTGCATTTGGCAATATCTATGTATATTCAATGTGTGCATGTGTGTGTGTGTGTGTGTGTGTATCTTTGTGTGTGGTATGTGTGCAGTTTTCTTGACTTTGGCTTGCCGTTTTATCTTGTCAACGCAATCGTCTATTAGTTTTTCTTTTTTAATTAATTAACAATGTTCGCATGGGTGTCAATGGCGAAAATGGTGTGGCATGGTTGCTTGGCCCAGGTTTATTTATTTATTTTATATAATTTTATTTTATTTTAAACGATTTTTCCCCCATACATTTGCTAATGCTAGCAGTGAGTGGTAAAAAATGTACATGACTTTTAAAAGAGGCCAATTAAATGGGGAAATAATAAAATTAATTGAATAGAAAAGAAAGTGAAATGCAGCTAAGTTGGTAAATAAAATAGACACAACATTAAATCCTTACTCTTCAAGTTTTTTTATTGTATTAAAATTGAAAGTAAATATTATTTGTGAATGTCCACAGCAATTGCTTCACTGGCATAGGTTAAGTTCACTCGACATGAGGCACATTTAAGCTGGCATTTGAGTTCGTCATGGGGGACTATGTTCTTAGTAACCTTTTTGAATACCCCTTGTAGAGATTTGCTTATCCAACTTGCATAATCAACGTTTGCAGCAGAGTTCCAGAGTTTGGGAATTCAAGACTCACATAGCAAAAATACTTGCAAGTTGCAAGTTCTGAATAAACTTTGTCAAGACGCCGCCATCAGAGGTAAACGTCAATAGTGGACCATGAGAACTAATTGAGCCATTTTGAAGTCTATGATAATCGTTTGTGAGTACCCATTGCGACTGGCATGGGTATTCGGAATGGGCAAACCCACACCCATTTGGCAACGCCTTCGCGGGCCCAAGAAGCTCACTGCTGACTGTGTCAACTCGAATGTGCAATAAAATTAAAGTTTTGTTTATGAATGGAATTACACGGCGACCTGCGGACCAACTTCGAACGGCAAAGGCATCGGCATTGGCAATGGCAACAACAACGGCAATGGCAACAGCAAAGACAACCACAGCACCAACAACAACGACAACGATAACGACAACATCAACATTTAGCAAGAACAAAACGCAGCTGGAGCTCTGACTGAAGAGAGAAGAGAGAGAGAGAGTGAGAGAGGTACCCAGCTCAGATTCACAGACACTTCATCTAAATGTCAGGCCATATCTAGCGACACTCGCACAACTTAACAGTCTGCCGGTGTTAGCCCTCAATTTCAACACTCGCATTCGCACTCGCACTCGCACTCGCGTCCCAGCTCTCAGCTCTCAGCACTCAGCACTCAGCGTTTGGCGTTTGGCGTTCGGCGTTCAGCTTGGAAAACGTCGTCGGCGGCTCTTTGGCGGCTGCTTTGGCCAAATCAATTGAGCCGCCTGCAAACGAGGCAAAACAAATGACTTGAGAGTTGCTAAGGCAAACTGGCCCCGAGGAGCGCTCAAGATCATTAGTATAATTTAAGTAAATTAAACGCAGCGATTAGGCCAGGATGCAAACGGCAACGTCGTCCACAGCCACAGCCACTGCCACAGCCACAGCCACAACCACAACCACATCCTCAACCACAGGCACAAGCACAAGCACAGCTGAACTTGAAGTCGGCAAAACGCTTGTGCTTATTTAAATTTATTGTAACATTGGCTCTGGACGCGGCTTGGATGGCGATTTCAATTTGTAAAACAAGCGAGCAAACAAGCTGTTAAAATATAATGATTGGCACCAAAAGATGCAACGCGTTTCGTTGCCAACAGATACGAGTGCGAGTACTCGTACTCATACTCCTACTCGTACCTTGTGCATTTCTATCTAGGTTAAACTATCCGCATATGCATATCGCTCTCCTAACTGGCCATTCGTAAATTTATGTGGCGTTTGCTCATTGTCCAAAATGCTTATGCTCATGCCTTATGCTTATGATTGGTAATACTCCGATGCATAAACCATTTGGCATTGAAAACTTCGGACTGTCGATATGCGGATACTACATTGTTCGCCAGAAGTTTTTACAAGCCAAGCGCGCCAGTTTCCCACACAGACAATGGGCACTCAAAAAGAAAACAACAAAAAAAAAACAAAAAACAAAACTGTGGCGGCGACAACCACAACCACAAGCAGAGTCACAACCACAGTCACAGCAACAACATCAACAACTGGCAACTGCCAACGACTGCCTGCTCTGGTCTCTAGCTGCAGCAGATACTCAAGTATACAGAACACAGAGCACAAAGGCTGCTCCAGACAGAATTACAAGCGCAGTGGAACAATGAATGCAGTCAGCACCATTCGAACAGTGGTGAAAGTGCCAAACTAGCTAAATGAATATTGAATAATGCTAAGCGAATTGTCATTAAGCTTCTAAGCATCTATAAATACATGAACTGCAAGTTAATTTGGCTAATAGGAAAATATGCTACGAAGTATGAGAAGTTGAATATTAAGATATATTCAGAATCAGCCTAAAGCTACAGAATGAATTCAATTATAAAATCCTATAACTTTTTTATTGTTCTAAAAAACCTAGAAAATATTGCAAATTGAAAGGTTCTCTGAGTCTGTGTTAATACTAATTTGCTCCACTGTGCTCGGCCCAAGTCTTTAGCAATTGACAAAAGCCAACGTAATGCAGCAACAAAACAAATAAACAGTCAGCACTGAGAACAGACAAAACAGCAATTCATATTTGCTCTGATTTATATGGCGTCTAGAAGTTTTCCATTTTTATTATCATTATTATGATTATGATTATGATACTTTTTCCCAGGCACAAAAGCGGCTGCGCAGTGTGCAGCACACAGACCCTGTTGTAATCAATCAGCCGGCGCAGACGCTTCACAAATGTGCTTTGGAGTTGCATCTTTCTGTTCTGCAAAATTAATGTACTTTAATTTGCAAGTTTGTGTCCTAAGTCTTTCATTTTACTGCCAACTTTGTGTACTAAGTCTTTCATTTGGCTCGCCTGCCACACACAAAGTGTAGGGCGTTTTTTGTAGGTTGTTGTTCCACAGAAATGTCATTAAAGCACCACACACAAGCTATACACACACACACAGACACACACACACACACACACACACACAGACACACAGATAAGAGAAGAGGGTGTGCAAGCTATGTTCTGTGATCTTGGCAATGTCAATTGCTGCAACGCCAAAGATCTGCATTGCTTGATATTCTAATTGCTGAAATTGTTTTTGGCAGACAAGTGTGTGTGATTATAGTATGCGCCATGCCCAATGAATAATCATTGAAATCCGTACGCTGTTGTTGTGTCTTTTGTTGTTGTTTCGTTTTTGCTGTTGACAAGAGCAAACACCCGCATGGAGCTCGAGTCTGCGGCACCACAGCCTGGTGGTGGTCCTCATTGTGTCGCACTGATCCAAATCGCTGCCCCAAAGCAAAGCATCAAATTTTTGCAGCGCTCGTTTTCAGTTGTTGTTGTTGCTGTTGTTGTTATTGTGGTTGCTGTTTTTGTCGTTGTTGTTTCTGTTGTCGCTGCTCTTGCTTTTCCATCAGATATGAAAGCTGGAGCGTCGTCGTCGTCGTCGTCGTCGTCGTCATTGGCGTCGCTCGTCTGCTCCTCACCCAACGCAGTTTTCGGCTTGATTTTCTTAATTAAATTTTTGCTACGCCGCTGCCAAGGCTATTCCCCAGCTATAGAGCCAGCCAAACAACAGCGCCTCCTGTCCTGCTTGTTTAACCCGATTACCCGCCATCGCTGCCGTCGCAGCTGCTGCTCCTGCTCCTGCTCCTGCTGATGCTGCTGCTGCTGATGATGATGATGATGTGTGCTTTATAAGTCTGTTGCAGTGCTTCGACGCAGTCGCTGATTTGACGTTCACGATAAGGGTCTTGGTGCTTGTTGCTCTTGTTGTTGTTGTTAACACACTCCCACATTTTCAGATGATTTTTTTTATTTTTTTATTTTTATTTTATTTCTCTCTTAAGGAGTAGTTGCCAAGTAGTTGAACCTACTTAAAATGTTACACGTCTGGTCAAGTCGAGTAGCTAATTATGGTTAAATATATTCAAAACAAATTTCTTTAAATGGGTTTAATTTTCTATAAATACACAAAACACACAAATGAACTCAGTAAATAGATTTGGTGTGGATTTTCAACTTATTTACTTTTTTCATTGGCAAAATATTGAAAAGATTCCGCTTAATGAGCTGGCAACTCATTTAACTCCTTGACGTCTTATCTAACAACAATTACCGCACTTGCCTTACGAGCATAAAGCCACAGACAGCTGAAGCCATAATTTAATAGCCTTCAAAGGAGGCCTTCTCTCATTAACCCATCACCCATCTTGTCGCCCAAAACTTGACCCGCGCTCAACTCGACCCACAGCTCGACCCGAGTCTCTCATTTTGTGCAACGAATAATGTGGCAACAACAGCTCCAACAACAATATGAAAATGCGCCTACCAACATCATTTACATCATCATTCACAATAAAATAAAAGTGCACACGCCCACTTAAAGGGCCTCATAAATTGTGTCGAATAATCAGTTTCAACATAATTTATTGTAATTTACGAGTGCCGGCAACGTGGCAGAAGCAGCATCAGAGTGGAGTGGAGTACAGAAGTGTTGGACTGGGTAGAGTGGGACAGAGTGGGATAGAGTTGGGGGGAGCAACAGATCTACAGTAACTAAGTAACAACATACAGTCCGGTCGCTAGATTCCAGACACTACCTGAATCCGTATCCGAATTCACATTGCGCCCACAAGTTGAGGTGGTTGAGTTTATTTTTATTATAGTTTCCTTTTTTTATAGAGCGTCTCGCAACTAAATGCTACAAATGAAAATCCTAAACGGCACATTGAAAGCATCTTGATAAGAACATTGAAGGCAGCAATGAGCTCAAGCTGGAGCTAGAGCTTGGCTACAACTTGTAGAGATGGCGTGCGAACACCGCGGAAACACAATATTTCAATGCCTAATAATATTTTTAGCGCTGCTTTCAATATGGTTTCATAGCCGGCAGTAGAAAAGGCTTTAAAGATTTCTTAACCCTAGTATTCCCCGCAGTTAGTTGCGGCTATTGTAATTGAAACTATTGTTTCCTTTTGTGTGCTCACTTCAAGCTCTGCAATTGCTGCCAAACAGCATTTATATCAATCACTCAATAAAAATACAACGATCAATCAATTTCAACAATCATTGCGAGAGAAGATAGAGATAAAGATAGAGATAGAGACAGTGATAGAGAAAGGGAGAGAGAGATCCGAAATGCAGAGATTGATTTGAGCGAGTCGACTTTGTGATCTGCTCGCATCTACAGTGTGTATTGTTAACCCGGTACCGGGCCGGAGTCATCCCAATCAGAAGAATTGAAATGTCACTGTAATAAACTTCAAGCGTCAGTGCGATAAAGCCTCGTTCATTTCCACTTGACGTACTGACAGCCCACTGTCCTGGCCTATTATCGCCACTTGCCATCATTCAAAGCATCATGCAAGCGACAGTAGCCTTATTAAATTCTCCTTCTCTCTCTCTCTCTCTCTCTCTCTGTCTCTCTTTCTCTCTGTCTAACACTCAGCTTGGCGAACCTTGTATCTGATTTGCAGAAAGATATCCTGCAAAGCTCGTTATAATATTTTATAGCCAAAACAGATAAAGGCGGCACTACAAAGTTTCAAGTTTTTCGATTGAATGATTTTATTTTTGGCGCATTTATATACTAAGGAATAAACTTCACTTAAGTTAATATAATCCTTGTTGTGAGAAAGTATTTATATTTAATTGTTTATTTACTAAATATTTATAACTTTGTTCTTCTCGAGTCAAGTTTAAATCTGGCTAAAATTTGTATTAATTTACAAAGAAAATAGAGTTGGATAAATACTTCCTGTGAAATGCTGTCTAACAGCCAAAACTAGCAAATTGGCTAACTTATTACTGCGATCAAATTGGAGCATTTTGCACATTGGTTACACAAATATTTGTTTACAGTATATATATATATATTTAATGGAAAATCTGTTGTTTGCGGTTTTGTAGCTCGGCAATTACTCAGCTTGATAGGCGTGTGCAGAACTCAAGAGAGCAGGCAAGTTTGTTTGGGTTCAAAGTGCTTAGTCGGAACGCTGATTGCCCAACTGGCTCGAGAGATGGTCAAAACTTGAACGACTTGTTGACCAGACTGTTGCGCATCTTCCCAACGTAATTTAAACTAAATCGGTGCGCTCGCCAAACTGCGTAGAGCAACGTTGCAGAAGTTGCCCCCAACATGTACACATATATGTATATATACACACGCACACACACAAATCCATACACACGCAGTTTGAACCGGGGACTTGTTGGATCTTGAGTGCGCCTTGGCTCTGTCTTTGGTCGCTGTGTCTACTCGTAATAATCAATTATTTCTGTGTAATTTATGGTAATGTTCAGTCATGATGGATTGACTGCTCTAATGTCGCTCTAAATCTTTGTACCTGGCTTGGGCTATGCTGCTTGTACCGGCATTGCACATGGCCACAGTTCAAAACAGAGCAGACTGCAGCTCAGGCTCAGGCTGAAGCTCAGTCTATGGTTCAGGTGAAGTTGGAGACTGAGACTGGGACTGGAACGGCGACGGCGACTGCGACTGAGACTGAGACTGAGGCACAGGCAGGTGCAATTGCTCAGTACCGAGCTATAGCCCAAGCTCTCCCACTAAAAGCAAGCCGAGTCTGTCGACCAGCCAAACAGCTACGTTCTACAATGGATCAATTCTTAAAAACTATAGAGAATTATTGTGGATATATTTGCTTTATGGAAATTATATAAATAATTAAAAAACTTAGAAGGGAAAGTTAATTTTAATGTATATCTTATTATTTTTATTAAATGTTAATTGTCTATTAAATTAATTGCATTTTTGCACAAATAAAAATATATATATTATTATATTAAAAATTAGTTAATTTGTTTTGATTATATTATATAAAATTATTTAAAATTATTTATTTATATTTAAATTTAAAATAAAAATAATTAAATTTATTCACTTATGTTTATTCAATAAAATAAACTTACTGATTCCATTGTGCACCTGCTTCTTTACTTCCGTCACTGTGCGAGGCGAATCATCGCTTCCCCCCGCCGCTTTGCTCCGCCGCCGTTGTCATCCCCGTCTCGGTTCAGTTGGGATCGGCTGTAATATGTAGCATATGTTTTCGTAAGTTTTTCTTGTATTTTGTTTAATGGCAGCTTAGATTACAAGAGCTGCGCGAATTGGGCAGCCAAGAGGGGAACTGAACAGGCAGAGGCGGACGTAAATCTTGGGCACATTTTCGCATGTTGCGGTGGCTTCCAATGGGGTTGACTGGCTGCGCGGGCCTTTCGCTGCTTTGCTGTGCGCCATGTAACTGATGTTTAAAATTGCTGTGTGATTTTCGTGGCGAAATTAATGTTAAATAAGCTTTTAGTTTATGTCCCGCCACAGCGTTGATCAATTTCTCAGTCACCCGGTCTGGGCCGCATCTTCTGGCTGGCTTGGCCGCTCTGCATTCTAATCGTAGCACCGTTGCCTTCTTCACATCTTCTTTTCTCCCCCTCTCCCTTGACGTAGAAACTGAGCAGCATCCGCGTGTGATGATGGTGCAGGTTTTTATTTTGTTTTTTTTTTTTTCTATTTCTTTTTTTCTTTTTTTGTTGCGCGTCGCCTTGTTTATGTGTAAATTATGCTTGTACACATTTTATTTACAATTGTGTATAAATTATAGACGAATTATTATGTTTTCTGCCCCCTCCAAGCTCCAAACTCCAAACTCTGCTATGCAACTTACATATCAATATAGCGCCAATGCCCATTCTGACTTGGCAATTTCTCTACGGTCTACGGTCTGTGGTCTATTTGAAATTCAAACGCTTTCATTTCAATACATGGGCTAGTTAGGCTGCAACTTACTCTGTATTTCACCATAATATTCGCTGGGATTATTAGTTAGATAGTTTGCACTCTTTATACAAATTGCTGTCTATATGGTTTATCAGGTAGAGTAGATTGTTCTTCGATAGTCCCTGGTAACTTTACAGCAAATATTTACATTTTCCAACGATACTTTGTACTTGACCTCATATATAATGTTTGGAACTAGAACACACTCAACTATTCACAGGGTATAATTCAATGTTTGAACTACTCCACAGTTGGTTTAAGTTAAGTTAGTTATAGCATATGGCTTTAGGTGAGGGCGTACCGGAATATATTGTTCACAAAGCTGAGTTGATTTTATAGCCTTGGAATATGAGTACATTAGTTCCGTGGCAAGTCCATTGCTGCCGCTTAGTTCGGGCCCATTGCAAGCTAAGCAATTGCTGTGAACTGCAGAAAAAGGATTTGGCATGCAGTGGCAAAGACCCAGTCAGAGAATTGCCATGCATACACTTCTCTTCTGGGCCGCTGAAAGGAGGGATTGAGAAAGGAGAGGTAATGGGGTTAGGAAGTATACTAACTGTCTGAGTTGGCTGGCAGCCTGGGAAAGATCCTGTGTTGCATTTTGGCTTCTTTCTGATGTTTGCTTTGCTTTGGTGTTATGCAAATGCCATGGAACAGGAACAACACCATGCCAAACTGCAGCACACCACAACCACCACAACCAGGCAGCATCAGCACCACCACCCTGTGTGCAGCACAATGGCTACCGTGCGCGTGCAATGACAACAACAACAACAACAGAAACAGCAACAGCAATAGCATCAACAAGAGGAACACGTACAAAACAGCAGCTGTTTAACATTTATTTGCCTATTTATTAATTTCATGTAACATTTTTTCCTAGGAAATGGCCACAATGCAACGAAATCAAAGCCAAGGAACAAGCGCAACGCATTCTCTTGACGCCAGGCAGTCGCTGTGGCTCTGGTTGTGGCTCTGGCTCTGGCTGTGGCAGTTGCAGTTGCATTCGCCATTGCCATCGGTCAGACCCTGGCCAAAATGTCCAGCCGCGCCAACTGTTGCTCAAACAATAAGGCACAGGGGCAACAGCAATCGCAATAGCAACAACAACAGCAACAGCAACAACAACAGCCACAGCAACGGCAACAGCAACGACAGCAGTCAGAGTCGCGGTCGCAGTCGCAGTTGCAGTTGCAGTTGCAGCCTTAGGCCTTGTTGCCTTTTGCCATACTTCTCCCACTATTTGACTGCGCTGACTCCGTGGTTTGCCACAAAAAGTGTCGTGACCCCGGCCGGGCCGCACCAGGCATTGCATATGGTTAGCTCTGACTCGCGAGCTGCACTTTTTGGGGGCATCGGGCGGAATGTCTGGGTAGTCTGGCCAGGAGACTGCGGCTGAAGCAGCTCAAAAATTACATGTTGTTCCTGTTGAAATGTTTTGTGTTTTGTGTTTTGTGTGTGCAGCATTTCCATTGTCGTTGACTTTTATTTCTAAAATTTTTTTGTGCTTTACTTTTTTATATTTTTTTTTATACTCTTGCAATGATTTCGAGAATCGTTACCATATATACTTCATAAAGGATCTATAAGATTAAGATTTGAACTTTTATATTTATAGACTAAGAAATTAATCCAAACACATATATTTTTAATATAAAGTATAAGTCGAACTAGTTAGTTTAGTCAATTAACTAACCATTTGACTGATATGATTATTGAAAATATAAATTTGTAAATCAAATATATTTTCGATTCATATATATTAATTTATGATCACTACATTTTCATTTGATTTTCTTCTTCTTTCAATAATTTAAATATATTATTTATGAATTATGAATTAAATAAAATAAAAAAATAAAATTGAATAAATTTCTATAGTTTTAAAAATATTCTTCGCATCTCTTTACCACAATTTGCAGGGTATACGCGCTTCGGCTTGCAACCCTATTAAGTGGAAATACTTTGTTTCTTTTTTTGCTTGCAGCTATAGCTAATAGCATACACATTGAAGTCTGAGGCAAATATGTAACAATCCTCGTGCTCCTTGCGGTCAAAGGAGTCGTCGATGTCGCTTACATAAGGCTTTGGCTAGGACAAAGAAAATGCAAAAATGCCAAAAATCGCACAACTCAAAACCCAATGCGAGGGCGATTTGCGACTGTGAATGCGAGTACGGCTACTACAACGAATACGAATGCGAATACGAATTCGAATACGAATACGAGGACGAGTATGAGCACTCGCACACAAAACGATTCTGGCACCCGTGAGCAGGAGCATCGTCAGCATCGTCAGCATCAGTTGCTGTTGCTGTTGCAGTTGCAGTTGCAGCATCAGTTGGACTGGGCGGGTGGTGGCTCGTCGTTCGTCGTTCGTCGCTCGTTGCTCGTCGCTGATCGTGGCACATTTGCATACAATGAGGCCAGAACTAAGACCCAATCCGGCCAGCCAAAATACACACTAACACACATACACATACACATGCACATTGGCGCAGCATGTTATCTCTGGCTGTGACCTACACCAATATTTCTGAGAATGCTGCTGTGGCCCGTCGTCGCCTGTAAGTGTGTCGTTGTTGTCGTCTTGGTCGTCGTCCAGTCCAAGTCTATAGCCAGTCAGTATCTCAGACGGCCGACGACGAGGAGTCATTCAATCGCGCCAGCTGCGGCGTCTACTTCGCTTTGGCTTTCGGTCTGGGTCTGGGCTTGTGTATGGGTTTTGTTTGCTTTTGGGCTGCCCATTCTACTTACAATATTTGTGGGATATCACCAGAGATCTCTGCAACTGCATCCGAAATCCCAAATAAAAACAAAATAAAGGAGCCCCATCGCATGGACAGTGACTGCTGTGTGTGAATTTCGACTCTGTCTGGCGTCTTTTCTGCGTCAGCAGCTCTCAGCTCCCAGCTCGAAGTTACAGCGTCGTCACCCATGAAGAGGTACGAATACGAATACGAATACGAATATGAGTGCGAGTACGAATACGAGTACTGCTATGACTATGAGTACTCTGAGTTTCAAACAGCAAATGCCTATGACTCCGGCTCAAACTAGACACTACTATTGCGATTGGGGAGTGGTTTTTGGCTTATGGTTTTTGTTTTTTGACTTTTTTTTCAGTTATTTCGGCGAAAGCGTTTTTAGCAGATTGGCCAACGGTCCAAGAGCTGCTGTGTTTCGGTTTCGGTGGCTGGTTCAGAGTGCACTGCATTAATGGAAACTTAAAATCATGACATTTACCATGCAGTTTTTTTTCCCCCGTCTTTTTCTTCAGAGTGATCATAAATTTGAGAGTCGCCTTGAGAGCACATAAACGGAAGACAATGCGATTCATTTGTACATGTGATTTGACAACATGAAGAACTTTTGACTATATCGGTAAGTGGAGATTATCACGAACACTTAAATATATTTACTCATAAATAAATTTGATTTTCGATTAAATCAGTTAAGGCAAATTAAGCATTGAGTGGGAAACATGGCTTGCAATGAAATCAATTTGGGAAATGGAATTTATTATTATCAAACAAGATAAAATTCCGATGTTAAGTAACCCGAATTTATCTATTATTTATTAGTACTCACCCCCTAATATATATATATTTAAATAAATAAATAAAAATCACTTGAATTGTGCTTGGTTCTTTCAATTTTAAAGTCGAAATACTTTTGTTTATTGTACGAGCAAAAGCAAAAGGCGTAAGGGTAATAAATATTGTGTTTATAAATAAAATTTCATAAATAAAAGTTTAACCTAATTCGTCTAGAAGAATATAGTACTATAAAATTACATACTATGTAAATATGTATAAACAAATTTGAAAATACTCATCAAAAAAGACGCCATAAAAACGCCACTAAAAAGTGTTTAACAACTAATAGAGCTCTTCTGCTTTTCCAGTTTTCCAGTTGCTTATCGTAAAACTAATTTTCAAGTTATCTTTTTATAGTATATTTAACATACTAGGATTATTATATTTTAATGTTTAAGCTTTAAACAAAATTGCACAGAAATATTGTGGTTATATGAACATTACTTAAACAAATTAGTCGGTTAATAGATTGCTGGAGGTTTGCTTCTACTGATATCTATACTACTACAATAATTATTACTATTGTTATTGTTATTCTTATTGTTGTTGTTGTTGTTATTGCCCCGTGTATATGTGAGTTTTATCTATCTGCTTTTCTGTTTTGCTTAGAGCTAGATAAAAATAATTTAAACGCTAAGATGACAAGTGGCAATTAATTTAAGTATGATTATCACCTGCCCGTTGCACGCCGAGCCGCGCTGGGATTTTCCGAGCTTTACTTAATGCGCAGGTCACTAATTTTTTGGATCTGAAATTGTTTGAAAGAAGAAAATATTTAGAAACAAATAAGAATATGAGAGCGGTAGCATAAGCGTGTCACACAACTGGCGGAAGCGCCAATTTGCCCCTCGAGACATATTTTCATATATAATCAACAATTTTGTATAGTTTGCTTAATTTGTTGTTGTGGACTGTTTTGTTTTTGAAGCTTCATTAATTAGCGATAAGCCGCGAATCAAATGCAGATTGAAACATGCTAATCAAAATATACTAACCTCTATCATCGACCGGCTCCGTGGCATCAGCACAGGCTGTGGTCACCATCGATTCGGCCGCAAGCTCCACACGCGCCACGTGAACGCCATGCAGCGTGAGCTGTGCATGCTGCGGATGCTGTGGTATCTGTTGTGGATGTTGTTGTGGATGCTGTTGTGCAAGTTGTTGTGGATGCTGTTGATGGTGCTGGTGCTGGTGCTGGTGCTGGTGCTGATGCTGGTGCTGCTGCTGCTGCTGTGCAGCTGCCAGATGCTGAGACAGATGCTGGTGATGATCGCCCGTCGCTGGCGGCCATTGCTGATAGGCAACGGGCACCAACGGATCCGACATCCATTCGAAACTGAACGCTGGCCCAATCGTCTGTGTGGTCAGCCCCCCGTGCTGGGGCGTTGCACTGGTGGGCGTGGGCGGCGTTGTGGTAATGCAGGGACTCAGTTCATGCGAGGAGCCAAAGCTATCAAGTGATGCCTTTTGCGCCGACTCCGACCACGGCGGACTGGGGTTCCACTGTTCAATAAAATCCGCCGGATCTGGCGGTAGCGTCTTATTAAGCAATCGCGGACGTGTTGGCACTATTGTGGCATATATAACCGAGGTGGATGCATCGCTGCCACTGCCCGGCGCTGACCCAGTCGCTGCGGGGGTATAAGCGCTGCTCTGATGCAGCGCGTAGCAGTCGGGCTCTGGCGTTATGGCCGCCGCTGGAGATCGCTCAGCGTGCAAATAAAGCGGCTCCAATTTGTTGCGTGCTCGCTTCTTGGGCGGCGGAGGCGTTGCCGACTGCGTGGACTTTTGACTGCCACCCGCACTGCCGCCATTCACTTGACTATAGTCCACAGGCTCCAGGCCACCGCTGCCGGTTGCCAGCGAGCCCGACTGAAAGCCATAGAGCTGCTGATCCTCCTTTAGCTCGAGTGTGCCCTCGGCATGGTAGACGCCACCATAGGCGGCACCCATATGCGGATGATGGTGATGGTATGATGCCGCCGCCGTCGTATGATGGTGATGATGATGCGCATGATGGCTGCCAAATACGCTGGACATGCCGGCCGTGCCGCTGGACATGCCCAGGCCGACGGAGGCAGCGCCACCACCAAGTGGCTGCTGATGGGAACTGTAATAGCCGCTGGAGCTGCTGCCCGGCGGCACACGCATTGCACTGTCTATTGGCATGCCAAACTGAATCTTGGACTGCACCGTGTAATAATGATAGAGCCAGGAATTGGCCAGCATTATGGATGCCTCACGATCACTGGGAAGTTTTGGAACCCTGTTAGCTAAAGGTTGAACACTAGTTAGAGGATTAACTTACTTTAGCACCTGGTTGGTGCAAACGATGACAGGCTGCTGTGTGGAATCGGGACTATCTCGCACCTGGAGTACCACATGCACCCAGGTGAAATCTCCACTAGAACGCTGCATGCGTACGAGAAGTATACAACTGCGATCCTGTTCCGATTGCGTAACTAGAGCAAGTGGAGGGGCAAACGATAAGATAGCAAGTTAGATACTAGTTGGATATGATTATTTGTGCTGTGGTTTGATTCATTTCTTATCACAGTAGATATCAGTAGATGCATTACTTACTTAGCCTGTGCTTGCTTTGCGCTTCCCGCAGATTCTCACTATGTATCAGGTTGTACCAGGATGTGCCCTGCAGAGCGGCCTTTTCATAGCCCAAATGGAACTCGCCACTGCAATTGAAGCAGACAGTTGGCAGACAGTTAGGCAATGTATTTGAAGGAAAGGGTATTTAGCAGGCGGCTCTACTTACTTCTTGTCAATGTGCGCAATTTTCATATCCATGGAGTGTATGGTGGTAAAGACATTGGTGGCGCCCTGAACCACACACTCACGCGTCTCGGGCATGGCGATGGGTGTGCAGGTGGCTAGAAAGACGGGCTCATTGCGACTGCAGAGCGGCAGGAATGACAAATAGTGACCCTGCACCAGAACGACCTGCAAAGAACAGACGGACAAAAGAGAACGATGTAGATTTCAATATTTGGGATCCCATTCAGACTACGACGGCGAGGAGGACGATGACGTTGGCTGTGGCTGTGGCTGTGGCTGTGGCGGCTCCCACGAAAATTGTCGCGCACGTTGTCGCCGCTGGTTATGGCCATTTTTGGGCTGGCATGCCCCGGCTCATAGACATTTTACTCTGATTCCATAATTTAAAAAAGGCAATCACTGAAATGTTTTGCCAGCATACGCAGAATGGAGCTGCAGCCACCAAGCAAACACAAACAAAAACAGACCCACACACACACATAGATTTATAAAAAGCAAAAAAAACACAAAAACAAAAACAGACACACACCAGGCAGTCTCAATGGAAGTCTCAGTCTGTGTCTCAGCCATTGTCTCCCAATTAAAACGTGCCTGCATTTAGTTTTCCATTGCAATTGCATTTCGTAGCTTATGGCCCGTTCATCTGCTTAAATGCAAATGCAGCCCCAACTCCGACTCCGACTCCGACTCCGACTCCAACTCCAACTCCAACTCCAAATGCAACTTCGATTCCGATTCCGAGGCCGATCCCAGCCCATCGATGACGCAGACGCTGTAGCTGTTGTCGTTGCACTTTTTATTTTCTTTGGTAAATGAGACGACCTTAGACTGGGGAGCAGGCGCCACTGCCACAGCGCTGTCGCCATCTCCATCTCCTGTTCTGGTTGTAGTTGTAGTTGTAGTTGTAGTTGTTATTGTTGTTGCTGGGGGTTTTCATTTTAGTTTGTCGTCTGTGCTCTGGGTACTCGCTCTGAACTATGCTGACCTCATTCATAATTATTTATTGGTCCATTTTTATTGCATATTAACGAGTGCCGGGTGAATGTGCCGCTTTTAAGTTGTGCTCTATGGGTTATCGCAGTCAGTTCATTGGGGTGCAAGTCCCCGGACTAACATTGTATAAGCTTCTTAAGGCTGCTGCTAAATGTTAAGCTATCCATTTAAATATCAATTTGAGCCTGTATTAACTTATTTTATCACAAAGCTCTATGAATCAGTGAGTCTACTCAAATAGTTGGACATCATTTGATGCAATGAAGAGTGAAAGCATTTTAACTGAACCCGAACTATCTTTACATTATATTATTATATATACATAAATATTAAAATATCAAGTTTATTGTAAATGAAGTGTCTGAAAAGTGCGCTTAGCTCAATCAGAAGCAAGTTTAGTTTACTCAATTGATTTAAATTCAACTCAGTCTGACTGTAGGCTAATAATCAAAATTTTTTGCTATTTTAGACCAGCGTTATATGGAACATAAATTACTTGCGGCTATCTGCATTGAGATCTAACATCTTAGAAGCTTACGAATGCCTGCGTGGGTACATGTGGTGTCATAACGCTGGGAAAATCTAAACCAAGTGGCAACACTTCCTGCACCTCATTAAAGTGCCAACTTGCAACTTAATTAAAAACGTTTGCAGCAACTGTCAACGCCTCGCTTTATCTCCATAACTCTCAGCGCACATCTGCGCACTTCAAGCATAATAAAAAACAAAGTAAAACAAAACAAAAACAAGAAAACAAGAAAACAAAAAACAAAGGCAAAAAGAAAAAAGGGAATGAATGAAAAATAAGATATGCTTGCATATAAAAGACTAGCGACCGCCCACAAGATTGTGACAGCACTGCGGCAACACGGTAGCATCCACATGATTTTGAACGCGTCTTCGGGCTCAACACGTTGACAGATTTGGTCTTGTCTGGTTGAACCTGCCCGTTGCCAAGTACTCGTACTTGGCTCTCGTACTTGGCTGACTGGATGGATGACTTGTTGACTGGTTGACTGACTGACTGACAACTTCATATTGTGCTCGCATTCATTTATATTGCTTTTAGTCTTTTTATTTTTCACTCACAACATCATTATGATGAGGATGATGACGATGATGATCAGAGGAGGCGGCCAATCAGAGCATTCAACAGCAACGGGGCACCCACCCGTTCCACATCAACTGTCATCGTTTGTCAGCTTATAGTAAAGCGTCTCACTGGCTGACTGGATGGCCGGCTGGCTGGCTGTCTGTCTGTCTGGCTGGCTGGCTGGCTGGCTGGCTGGCTGGTTGCCTGAGTGTTTGGCTAGCTGGCAAGATGTATGACCAACCAGTCAGCCAGTTGGGCCAGCCGGTTGGCAGACGACGCATGCGCTCGGCTCATGCATAATTCATTGCGTGGCGGTTTACTCTGACTTGTGACTGTGTTGCAGGCTCGCTGGTTTCCAAGTGTTACACGCAACACGCTCCCAGGTGATTCATTCATCAATTTCTGTCAGAGACTACACGCGCTTACTCATACACACACCCACAGATATACACACAGATATACACACAGATATACACACAGAGACACAGATACTCACCTTCTGATCACCGAAACGCATTTGCCGTCGCGCATTGCGGCTAACATTCATGCGACAGAGAAACATGCGATGCTCCCCCTCTAGACTTGAGGCGCCTCCGTTACCATTGCTGGCTGTCGAATCGCCAACGCCAACGCTGACGCCGACGCTGCTGCTGCTATTGCTGCCACCTGGTTGTGGTGGCACGTTCCGATTTAGCTCGGCCTGTATGGTTGCGTGATCCTGTTTGTCAATGATATCGTAAACGGAATCCCCATGTATAAGTAAATCCTCCTGTGAACCAGACAGAGAGAAAGAGAGAGAGAGAGAGAGAGAGCGATCAGAAGAGAAAGTGAGAAGGAGAACGTAATATATGTAATATACTTAGGAGCATGTTGCATGTCACAATATTGTATGCAATTTGTAGTAAATGTTATGATATTAGATCTTTAAATAAAGAATAGTACAATTAAATGACAAATATTCTTAATTTCTTATTTAATTGTTTCTCTCTTCTCTTTTTCAGTTGACAAATGCAATGAGTTAAGTCTACTCAGATGAAAGACAATTCCAGTTGGCTACACGACGGATCTATTGATTTATTACGCGGATAGGTTCTACTAAATGCATTGTATTAAACTGAATTCTATTATTCTAATTAGTATAATCATTTTTAATATAAGCATGTACAAATTTATGATTTATTGTATATTTTTAAAACATGAATAAATTCCATTTAATAATAAATTATTGAAAAGCTTTCACATCTGGGGACTTAGAGAGAACTGTTTGATTACGAATCCATGGGGATGTCAAATTTAATTTGTTAATGATATGTCAGGTGATAGTTTCGCACGGTCATCAAGTTTCCCGGCTAATGTCAATATGCTTGTGCTCTTTTTATTTATTTTTTATTATTTTTTGCTTTTTATTATTGTTGACAATTATGGACAGCACTGACGGACCGAAAGATAGCTGGAACCAACCGGGCGATCGAGCAATTTACAATGCCATGTTGTTGCATTTGTAATTTATTTATGGTCGCTGTCGCTACATGACACATGACAGTGGCAACTTGTTATGGCAATATGCAAAAATCCAATTGGAATTATGATGCCCAAGCAACAGCAACAATAATAAGAACAACGATAGCAGCAAATGTAACAACAAGCTCTATTGACATTTTTGGCAGTTTGTTAATTAACTTTACTTGTTGTTGTTGTTGTTGCTGCTGTTGTTATTGCTGTTGCTGCTGCCGTTTTGGCCGTTAACTAACTGTGAGCTTGGCTTGCTGCCTGCCACAAATTAAAAGGTTGGGCAATCCACTTTTGGGCCTGCTCATGTGCACAGTTATTGTGCCGTAATTATGCCAACACATGGCATACGGTAAATTTATGAACCCGCTTGACCATTTAGTTGCTATTGTTGTGGGTGTCCCCTGATAAGGTCTGGCCCAAAGGCCAAAGGCTGTCAAGTGTCTTAAGCTCCGTGGGGCCAACAGCTCTTGTGTTGCACTCGCCTCTGACAGGCCTTAAATGCACAGCCACAATGTTGTTACCCGAGCTTATTCGATATGAAAGTTGGTCTACTCTCAGCTAACTGTCTTTTGGGTTTGCTGCAAATTGCCAGAAACTTTCAGCAACTTGATTTTGAAGTTGGCTTTTATAGATGTATTTTACAATGTACTCATGTAAACATATAATTCATTTCAGTTCAAGGCCGCTTGTTGTTTTCTTTCTCCTTTTCGAATTCAATAAACAGAATTTCACACAAATCTAAATTCATTTAATAATATAATATTTATTATTTCATAAAAGGAAATCTCTGAGTACAAGAAATTAAGAATATTTATTATTATTATCATCTACTTACTAGGGGAAACTTGACAATCATAAGAAATTCCTAATATTTCGACAGGGCAATTCTCATAAATATTTTTGGGAATATCACTTCATGTCTTATCAATCTGTTTTGGAAATACTTCACATCAGCTTGCCCTTGCGCCGCTTAACCTTCCAGGTCACTCACTAATACAATATCAAATTGGAATTTCCAATCGTTAATTGACTTTAAAAGAAATACAAAATCTGCAATAGCATCAGTTCAATAGCAGTCTTCGGAAAGTAAACCACAATATGAAACTGAATATCAGTCCTATCTCTGCCTTTGTGCTCAGTTTGCTGGCTCTAGCTAATGGTTTTCGTAAGTAGTTATACACATAAAAATTCCTCTAGCTTTCAATTCTACATTAAACTCTTCATTCTTAACAGCTGTTCCAATGACAGGTGATACACACATTTATGGAACCTGCATTAAATGTGATGTAAGGACAAGTTAAATTGTTATCGATATCAATTAATTTGAGCAATTTAAACTGTAAAATGTAATATTTTAGCTTGTAAACTTTGTTTTGTGTTAAACATATTAAATGGATAATTGCAGCATAATTTTGAGATATTTTGTTAAAGAATAATTTATGATTTTGTTTATTTCATTGTTGTTGTTGTTTATTAACAATCGAAACAAGAAACAATATTTCTTGAAATTCTATTGAATACAACTAGGACAGCCTAGAAAATGATTTATTGGCAAAATGCTTCGATTTCTCACAGGTTTTTGACAGTTGTGCTACAGTTGCACTCAGATAACTCATACGCCCCCTTTGCCGGTTGGTCGTTCGCGTTTAAGCTGGAGAGTTGCAGTAAGCGGCGAAGCACATCAACAAACTTACAACAATCTCTCGGCATATGCGAGTAACAGTACCTTTGTCAATGTCTGGCTGTTTGTTTTAGATGAATAAGTAACTGCATTCGCATACGCTATGTAGAACGGAGATATGTCACACATGTGCTGCATGCGAGTGCATTTATATTCAGCTCAGGCATATTTATTTAGCTTTAGTACTTCAAATGCAAAGTGAAAGGCCACGATGTATAACCTTGCTATTTAAGCAGCGTAAACGTGCGATAAACCAAACTTGAAACAGCCACAACTACAACTGCAACAGCAACAGCAACTTCAACAGCAACAGCAACAGCAACAGCAACAGTAATAGCAACAGTAACTGCAACTTCAACTTCAACTGAAACAACATCAGCAGCAGTAACAAAGTTGAGCTGTTTGCAACAGTTTTAAGGAACTTTTATGTAGTACAAGCTGCAGATTTATGTAAGCTCAATGAATCGAGTCTGTGGCAGTCAGTTGTTGCTGACTTGTCAACGGGAGCAGCAGCCAGTATAAGAAGAAACAAACACAAAAAAAAAAAACAAAAAATGCAACAAATATTTGCTGTTGTTGTTGTTGCTGTCGTTGTTGTTGTTGTTGTTACTGGGTTGATGTCGATGTTGTTCGCTGCTGTTGTTGTCTATGCTGTTGCCTGTTGTCGCTTGTCAGAGATTTGTATCAATGGCTGTAACAATTTTAGCCAAAAACTTTCGTCGACTTCGCTTTTCTAATTATTCGCGCAAATCGCTTTTACAAATCCAAGAAAATCGTTCTCAATTGTCCCATAAAAATCTAATGAAACTTACCATGGAATGTCCCAGGTACTCGGCAGCATTATCCGATATATAGAGCAGTTTGCCATTTTGTGTCAGCATCATCAGAAATCCTGAAAGTGCCTGCAAGACAGCAAATCAAGCGATTTAATTGGTATTAACAACTTGATATTTCTCTGAAATAATTATGAGATATAGTCTATTAAGAATGTTTTTCAAATTTAAAGGACATTTCGATATATAATTTATTAGGCAATCAACAAATCAGTAATCGCAGGGCTATAAATACACACTGATGAGCTTTTCAACAGCAGTCAAGTAACTCAAATGTCCCTTTGACAGCGAGTCGCATAAACAAATGTATACAGAAAAGTATAGACTGCTTTAAGGATGAATTGTTTGGGGTAACTATTGATAGATAGCTGATCAGGAAAGTAAATTAAAGCATTTGTTAAAGCTCACTCCCAACCGTGTTGGAAATGCAAATTCATTTTCGCGTCTGCGCACTAATAAATTGTTAGCCCAAAGAAGTTGCCCGGGTTGACAGTTGAAAATTGACTCTGACTAAAATATATACATAAATATGTACATATATATATATATATATAAATATATACGTATATGTATATATATATTTGTATTTAATTCAGTCACGAGTGCGCACAGGTATGTAGATCAATCTGCCGACCATCGCTGAGTTGCCGTAGTCAGTGGCAGGCAGCTTGACTGACTACTCACTAACTGACTAACTGACTAACTGACTACTGTCTGCTCTTTAGTGCTGTTGTTGCTGTGGCTGTGATTGTTGTTGCTTAGGAGCAGCATTTATTGTTTTCTTTTTTGTTTTTTGGCGCAGCAAGTGGCGGTAGCTAAATGATTTCTGGCTTATGATATGCCACAGTTGTGCCATTAATAGAGTTGTTTTCCCTGGAACTTTCGGTTCTCTAGTTGACTTGTCAACGCGCCTCGCTTAAATTGAGCTGTTTTCTCAGCTGCCGCAGTGGCCACAATAAATTGGTAATTGGGTTGCCAACGCATCGATTATGAGATTAAACTGCCTTTCTCTAAACTAGAATTTTGAAAGACTAGTAAAGCGCAAATAATAAATAAAATAATCAAAAACTGAAATAAAAAGCTAATTGGTAAATTTTTAATAAATATTGAGCACACAAACTGGTCATGTTATCTCGAAAACCAAAAAAGGTGATCATATAAAAATTTAATTTACCAGCGATGGCGACCTGAAATGTTTTGGAAATACCACCGAAATTCTTATCAGTATATTAACAAATATATATCAAGTCCCCCTTGCACCGCTTAACCTTCCAGGTCACTCATTAATACCATATCAAATTGGAATTTCCAATCGTAATATGAAAGTGACTATAAAAGAAATGCAAAATCTGCATTAGCATCAGTTCAATAGAAGTCTTCGTAGAACAATCCACAATATGAAACTGAATATCAGTCTTATCTCTGCCTTTGTGCTCAGTTTGCTGGCTGTGGCTAATGCTTCGCGTAAGTAGTTATACACATCCTCTGGCTTTCAATTCTACATTAAATTCTTTACTCTTAACAGCTGATCCAATGGATGGTGATAATCACATTTATGGATGCTTTGGATGTGGAGTATCATCTGGTTAATTGGTCATCCATATCAATTAATTTGAGCAATTTCAACTTGGAAATGTAACATTTTAACTTGTAAAGTAATGATCCTTTTGATTTTTGAAAATTAAAAAAGCATTTTTTAGCCAGAAACATTGAGACACATTGTGACAAAGATTACAACTAACTTTTTAGTATACCGGGCTTAAAAATATAATACAAATAGTTTTGCTTATCTAAACTGCAAAGTTTCTTTCTTACCTTCGAGAAGCCAATATTTGGTGTTGCTGTCTGATGATGTTGATGCAGCGCATTGTGACGCTTGAAAACTGAAAAAGAAAGGGATTGAGAAATGTTAAACAGTTAATTCAGCCTGAATATATTGACATTTTACTTCTTTTTATAGCCGCGCCCCGAAAACAACCGGGCTTTAAGCATCCGCAATAAGTTAAGGGGAAAATCTGTTTGAGTGATCGAAGATTTTCCCATAGCTTTGTTAGCGATTTGTATGCATAAAATTAAGCGGAGCTAATTAAAAAAAAGTATTTGTTAATAATACACTTTGTCTCTGACGGCAATTGTTAGATTACAATTGATTGCAAATTCATTGATTATATTCTACATACAATAAGCGACGATCTTGCCATACAAAAACAAGTGAATCACAAAAAGAAAATGTGTCATTGTCACTGAGACGGCAACAGCAACAGCAGCAGCAGCAGCAAAATCAACAACAACAACAGCAACTAGAAAATCAACAGCGATCACTGAGTGCAATTGCAGTTAGCAGCTTGCAGCTGCGCTGCAGTCAGCAGTCAACAGACAGCAGACAGCAGCCAGCATCAAGATCAATTATTTTTAAAACACTACGAGATACTCCCGCACCTGGCAAAAACACAACACAAGCAGTCGCAGCAGCGGCAACAGCAACAGCATCAGCAACAGCAATAGCAGCAGCAACAGCAGCAGCAGCAGCAGCAGCAGCAGCGGCAACAGCAACAATCACTGCGGCAGCAACCGCAACTAGTAATTTCATTGAACTTGAACGGAAAGGCCATGAATGCACTCAGATTTTTGCAGTGTTTTAATATTACAACAATACCAAGAAATCCGTTTGTACAAACAATTCGAATCGCCTGCCCAGCTAGGCAGTCAAATAAAAAGGGCGTGGCTGCATACTCAGTCTGTTTGAGAGATGGCTTGAAAACTCATTTAGGCTGTTGCTGTTGGTGTAGAAACTCCCATCTATCCATGCTGTACTTAAGGTCTACTTAATTTTTAAATATTTTAAAAGATTCTCTCAGCTCTTTACAACTTATGCATCGTTCTCTATTGGCATTTCTGTTTCTCATTCTAAAGTATTATATTATTTGTATTCATATTTACATATTGTCAACATTATAAATGCCAGATCTTCTGATACTTCTTCTATAATTGGAGTCTACTCAGGTTAACAAGCCAAGACAACTTCACGCTTTATTGGCCAATATGATAATATGGTTGAAAACAATTTCTTGCGGGCAATTCAAGCCGTCGGCTAATTTAATGCATTCATAATTGTTTGTGAAAACTCAATTTGGATTTATAAATATTTCATTAATCGCATAACTCAATGCGCCGCTGCAGTTAGAGCCACACCCACCACTCAGACCCACCGGGGCCCACAGACCACTGAGACCCACACCCACACCCACAACAACAAAATATAATGCCATGAACTTGAAGATAAGCCGCGTGTGTTCAGAGACTCCAGACTCGATAGCGTGCCAATATTAACACAATTTGTGATTATAAATGCTTTTAAACGGTGCAATGACAATGAACAATAACAAAATACACACAACGACACACACAGGCACACACACATACACATACTCTCACACCCAAACAACAAGCTAACAAACGCCGACAATTTCTCACACTTAGTGCTCCAAAAAGAAAAGGAGAGAAAAAAAATTGGCAGATGGAAGGAGAAAAAAAAAACAGTACTTAAGTTTAATTTTTTGCAATTTGTAGAACACATAAATCGCACATTTTGATTTATCGCAATATTTATAGCAATGCCAGGCAGACGTTACTGTTGTTTTTGTTGTTGTTGCTGCAGTTGTTGTTGTTGTTACCATTGCAATTGTGAAATTGCCTCAACTAAGGGGGATCGCAGCTGTAGCTAAGCCAGCGCTAGGCTCGGGTTCACATGGCCTGGCAAAAGATGCTGGCCAAGTTAAGAGCTCTCAGTCCTCATAGCCAAGTACTTATGTATTTGTAAGTATTTCTCTCTCCCTCGCTCTCTCTTTGTATGTGTGTGTGTGTGTGTGTGTGTGTGTGTTATCTATGGGTTTTATGTACCGCACAACGCTAATTTGAAAAACAATTTTCGTAATTATCCACAAAAAAAAAAAAAAAAACAAAAAAGAGAGAAAAAATAAAATGAAAAGAAGCAGAGTCGCAGTTGATCTCGTTCAGTTGCGCCTGCGCATTGACCTGTGCGCATGAGCATTAAAGGAGGATGAAACGCAAACCAAGCTTCAGAGAGAGATTGTAACTGGCTGCGGAGCAATTTGCAGCCTGGGTGCGTGCCTAGACGCTTAGGCAATTACTTGGCCGAAAACAATTTCAGAGACGGAGACATAGACATATGAATGATGTGATGCTAGTACTCGTACTCGTACTTGTACTCATACTCATACTCATACTCATACTCATGCTCATACTCGAGTACTCGAGCTATGCGCCTAGCGGTTATTTAGCGTATGCTGTTTCTAGTTTTCCTCCATTTTTGGCCGCGTGGGGTCCATGCCAAAACGCCATGACTCATGCATATTCAATCAACGTGCAGCCAATTATCAACATGCATATGCATCAAGTAAACTCCCCTCCCCCTACCACAACCCCTACTACCACCACACTGTGCACTCACCTTGTTGAAAGTAGTTGGCTTTGCGCACATAGACACAAACCAGGGCCATCAGCTGCAGCTGCGACAGTCTCTGGCGCGTCGACTGTGGCAACGGCAGCAAATCCCGCAGATTGGCTATCTCCGCATTTATAAGATCGCGTCGCATTTTCGAGGCGCCCTTTGTCGATTTGTTCGCATCGAATCTGCAAGAAAAAAAAGACAACAAAAATAAGAAAATTATAATAATAAATAAAGATAGTTGCAAAAACAATTAGAATATATATGAGCACGTTCACAGCTACAGCTTAATAATGGACAGTGCCGACACTGGCCCACAGGCGCATATGTTTTCACAGCCTCCAACTCGTTACTTGTCTGTGCGTTTAACCCACCGAGTGTCACTGTGCCACAAATTGCACGCAAGTCGAATTCAAGGCAAATATTGTAAATGTAAGTAAGTTGCAAATAAACAATTGTATTTTATTTATTTAATTCATATTCATTAATTTACAATTAATAAGAATAATAATAATTTAACTAAACTAAATTGTCAGTTGCTTTTACTATTAAATGTATAAAAGAATATCAGAATCTGTCTGCCTTTCTCTCATTTGCCGGGCCATCAGTGGGTTAAGTTACTCGCACATACCAAAAGCGCATGCGAGATGCATAAATAACTCATCGCGCATTTAAAAATCATACAACAAGCAGCTAGTTGCTGTAGTTGTTCTTGATGTTGTTGTTGTTCTCGTGGTTGTTGTTGTGGTTGTGGTTGTTGTTGTTGTTGTTGCAATGCTGGTCGATGTGGGGCACACTTGCCACATGCCTTGTGCGGAAAATTGTGCAAGTAGGCTGGTCAGTTTGGTTGCTTGGTTTGTTGTCTGGTTGTTTGGTTGTTTGCCTGTTTGGCTGTTTGCTGGGTTGCTTGGTTTGGGGAAGCAGCTGTGCGGCTGTGCGGGTAGCGGGACGCAGCGAGCGGTACAAGCGTTTAGCGATCTGTCCGTGTGTACTTTTCTGAGCATATTATTTACAAGGTTGAATTCATAAATCATAAATTTGTCTTTTTATACAGCGTCGGCGGCGGCGCATGCGGCGTATAAGCGATGTGTATGTTATTGTTGTTGTTTTATTTGTAGTTTTATATTTATGCTGACGTTGCTGCCATTGTTGGCGCGACTGGGGGATTTTGCAAGCGCTTGATAAATATTGGTAATATTGTTGTAATAACAGCAAGTGCCCGCGCCTTTCTGGCTTTCTCGACTGGCTCTTGTTGGACTGCCATTTTGCCGCTGTTATTGCCTCTAAATGGCCATGTTAACATTTAAAACAATCACACACACGTATCTCTGCGATACTCAAACGCTTGTGTGTGCACTCGCTTGTTGCATGCAACAAAATGTTTGCCGCATGCAAACCAGCGCCACGGCCACGAACCGTCTGTCGTTGGTTTTTTTTTCCTTTTCTCGGCCTGCATCCGTTCGCCTTTGCGGTCAGGCGGCGGCATTTTCCAACTGCCCATAATAGAACAGAGATTTAAGCCGAATTGAGTGGTCCGCAGAGAGGGGGAACTCACACGTACATATACACACACACATTGGACACAGTCACAATTAAGTCAAGGTGATTTGTACAATTAAAACGAATATTGATTTAAATGCAGCGATAGTCGGTCGTAACATATGATTCGATTGCTTTCAATTGCCATTGCCACTGGGACCCAGACCCATTGAGTAGGCGTGGTCGTGATTGTTATGAGTTAGTGAAGGGTCCGCACTTGTTGATTGGCTGACTGATTTTTGTCTACACTCTGTGCTTGAGGCTATTTGCATTTGCCTGCGTCTAGCCTAAGCTCGGTTTATTCAAAAAGACTTATCAAACATCTGATAAAACATTTAAGTTAATATATATGTGTATTCAATTATTGCACTAAATCAACAACAATATTCAAGTTGTTAAGCGAATAAAACTTAATAATAATATAATATATTTAAAGAATTCTTAATAAGAACTCTTTATCTATTTTTAAATATTGTTTATATCTCAATAATTTGTAATAGATCTTAAGTACGCGGATGAAATAAAAAAACATATTCAGTACTTCTTTAAAACAAATAAATATTTTTCGTAATTATTAGCAAATATTATTTATATTATTTTTTCGTCTCTATTATGAAGTAGAAATATGATTTAAAAATATTAAGATCTATATCTAAGCAGTGCTGAATTATAAAATAAATTTTAAAAAATGATGCATCTTTGAATAAATATTCATGAGCATGAATTGTATTTTATTATAAGTATTTGTACTTAAAATCATTATCGCTTTGGCTACATCAACGAGTATAGATGTCGCTATGGGCTCTGTGGGCGAATCACATCCTCCCACACTCGATGGCGAATCGCATGCCAAGGTAACCTGAGCATCTGCCAATTAGCTGAGTAAAATGCCAAACAGTTGGGTCCATGCTGGCCAAGTGGCAAGCGCACTGCCTATTTGTGGCATAATTAATAAGTTTTTGAAATATTTATCATAAACAAGATGCCTGGTCAAGCGATAATATGATAATGTTCATCCTACCTAAAGGCCCAAAAACGTGTTAATGGCTATAACAACGGCAACAACAACAACAACAGCCTGTTGTACTGAGATTTATATAAGTATAGTATAAATGGTAAGGCAGAAAACTCCCGCGCATCTTTGGCTTGTAATCTACATCAAAATTTATCTGTGGCCCGAGGATGAGGTGGAGTGAGCGAGACATGTCATGTCATTTCTTAATATATCTATCGGTACCTTGAAATCTGCACCAAGTAGCACCAACTGGTTGTTGTTGTAGTTGTTGCTGCTGTTGTTGTTGTTTTGGCAAGCAGATGTTGCAGCTACTGCTGCTGCTGCTGTTGCAACTACTTACTGTACAAGTTGTTGTTGCTAATTAAAAGCATAAACACGATTCTTAGCGAGGCGTCAGCAGCCAACCTGTGGCAAGTTGGAGGCGGCGTAGGAGGAGCAACCACTGAGTCGAACTCTTCGTCGTCGTCAGAGTTGGATTCGGCGAGTTGCCTCCCTCGGCGCACTGGCACATGTTTAATCTCAGTGTGGCAGTCAAGATCTTAATCAAGCCTACTTGGCCTGCAGTTTGTTTTACGCTTCACTAGAGATATCCAACAAAGTTTACGTGCTCCACAGAAATTAGGCTCAAATCTTGTTGTTGTCATCATCCTGCCGAGGGGAATGATGGCGGGGCGAGGCTGCAGAATCCACAAAACTTTTGAAATGGGGTCTCAACTCAAAAGCTGCCCCATGGGCCCACTAATTAGCACATAAAGCTTAAACACAATGCGAAACTATTAACTAAAATGCATTTTAGATGCCACTCTATGGGCTCCGTTTTTATGGCGTCCCTCAGCGCCATCGTAAAATTCTCGGCTGCAAATAAATCACAGGCGCCCAAGGGTTCTATCTGTATGTACAGCTGTGCATCTGTAGTTGTATCTGTATCTGTAACTCATCTGCAGCACACGTATCAATCTAAGGCAAGACTTTAATATGCATGGGGCGTCAGTCTGGCAAGTCTCAGACTAGAATAGCAAGTCCATCAATAGCAATTGCAGGCCAACAGAAACACGAAATTTGCGCAAATTTTTATTGCACTTTTCCTGGAGCGACTGTGAGCTGTGCTTTTTCCAATTGTCTAGTGAGCGAGAGCTCACCCGCTGCTCTCTCTCTCTCTCTCTCTCTGTTTCTCTTTTCCTCTCTGTTTCCCTTTCTGTTTGTGTGTGTGTGTCTATAATTTGGGCGAGTTTATTTGCCATATTCCCACGATATAGTTTGGTCCAGCTCAGCGCTGCGGGCAGCTCTAATGATTTTCTCTGAGGGAAATAGTGCAAAACGGCGCATAATGAACGCTGCGTTCAACATTCAAAGTTAACTGACAGACTGAGAGACTGCCAGACTGCCAGACGGCCAGAGTGCCAAATTGCCAGACTGACAAACTAACTGGCCTGGTGGTAACCCTATACTCTGTCAGACGGCTGA
Source organism: Drosophila macrospina (assembly GCA_035042075.1). Taxonomy (NCBI): domain Eukaryota; kingdom Metazoa; phylum Arthropoda; class Insecta; order Diptera; family Drosophilidae; genus Drosophila; species Drosophila macrospina. The sequence continues at coordinate 1,523,340 of JAWNLW010000574.1, read as the reverse complement.
CTAAACGAACTGCGTTGAACCCACGCCCGACCACCGCCAAGTTGGCGCACAATTAATTGCCAGGCGCCGCACAATGCTTTTCTGGTACGGCCCCAAAATTTCTTGGAATTCCTGGGAAACACTTGTCGGTCTGGCCCCTCAATCCTTTTGTGTTTTCTGCTTGCCCCCCAAAAACGCAACGCGTCTGCGTCTGCGTAACTCGGTGGCAGTAATCGATACCTTGCTGTGCCAGTTGAGCCGCTTCAGCTCCAAAGATTAACATCAGCGACGTTTAGCATGCAAAAAATACCCAAACAGCAACAACAACGAAAAGAAAATAATAAAAACGATCCTTGCCACGGTTATGTTGGCCATCTAATAACCATGGGGTGCTGTTGTTGCTGTGCTGCTGCTGCTGCCTCAGCCTCAGCTTCAGCCTCAGCGTCAGCCTTTAGCCAAATTATATGGCCCGAAAGAGGCAGAAAGAGCAGTAGCTAGAGGTATTTGCCATATGAGCAAAGGTGGTAACACTTTGGTCTTCTGAACGGCCTTTTCAAGTATGAGTTTTATGTGTTTCTGATTTCATTTCGAATTGCCTACCTGCCGGCTTTATCAGGTTTTCTTTTCTTTTTTTAACTTAAAGGACTGCACATCAAGCATACATCATTAATTGATAATAACGGTTGATGTCTATATGAGGAGTGCAATAAAGTTGAGTGGAATGGCAAGTTAAATGGGACATTTTGCGAAGAGTATAGAAGGAAATATATTGGGATTTATAAAAATAATGGGACATTCTGCGAAGAGTATAGAAAGAAATAATGGGACATTCTACAAAAAGTGTAGACATAGAAGCTATTCAAATAATACAAATAAGTAAATAATTATATAATATAATATATAAATATATAAATTATAAAATAGATAATAAAATAAATAATAAATAATTATATTAAGTAATGATTTATATTATAAAATATGTGCTTCTTTATCTGTGTTACTTTATGTTTGGTATTTTTTGAATATAATCTACAAAGAATTCCACTTAAGTTATTTACATTTCGAACGTATATTTCCTGATCTTAAATTCGCAATTCTCTTTCGTAAGTCTCATTTCCCTTCACTATGACACCCTGTACTGTTTCCGAGAACTATATAAACTTAACTCTAGCTTAGATACTGCTGCTGCTAGCTTCAATCAATTAAGAAACTTAACTGCCGCAAATTCGAATGCGGCCCATCTATATAATTTAGTGTGCATAAAAGAACTGCAGAGATTTATACTGTTAAATGCGCCAGCTACTGTTTTTATATGGCTGTGTGTATAGTATTTCACTAAACAGCAGACAGCACCACAGCAGAGCACCACTAGAATATCATGCAAAAAAGCAGCAGGAGAAGAAAGAAATCAATTCGATAATGTTGCTCTCATTGTGCGCTTCTGTGTGTTGTATGTCTGATTGGAATCTTAGCCACAATTTAATGATGGACTGCCAAAAGCACACTTCGACGTCATCATCAACATCGATATCGACAACGTCCCCGTTGTTGTATTGGCATCACCACCACCAACACCACCATCACCACCAACAGCAGCACCGCCAACGCCGACGCTGATGTTGACGTCGACGTCGACGTCGACGTTGCCGCATAATTTTTCATATTTTTCTGATTTGTTGCTACCGGGTAGTAAACCCGTTTGCAGAGCGTTAACCATGGAGAGCTGCTACCGTTGCTGCATTTGCTTTCGATTATCTTAATTTGCGTGCGAAACTGACTTTTTTGTGCCGTAGTCGAGTCGAAGTTGAGGCAGAAACGGAGGCAGACGCTGAGCTGCTCCCGAGAGGCTGAGCTGCGCGGCTGAGGCGTAAGCCAAACCCCAAATTGTGTGTGTACGGAAATTTTCCCATGACTTGAGTTCTGGCTCTGTGGCCTGTATATTTTGCCCGGCGGTGGCTTGGCCAGAAATTACCCAACTTGGCCAGAGCTCAGTCCCAGACGCTGGAACGCTGGAACGCTGCAACTCTACAACTCTACTCTGAAACTCTGAAGCTCTGAAGCTCTGAAACTTTGCAACTCTTGGGATTGATGGTTGTTGCGGCTGCTGCACTTTACCGGCAGCGAATGTGGCAGAGGCAACAGCAGGCAATTAGCACAAGGATGCCGCAGCTAAATAATTTGACGCGCCTCGGGGCAAGTTTTTTGATTTTGAGCTACAGTTGCCCAGCCTATCTACCTCACTGCATCACTACCTCACTACCTCACTACCTGGCCAACACGCCTCGCCCCAACATCAGCTCCTCCCCTGCGGTGGGAGCATAAGGCGCACTTACATATTTGCTCTGCATTTTTTTTATTTCTCTCTTTTTGAGGAAAACTTGAGGCACATCAATTAGCTTGAACGCGCGTCATCAAATATTGGCCCAAACAATTAGACAAGTTGCTGTTGGCCACATACAATATACAATATTTCAGATATATTAGTAACTGGTGCAACAACTGGTGCAGTGGAAATGGAGCTACAAAATTTGTTGCTGCTGTTAATGCGAGGTAAATAACTTGCGCCGATACCGATACCGATTCGAAATGTGTTAATGAAATTAGCAGCATAAAATGCTGCTTGCAACGTTACAGATACAAATGTATCTGCGCATGCTAATTGACAAAATTAACACCCAATGGCCGGCTGGACGGTTGATCGGTTCGGCGGTTCGGCGGTTCGCCGGCTCGCCGCATCGCAGTTGGCCCCACAAAACCCAACAACGGTTTTGGTTAGTTTCACTCAGGAAGCAGCACTTGGTCAGATGCGTCTCAATGGGCTCTGTTTTCTTTGGCTTTGGCTTTGGCTTCCTTTTGGAAGTAGTTCGCTGACTCTGTTTGTTTGTAGCTGCTGCTGCTGCTGCTGTTGGTGTTGCTATTGAGTGGCATGTGTTAAAAATTTCTTGGTTTTAATTAGTGTTATTTATTATTTAGAGCATATTGATATAGTTTTCGTTGTTTAACGGTGTTTTGTTTCAGTTTCACGGGGCTGCCTATTGGCATTCGTTGTTTACCTGCCGCTAAGCGCACTCTCCGCATATTGAAAATAGGTATTTATAGAAATCCATCGGATCTTTTTTTTCTCACATTTGTACACATTATGAGTCTTCTTTTATGTTGTTGTGTTGCCTCGTGCGAATGAGTCGCGCGCCAAGCTGAGCACACAATGAACTCTGTTGAAGTGAAAATCTTTTCTCGATTTACTGATGGATTTCGATATGGGAATTTGAAATATTTCACGTGCTAACTGACTGCCCTGAATGAAAGGTAATCTCCAGTCGAAACAGAAGACTATGAATGAATTGTAGTCAGTTCCTCAGTTGCTCTATTTTAATAGAAAATATCCTTTGCCTCCTTCGTATATGTTGTGAATCATTCGGCTTCTACTTATAGATATTGTAAGTTATTCTATAATTGGAATGTAGCAATTTTGTGCGACTCTTAGTGTCGATTTGTTAAACTGTTAAATCAACAAAGAATATAATAAATACAATGAAAGAATAAATGTATATAAATAAAGTTAATTAATATGATAAGCTCATGAGTGAAAGCTATATTTAGCATATTGACTGAAAATAATTATGTAATAGTATAAAGAGACAACTTTGGTATTCAAATTTGCACTCAGTTAATAATAATATTATTTAAATACGTTTTGCAATTATTTGTAGATTTTTTTAAGTTTGTTTTCTGTGATATGTAATGAGTGATAAGCAGCAACAGTTACTGTAAAATGTTGGGGCTTTCTGATACGAATGTTGCCCTAATTTTTAGTGATTTCCCCAATGGCTTCCGCTTACCAATTGGCTGCCAATCATAAAAACACACACCAACCACCAGCAACAGCAATAAGAATAGCTACAACAATAACAGCAACAGCAACAACAATAACAACAACAGCAAAAGCAAAGAAACACCCACAGGCAACACCCACACAGTAGACTAACGAAATGAAGAGGAATCAAGGTTCCCCCATATCGGCGATATTGTCACAAACAAAGTAGCAGCAATGATTAGGACAGAGGGATTGAGGATTGCGGATTGCGGACTGGGGTAGATGGCAGAACCATCAACAGCATCACACGTGAGTTTTACACATTTCAGAAGCAAACGGACCAGGAATTGATGTGCCATCTCGTTCCTGGGGTTATCCTCATCCTCGGGTGCTGTCGTTGTTGTTGTTGTTGTTGTCGTTGCCGTCGTCTTGGTCTTGGTTTTGGTCTTGGTCTCGTTCCGATTGCCAACGTGGTAATGTCAATCGCACTGTGCGGGTTTAACTTATGGCAAAACATTTGAAGCACTAATTAATTGGAGCTAAATAAAATGGCACAGCAGCCGCGAAGGAGGCGAAGCTCCCTCGTGTTGCTTTTTTGCGAGAATCGGCTGAACGGCGTTGGCGCTGGGAGCTGTTGCTGTTGCTGTTGCTGGGTACGCACGGTACACTGCCATGTGGGGACCCGGCGACTGTTAGCGACTGAGAAGATTACGAGTGCCAGATAAATGTGAACTACAAGTTGCCAATACAAGAGGCCATTAAAACCGGCAGCACTGGCCACAAAAATAAAAATAACAAAAAGGAAAACCAAAAAAATAAAAATAAAATAAAATAAAAAATAAAACTAAAGCCAAGCCAAAGAAATTGAAAGCAGCGCGAGAAGAAAAGCAACCTTTTTGTAGCTTCTAGAACACTTAATACACACACACTCACTCACACTTGTACTTCAAATTGTATTGACAAATATCGAAGCGTGCGAAGCAAATTGAAATTAAAAGTTTGCATGTTGCATGTTGCACATTTTTGATGCGTTGCTGCCGCTGATTTGTTGGCTGCTGAAAGCTAACGAGATGTTGCACGATAAGCGCCAAATTGGATCTGTTTGGGCTTAGGTTCTGTAGGCTTAAATTGGCGCTAACTCTTACCTTGTAAACATGCCGGCTGTCTGTTGCTGCTGCTGCTGCTGTTGCTGTTGTTGCTGTTGCTGCTGGGCGGCTTGTTGCTGTTGCTGCTGGGCAGCTTGTTGTTGCTGCTGCTGCTGCTGTTGCTGCAAGTGCTGCTGCTGTGACAATGTAGCCGGCTCATGTTGTTGAAAGTTATGATGCGTGTGCAAATGTTGCTGCATGTGGTGTTGTTGGTGTTGCAAGTGTTGCTGTTGCTGCTGCTGCTGCTGTTGTTGTTGTTGCTGCTGCTGGTGTTGCAACTGCAGTGCATGATGATGTTGCTGTTGCTGCTGTAGGGCATGCACATGCGTGGGCGTGGCCAAATGCGTGACTGCCACTGCTGCCGCCGCCGCAGCCGCTGCTGCTGCCGCCGACAGAGCCGATCCGGGCTTCTCTAGGCCACGTTTATCCGCATACATTTCGTGGCTGTCACGTTTGCAAATATTTGTGCAGTTCGTACTAAAAATATAGAATAACATAGACAAAATCTAAGTTAATAAACTCGTTTTATATTTTCACTAAATTCTTAAGCCAACAATAATGATTCCATAATAAAATCAATCAATATGTGATTCTTAATGAAAGTCTGCAGACTTTTTGCTCTGATAATGAAATGAAACAACAATTGTTGATTAGTGGCAACGGCAATACACATACACATACACATCGATACAACACTTGGTATCGAAATTGGTTCAGTTTTGGTTGGCATTGTTTGAATTGTGGCACAACAAAAAGCATATTTTGAGGGCGAGCCATCTAAAGAATTGATTTGCATTGTTGTTGCTTGGTCAACAATTGAGCCGTTGAAATCACTAGATGGCATTGGGTCCATAGAAGATATATACATATATGTACATATATAGGGAAGCATGTGTATGCCTAGGTAGGTTCGTTTGTGTTTCTGAGCACTAACTCTCCTAACTCTCGTATCATGTGCTGCGCTTTGATGAGTTGGCAGTTTAGCAACTCTTTGCCGGATTGCATAAGGAAAATGATTTATGGCATGTGATTCGACCTGGTGTTGGAGAAGTTGACGCCGAGGTTAATAAACAAAGCGCGTTACAAGAGCCGCACTACAGCAGTGCCATTAAGGGGTTTCCCCAGCTTCTAATAAGATAATAATAATTTTGCATTAGTTTAATTTATATTCCTTTATTTTGCTGGTGAATGCGACAAGTTAATTGCCTAAGCCACAGAAGAAAAATTCGCTTTTAGGCCTGTTTTAAAATCAATTTGGGACTCTAGACTTGTTATGCTAAAGGCCTCCACAAAACTGGCCATAAATAAGAAATAATATACATTTGATGACGCATTTAAATTTAAATAAGTATTTAGCCACTAAAACTAATGGAAAATGTGTCACTTTATAAACGTGAATTTATCTCAAAATGTTATTTATGGTGAGTGTAGCAACATATAACAAACATGCCATTTAATGTGCATGATTATCAACCTCAGAGGAGGTACATAAATCTTGGTTGTAAAACTAATTTTTGGGCTTGACAAACATTCAAGTACACATATAATTGAATCATTTACGAATGAATGTTTATTACATTATAATAGTACTCATGTTTTTTACTTTCGCCTTTAAAGTTTAACTTAAGGATTAGATAAAAATAAACGCCCAAGAAAGATTCGAAACAGATTTAAGTTTAATAATCACATAACTCCTTTTCTAACCCAAGCTCAAGTAATATCTAATATTTTTTCACTTTAAAACATCGTTAAATTGAATAAGAATAAGCAAATTGAAAAGTTTCCTTTCGATAATTTCGAATTATATTATGAACAATATTTCAAGTTCTTTCAAACACTTGTAAATTCGCTTTCTTCTAACAAATATTCAACTTTTCCTAACCCACACACAATTATCACTTTCCATATCATTACGATGTACGTTTGGGAAATTTGGATGGCACTTTAGGTGGCGCCAAGGAAAATCTCAATATAGTACTCAAACTTGTATTCATACTCATATTCATATTCATACACATGCTCACACTCAGACTTGTAAATAAATTCTTGAAAATGCAACAATTGAAATTAGTTTTGTAAATGAATTTCAATGTTGTACTTGAATATTCACTACCGGCTGCGGCCATCTTCTGTTTGGGGCCCGGCTTTGGATGTCTGTCTCTCTATTTATCTATCTGAATGTGTCTGACTTTGGCTTTGACTGGTTGGCCTGGCTTAGTTGCAACTCATTGTCAAGTGAACTTATCAGAGTAAAAAAAATTTGTTCGAGTTGACGTTTGGAGTACCATTGAGTCGGTGCTTGATTTGTTTAGAGTTGTTTGAATAGGGACCACCAAAAAGTCATTGAATGAAATGAAGAACGCCGTGGATACATTTATCTATCTCTGTGTGTGATTGCGTATGTGTGTATTGTGTGTATTTGATTTTAATGTGGTTACATTTGCTCTGTTGGCTGGCTTTTTAAGTATTTTGTTATTTGATTTCTATCAAAGTTAATAATGAAATTGGTAAATCGCGTTTTCGGTTTTTGGGGCTTCTTATGTGTATGTGTGTGTGTGTGTGGCTGCGTGTGTGCGTGTGCACGGGTGCGGGTGCCAGCTTTAACTGGGGCCTTGAGGTCTTACCTTTATTCGAAAGATTCAATTTGCGATATCCATTGGGTACAGCAGGTACAACCGAGTATAGAGTATTTGAAAATGTATTTGCACAAATAATAATTTATCAATTTTAATTTTGTTTTGCACAATGTTTGGCACTTGTTTCGAGCAATTAATATTTCAATTACTATTGAAATATTTTGCATAAAGATCTCAACTCTTGAATGTTTTTTATTCCTTTTGCTTTTTTTGTTTTGCACAATAAATTTATTTATTTATTTAATTTTAAATCATTTTGAGCATTGCTTATTCATGGGATCTCACAATCACTTCGATTATATCTGTAGCTCGACAAGATTTATGGGGTTTCTCAGCGACGAACTTTACAGAATCATTTGCAAATCTAATGACGCATATATGTATGTGTCTCACATAATAACAGCGTCTCACTCAATAAACTTAAGCACTTATGGTTTGGGTTAACTGAAGACGGTTAAGACGAAACGAGGCGATACGACGATTGTAACGACTACGATCCCGATTCCTGATTCCCGATGACATCGATGTCGATGACGATAACAGTGCACAGTTCCGACGGCTTTAAGTCGTCGTGATTATTGTGCCTTACTGGCTTATTGAAAATCCGTTCAGCTCGCTCTGTGTAGTCAACCGTATAGAATGCGCGCGTGCACCTTTCTGTGCGGATCACCGAAGCGACACAGAAGCAACAAACTTGATTTCGAAACAGGTAAGGTAGCTTTCGTTCAGTTTCAGCTCAAGAGCTCCCACACAGGCTCAACTAACGATTGTGTGTGTATTAGTACGATTCACCCAATGCGGTTGGCGATCGTACACTGGGCGAAATGAAGATCGAACAAATAATTAAGACTGAAAATGTATTAAGCTAATTTAATCCGATTCAGTAATAGGATTAAAGCCTTGTTCTTTAAGTGAAGGATTGAGAGTAAGATTAAATGAGTAGGGAACTGAATATATGTAACTATTAAATTAGCATTTACATTAACTATTAAGTATGCATTCCACAAATTTCATTAACTAACAACTAGTATTTGGAATATTTGAAAATATATATTATAATGCAAGTATTTATATAGAATTTAATTAATATATATAAAATGTATAATGTATAATTGATGTAAGGTATTATTGATTGCACACAAATATTTAAATTATCTATATTTTAAACAAAAACCCATAACATTTGTATACCTTTTGCCACTTTGTTCATATCAGAATTCAAACTCAACTTTCTGTAGCAGTGTAAGCGCTCGATCATTCCCAGGTACTCAGGCACACACATACATCCAGCTGACCAATACAAAGAGAGCAGCGAGTCGATTGTTACCGCCCCTTGTTGTAGCTACATACACACACAGATGCACACCAGGTAGGTAACATGTTGAGTGTTGCTGCCGGCTCTCGTAACTCTCATTAGTTGTTAATCTATTCAAATTAGCCATAAATCAATTAAGTTAGCATTCGCTAAGCGGATGACTACCGTAAGCCAAAAATATCCACATGAAGTATTTTCTTAGTGAATTATCTGATAGAATCGGAAATTAGTTATAGAATGTATAATTTCCAGCATTCAATTAGTAATATTATGCTAACCAATACTTGAAATGCCTTTTTGCGATGAGTTGGCAACTCTGCCAGTCTGTGTGCGTGTGTGAGTGAGCGTGCATGTTTGTGTGTCTTTCTGTTGCCTTAACGACGGCTGCTGATTGGTCAACATTCGTTCAGCTCCGTTAAGAAACTATTTACAGTTGTTGTTTTGCTTATGCTTTGTTTTCGCTTTTCATAACAAAAGACAGCGAATTTGTGTGTGAGCCAATGAGACAACGAATTCGCCTCATGCGTGTGCCTATGTGTATGTGTGCGTGTGTGTGTGTGTGTGTACGCGCGGTTGTGTATGTCATGATTTATTTATATTCGTATTTACATGTATTTTAATTGCTTTTAATTAGTTAATTAGTTAAAATGGCGTTACAGGGTAAGAGTACTTATTATGTAATACTAAGTAAACTATTTATAATTAGCTTTAATTTTGTAAATAATTAATGTTTGGAATTAAATTGGAAGACTGAATACTGTATTATTTATACGACATATATATATAATGTTTAATAAATAATTTATAGCTGATAACTTTAGCTGTATGTAATATTTAACTTATGTAATAATAATATTTGTATATTGTTGCACAAATGCACATTTCTTACAAATTTTAACAATTTAAAATAAATACATATCATTCTTAAATATTTACCTATTTCACAGTTTATTTATTACTTTGTGCGACGTAGTAATTTTATCTTTGGGTCACCAATTAATTAATCTATTATATCGTTAAATTCGCATAAATCCATTGGGCATAATTTATAGGTCTGACCCATTGGGAGAGGCACGACATCAACTGTTTTGTGTAGTGAATACTGTAAGAAACTTAAAACCAATGTCAATGACTGGAAAACAGGACTCGTGTCTTTCATTTGATGGCTTAGAATTTAAGCTATCAGTCAGTTTTATGGAAAATGTTGTACTTTCATGAAATGCTTGACTGAGAATTAGCATATTTCGAATGGGAAATTAACAAATCGTGCTGAAGTGCGACGCTATATGCAATGCATATTCAATTAGTCCAAATCAACGAGTGGATCGATCGCCTTTAGGTGTAAGACAGCAAGAAGCAATCGATTGAATACAAATTTAACCATTGATTGACTTCAAATAGGAGTTCCTTGGGATTGAATGTAGAACAACTGAAATAAAAGAAGAGGAGTTCAGACTTAAGTTTGGAACAAACCTGAGAATCCTTTCAAGTTTCAACCAAATTCCATCTAGACTTGAAATTGGATTCCCACACAAAAGAGAATTTTAAATATAGACTTAGAGACAAATGATATACGAATATTAGGAAACTATTACAATATGTGTAACCCATAAGATGGTTATGCAGACAAACTTAAGTAGCTAGCTTTGGGCATTTCTAAACCTCAATGATGAGTCATTTAGTCAAACAAATCACATACAAATCTATCGGTCGCTCTTTGAACTGGTCGCGTGGCGATGCGACAAAAGCGAGGAGACATTGGAACGTGGTGAGTCAAACACGTCTGTTTAGCTATCAGTTGGCAGTATGCATATTAACTAGGGTTACTCGTAAGTGTGGCTGGTGGTTCTACTGTCGCCGTCTGTTGTAGCGGAACAGTTTTGGGTCAGTCGTGGAGCGGAAGTCAGGCAGCACGCGCCATTCCCTAGGCTGGTTAAGGCGATTGATGGCACCGATGAGTGTGCACAACAACTAAACTGTGCATGTTTTGGCTATAATTGTGTGGCCTGCGGGCGAAATGGTGTATCGTAAAACTGGGAAGATATCAACGCCTCTCTTACACGCATTCCAATGCTCCAGTTGGTAACAATTTGGCCAAGAGCAATCCCACGCCTATAAATACGGCCGCACGAGTCAAATGTCGTATTTCATTAGCTCATGTTAACGTCGGCTCAGCGGTGGGCCAGCGAAGGGTACCAGCCTCTCTCCTAACACTCAATGCCAATAGAATTGTAAAACGACCAGTTCAATGTGCCTAAACCTAAAACCAAAACTAAAACTAAAACCGAAACCAAGCCCGAATTGAATTACATGAAAATGCGCATTGCGTTGCGGAAATCGTACAAACTGGTCATGAAAAATGCATCACCCGGCACTCGGACCGGACTGCTGAGACAGACGCACCACCAGACGGCCGACCATAAAAGCCAAGTCAGACAATGACGACAGCCTCTTCGTGGAGTTCCAAGTTCGTGGACTTGGGCTTGGGATCTGTGTCTGGTTCTCTTCCTATCCGAGTGATGAAAATGTACGACTTTTGCTTGCGGCTCTAAGTGAGCAGACAAAAATTGTAACTTTAGATGCCGATGCAAAGGGCAGCACAGCTAGAAAGATCAATATGTAACACGTGAAAGCAGAACGGTTCAAGTTCTATATATCTCAATAATGTAACTCAGAATCTGCAGGAGTTAGGAGCAGTAGGAGCAGTTGGGATGTAGGTTGCTCTATTTGCTAAACAAATATTTCATTTAGGCCAGCTAAGACTTATATTAGACACTTATTGCCCTCTTTAATTTCGAAATAGATCTTACCAGGATATCAGATAACCCATGTTATAAATAAATACCTTCATTAATATGAACAACGCAATCAATTTAGATAACAAACGAGCTCATAAGAGAATCCCCTTATCGGTTATCCAGTTTGAATCTCAAATTCTCGTATTTAGTTACAGTTTCACACACACACACGCACTAAGATTGAGAGACAGAGAGCGAATGAAAGAGAGCGAGCGAGAGAGCGGCTTGTTGTTGAGTGGTGACTGTCTGCTCTGTGGTCCAGAGGACCCCGGGGCCAAGCAAACTTGACCAAGTCAATTCGATCCAAACGGAGGACGACTAGCCGTCTAGGTGGTGCTAGCTGGCTGTTGTTGCTTGTAGAGCTTTGGAGTGGGGCTAGGCTACACTCGCTGAAATCAATCGATTCGACATTATTATTAATTTTTCATAACTTCTGCTGGCGGCCGGCGGCTGTCGGGTCCAGTGTGCAATATGGCGCCCTAAAACCCCGACTCCATGCCATGTGAAACTAATCTATTTGCGCGCGCAAAAAAGGGCCGCCACTGCTGATGCAGTTCGTCGTTGGCCTGGCTCTTCGTCGATTGCGGGGCTGCTAGTTTCGTTTTGAGCGTGTTATCTGCTATCGCTGCGCTTTGATCTTTTACCGCTTCTGCTTTGCATAATAAATTCGCTATCGATGAAAACTAACTTGCAACTTGGTCGGTCTTGGTCTGGTCTGTTGTCTTTGGGGTCTCTTCGAGGGAATTGGGATTTCCCGGCAATTTGTTTGGCAGCGCTTTACCAGCGCCTTCGGTCATCGCCTGTTTAATTCGATTGCCTGTGCTATTTCGGCTTCGGCTTAACCATTTTATTACAATAGCATAATTTTTTACTATGCTTAATGAGTTCTGCTTTGATTAGTTTTTCAGATTTCTTTTTTTTCGTTGTTTTTATTTTTTTGTTATTGTTCAGTTCTCCTATTGTGGCTGCAGCTTTGAATTTAGCTTTAGGCATTATTTGTGGTTTGTTGGGTGTCGTTGGCAAAGGCTCAATTTGTTGAGGTGAGGTCTGAGGTGGAACTGCAGCGAGGCTGCAAGTAGTTAGCGTTTGCTTATTGAAATGTTGCAAATTGATTTTTCTGTGTCGTTTAGGCAACATAATTAACTTTACTAAATTATCCAAAAGCTAACGCTTTGCATTTATTTTTTAGTGACTGCTATAATAATACTATAATCATTATGTCTTATCATATACCTGTCCTAGTTTATGTAGATTTGGTTCAATCTGATCTGACTTATGTTATTTAATGCAGTCATATATAACAGCTTGATCAAGTAAATATTATTCTGATCTACGCCTTTTACTTTAAAAATATATATATATTTTTCCTAATTTTCCCTTTTTTTAGCTCACTTTAAATTGTACTATTGCATTTAAAAAGCCGTTAATTCAAATCACAGAGCTGTTTGTTTGCACTGCTTGCACAGTGTACTGCTTCTTTCAACTGCTTACTACGTTTCGTGTTAGTTTCATAGCAACTACTTTAAAAAGAAAGCTCTGCACCCACTCGAAAACTAAGTGCTATGTTACCTAACCGTTAAAATCAAAATATGCATCTGTTCTAAAGCTTAGAGTTTCCTCGCACATTTTATAGAACCTTTATAATATTAATTAATGTCTACGTTTTCAAATGATTTATTTATTTAAAGAAACAAATAAGGTGAACTAGCCTACTATCATTGTGCTTTGTGAAATTATCATTATCAGCATATATACATATATGTTTATGGTTTTATGAGTAAACATTGACCCAATCATTTATTTATATTTTTATACACGATACGAAACCATTATCTCGGCGCGTGTCTCTCTTTCGTATTCTACACCTGTGCTCTTTATTTTTGGGTACTTTAGACAGGCCTTGACATTGCGCGTGTTTTATAAGTACCTGCAATACTAAAAATATTACCAAAAATAATGAGAAATACAAAAACCCAACAATTAACTTGAGAGTATGCAGGAAAAACCGGTACCCCACTCTAAGCGTTCGACTTATTGTTATTACTTATATTGTTATTGTTACATGCGCGAGTAGCTGACATGTCTAAAAATATCAGCCGGACATCTAATGATAACCGAATGTCGCTGGCTGTCGCTCGATATACAAACATAGCTGACATTATTTTGGCAAACGCGAAAATAAAAGCAATCATTTTTACACATGCTCTACACTCACCAAGTCGGGTATATCCGAATTGGAATCAATTAAGAAACAGTGGATAATCAAGTCAACAGAGTAGAGTAACATGTTCTTAAGTGGATTCAATGCATATTTCATGTTACATGGGGTAATAATTTGAAGAGTATTCAACTATTCTTAGAGCAGTTAGTTCATTGACCGTGTGCTGAACAGAGGTTTAGGGGCTGGAGGGTCTTTGATTTGCCGGGATAAAAATGTTGCCTCTGCCTGATTACGCACTTTTTATGGTCATCAATTTGTTATGCTTATAACGCGTTTTGCATTGACGCAAATGCGAGGCAACCAACCGCCCCGCCCATTCCCCGAGGCCTTCCTTTGCTGTCTCCCTGCCATCTGGCACCATAAAAGTTAATTTTTTTACTTGACTGTCGAAACTTTAACAGCGGATCTGATGCCCCCCTATTCTCTGCCACTCTTCATCCCCTGCATATGAACATATATATTTTAACTGCTCCATTTGTTTTTTCTACTTATTTGCCTCTTTCTTTTGTTTCGCTTCACACGTGTTGGCAATTGAAACTGAAAAGTGTGTGCCACTAAGAAAAAAACACCCACGAGCCCATTAAAGGCATTCATAGACATAAGTAGAGGCTAAGGTAGACAGAGAGAGATAGAGAGAGAGTAAGAAAGAGACTGTGGGACTAAGAGTGGAAGGCAACAGCTGATGATTGTCGACGGACGACTCATGTGTTATGCTAATTTCATTTTATTGTTTTCGCAACGCTTTTTGCATTGTGTTTTTCATTTTTGGATTTGCAGCAAGCAAATAAAGGTACAAAAGCATCGAGAACCGGAAATGAGACTCGCTGCCATGTTTACCGTTAGACGGCAAACTGCTTCACATGCCCGCTGAATGCCCGTGGCATAGGGCATTGAATTACCTTTTCATTAGCACGCGCAACGCTCATCTAACAAAATATTCACACCCACAAGCACAAGTAGCAAAAGCCACACACAGATAGACACAGCCACTCTCACACCCATATGCACACACACACACACGCACACACACACACACAGTTAACAAAGGAAAAAAGCAATCGGCCGTAACAAAATTTCCGACACGTGCGGCAAAATTGGCTAAGAGAAAAGGCCGAAAGTGGGAGAGAAAGATAGAGTGGATAGAAGGCTAGGAACAGGAGGAAGCCAAAAAGTTCGTCAATGTTGCCAGCAACATTTGTGCGTCGAAATAAAAGTTGCTGGCATCATATTCGGTTCGGCCCCCGTCAGTGAAAAAAACAAGATTAGATTTGATAATTTAAAAATAGATGCACTTCGGTTGCTCACTATAAATGTTATATGTTATAGCATAGAACAAACTTAGCTTAAGATCTCAGCAAAGATTTAATCAAATTAATAAAATACAGTTACATATTTATTAAATAAATTTGTTTTATTTATTTTGTATTTATTTATTTGGTGTATAAATATCTGACAGTTCCTTGTTAAAAGAATCTACTTTTGCAAATTTCCACAAACTTTGAATTTAAAGTAATGCTACTTTTCTGATACATTTTCAGCTGTTTCGTGTAACCACTTTCGACATTTGTGTGGGGTGTACGGCAGCTGGTGATGTTGTCGGCCATTTAAACGACGCGCAGTTGGCAGCAGGCATTCATTCGGTTTTGCGCTGTCGTTCCGTGCGCTTCACTCTCAGAACGGTATTGTTTAATTTTGAAAGCTTTAAAGCTGCAAACACCAATCATTTACGTACTTGTTTGTTTGTATGCAAGTGTGTGTATCTCTGTTAGTGTGAGTGCTCGTGTCTAAAGCGTAACGAAAGCGAAAGTTTTGTTGCGCGCGTGTTGCTAGCAGCAGCAGCAGCAGCAGTGTCGTTGGCGTTGTCTGCCTTCTATGATTGCACACACACGTCGTCGCCGTAGTCGTTGTCGCATTCGTCATTGTTGTTGTTCTCACTGTTGGCGTTGTCTACCTAGAATTGATTAAAGGCGTGTGAAAACAACAAAAATACTCCATCAGTTTCGATGAGCATGCAATAAATAATATAAAACGTGTTTATGCTGCCTTATTCAGCTTATCTGCCGCTGTCTCTGCCTCTCTCGATCTCGATCTCTATCTATTTCTTTATCTGTGGTTTTTCGCATGTGGAGTGTAGTAGTAACAGCTTCTGCCCAGCAACAAAGAAGCCAACAGCTGTTACGCGACAACAACACTAATCGTCATCATTCCAACAACATTTACCGTTAAACGCTTTGAAACAACCAACCGGGTAAGTCTTGCATACATAATAAATTTGGGGCATAAATCTTCTAGCAATTGCCCCTCCCCCGTCCCCAAAGTACCCAACACAGCAACAAATAAAAAAAAAGCCCACACGTGTCGCCGCTAAATTGCATGTCACAAGCGACGTTCAATATTACAGAGAGCTTTTAGCGTATGCCGTCCTTACTTCTCTTTCTCTATTTCTCTATTTCTCTCTCCCTCTCTCACCCTCTCCCTCTCCCTCCCTCACACCCACACACATTCGTTAAATATCAGTACTTTGTGCATGAGTTTGTGTTTGAGTGGGCATTAAAGAACTTTGCGCCTCTAACGACGCGTACTCCGTACTCTCTCCCTTTCCGCTCCCGCCTCTTCAATTTGTCAGACATGCAGCAAAAGCTACTTTCGCTATCTTACATTTTCAAGGACGACTGCATTTGGGGGTGGGTGTGTGTGTGTGGGTATGTTTCTTGTTTGGTGACGCATCAGCGTTGGCATTTGGCCTTTTGCTCGCTGCACACAGCAGGGACTGCACTTGCCTATTGATTTCTCAAGTCACACACAAGACAACGCAACAAAAAGCTACATTTACAAACTAAACAAACCAATTTTGTAAATAAAGAAATGCAAACAACATTTGTGAAATAATAGTCATTTGCAGTTTATTTTGCAATTGGAGTTTCGTTGTGCATTGGTTCTTATTAAAGTTACAAAAGCCAATTTACCATTTACAACGTTTGTGTATTTATCTATACATAGAATTTGAACAGCATCGTTTATTTGTGTGATTCCCAGAACTAGCAGACAAACTTAAAAGAGTTCTCAATGGAATTTGCCGCTTTTAAAGCAGAGCGTGTGAAACGGCTTATAATATGAGGAAACCTTCGGCAATACCCATATGCCAAAACCCTAAACAAAACAAAAGATAACAAAAATAAACTCGAATTGTTGCTGCTGGTAAACAAGGTTTTGGTTTTAGCGGTGTTTCAGCAGAAAACGGAATGAATCTCCGACTTTGACAATGACATATTCAATTCGCCCAGTGGCAGCTGTTTGTTTACTTATGTGAATCAATTCCTTTGTTTCGTTTTGAGCTTAAATCAAGCGCAAGCACTGCAGTTGCTTCAACAACCGAATGCCACCTAATGCAAAGCAAATGAATTTATAAATAAGTCATATAAAAATAAATAATGCTGGAGAGTAATGGACTTGAAGATACCATACATACATATATAGGCAGCGGATGTATGACTCTGATTTCTACTTTCTTTGTGTCTTTTGCGATCAGATTTAATTGAATAATTTATTTGGTTACTAGCAATGTAAATGTTATTAGTAACCTTTATCTGTATTAAAGTTAGTAATTAACCAAATTTGACTGGACACCGCTTCTATTAATTTCAAGATGTTTGAAGAAATAACATTTAAAAAGAATGTTTTTGCTTGGAATATTAAATACGTTACATTGATTAGTTAATATATCTACCTACATAATTTGAATTCTTGTATTCCTGTTAGCTTAGCTAAGTCTCTAATAAATTTTGTAAGATTTATGACAATAATAAAATTGTTCAACGCCCTTTTGCTAATAAAAATTATTCGCATGAAACCGGAAAGTCTTAAATTACGCATGATATGCTATTCAAAATGTAAAGTAAGCACACGCGCCTTTAAAATATTAATATTGCATATTAATAGCGAATGGTCGCCGATCTATACATTACACCCCATATTTTGGTGTTCCTAATAATAGATTTATAATTTGAGCTTCAACGTGTTGCGCATTAAAACTTCAAGATTAACCAAAATTATAAAAAAAAACCTCCATTAATATAAACAAACAGTGGCAAAAGCAACAACAACCATTGACGCTCTATTCCAAATTGTCGAACAAGGGGGAGAGGTGCGTTGTTCGTTCGGTTACCCCAACAGCAACACGTGCGTCGTTAATTCAATAAAAACAACAAGAGCAAATCACTCACACACACAAATTTACATTCTCTCTCTCAGGCAGTGAGATAGTGTCATAAAAATTCATTATCATATGTGAGCGCATTTCTGTATCACGGTCTGTGTGTGTGAATGTGTATAAATTTGTGTGCTTAACCCAGCAGATATTTTGCGAAAAAACATAGAAAAATGTTCATTTTTTATATTGTTCTCTTTAACGGTTATATTTCAGAGGCTCCTATGGGATTTTATGATTTGAATGCAATATTTAATGTATTTAATTTTCGCTTTGTATATTTATATATATTTATTTGATTTATTTATATACATATATTGTTATAATATTTATAATTCCATTCCATTAGCAAGTACTTGTTCTTCAAAGATTATAAAAAGAAATTGTAAGATAAAATAGCGCAGTTTTATCTAAGCATTAGTGCATGAGTAGTAGAAGGAAGTATCTGCCAGCGTTTCTAATCTAGTCGAGTAAGCTTTGACTGGGTAATTTTATTGTAACTCGCACGACAGTCGCTGCTGCTCAATGGCTATTCCCTTGCCGCCCCTACAGAGCGACGGACACACACACCAACTCGGAATACGACTGTCTGTGTCAAGCTCGTGGCAACGAAATTATCACCATTTCGCTATAGTCAACGCAGTCGCCGCTGGCAGCTGCGTCGACGCGGACGCCGACGTCGCTGTCGACATTGTGCGCGTCCGCGTCACTGGCTGCGATTGAATGACAAAGACTTTTTAATTTATACAGGCAACTACAAATTAATTCGCTTTTTCATTTTAGCTTTTGGTTTTATTTTTTTTTACCGGCTCGACTCTCACACGTGTCTGTCATAGCTTTGTGTGTGTATATGTGTATATGTGTGTGTGTGCGATCCCATATTAAAATGTAACAAACAGCTGCTGTAAAATATCAATAAAAGTTAAATACCGCTCACACGTCTGTAGTCTCTCACAAACGGTAGCAATAACGATACAAAAAATTGTCTAATTTCAATGACACAATTAATTGTTGTTGTGCATTTCGTGTTTGCTTTTGGCAATCGCAAATTATGGGGCTTAGTTGGACGAATTTGGATGCAAATTGGGGATGCTTTAAGCTCGTACGAAAATAGGTAATGTCTTAGTTTCATATATAATAGTTCAAGTTTACAATGTATGGCCATGCTTGTTTTTATCACAGTTTTAATAAATTATATAAATGTACATAGTTATCCAAGTTGGTCATATTAACTCTTATCATGCTCTGCATCGAATGACTTTTCTACGGGTAATAATTTGCAACGATTAAAAAATTTATTTTTGCTCGCAATGCAAGGTTAGCTATAAATAGTTCACACGATGCCCACACATATATATATATATATACGACTTATATATATATATATATATATATATATATATATATATATACGACTGCAACGATAACCACTAATGCTAATTGCTGACCCAATAATGCGAGTCACACGCGGTTCTGTATGTAACTGTAAATTGTCACACGCGCGTGCTCTTTGACACTTTATGCGTGTTTGTGTGTTTGTGTGTGTGTGTGTGTGTGACAGTCGTTGGGGTAGTAAGTTCATAACGCCATCTAACCTGCCTCTATGGACTTGTGCCGCCTCTTACCGGTTGCACATCTTATATTTGTACATACATACGTACTTACATACACTTGTACATACATACGTTCCCACATATATACGAACACATACATAGGTACATAGTCTGTGTATTGCGATGAGTGTCGGCCATAAAATGTCACACGTGCCGCACTTTTGCCATAATAATATTGGTGGAGGCACAGCACAGACGTTAAATGCGCTTTGAGTTTGTGTATACCCTGTAATTGCTCGCATGAGCATTTCAGTAATGCAATAAATTTAGCTACGCTATTGAATCGACTATTTATGGTGTGTTTTATATAAAGTTGGGCAGTCTTCATTGAGTAACTTTTTATACTATTCATAAGAAGATTATCTTATATTATTTAAATATATTTAAGAAATGTAAATTCAAGGGTATTGCTATGCTAGTAGAAGTAAAGATTGAAAGATAGTATTATTTATATAAGCGTTTACTTTATTCATTCTTCATCTTCTGTAGCATTTGAAATTCGATTCAACTCTCTGTCTGCATTGGGTATTGTTGTTATTTTAGCTAATATTATGGTTACATTAGATAATTATTTTTGCTTTTATTCGCGTTAGAGTTAAGGCAAACATAAATTAAGCAGACGAAGTCGCAGCCCCAGTTCCACAAAGATGACGGTGACAGCAATGGCTATGGCCATAATGATAATAATAATGCTAATAATGATGATGAGCAAACAATAATAAAAGCAAACACACGCGCTGTGTTTAGCTTTTGTTTTCATGGCATAAGTATGCCATGTGGTTGTGTCTGTGCTTCTCTTTTGCCGCGGCTGCCACAGCTGCAGCTTTTTCAGTGCCACGAATATTTAGAGCAAATGGCCTGAGCAGGCTCTGGATGTAACGTGAGCCAGCGACCCATCCGTTGACCTTGTGCAGCCAGTCAACCACTCTGAGTGAGTGTGAGTGTATGTGAGTGTGGCGAATGACTGAATGACTTATCAAGCCACGCGCAAGTCCGCATCGCTGATGCTTTAAATAATACAAATATTTATGGGATTTTTCTATCATATAATACGAGTATCTAAAAATAGTTTCGCTAGTCAACTCGGACATATTTGTCAATATTTAGGCAAAATTAAAATAAAGAAACAATATTGCTTTGGCGGGTGGCACGTGTCGCAATTTCAATGAGTTTTGCCAAGTTGTACAACTGTTTTTAAAGCGAACATTTAATAATTTCAGTTCTGTGTTGTGCATTTTTATCTGTTGAGTATTCTCGGAATTCAAACTTCATGATACATTTCTATCAGAGAGAAATTTACAACTATGTCATCTTATCTATTTGAAATTGGAATTATTAATGATGGTTTTCAGCCACAAATTGCTAATTAGTAAATTATCTAAGATTACAGATATTAAGGAAAATGGGAATGGTGCAAATAATTAAAATTTATATTTATATTATTTTGAATGACTTGACAACTTTTCAAAGCTTTTTACTTAGCCCCACACGTGTTCTTATATCGGTAAATATAAACAAGTGTGTCGGCTTAAATTCGTAGTTGCTTTATTTTTGGCACATTTTTGAAAGTAAATAATGTTGTTTGTCATTTATTAATGGCAATATAAGTATAAATAAATAAAATAATTGAAAGTATCCCAACGAAATTAGAGAAATTCCCTTCAAATGTTTATGCAAGATTTGAATAACTTGAAGAGACATTTGAAATAAATGTTGGAGCTGTGGCACCCATTTCAAAGTTACACACTGATAGTTCAGTTATCACGGTTTACTTTTTGTTATTGTTCACGCTGTTGTCGAGAACACGATTATTGTTGTAGTGGAGCGCAAAAAGGTCGTGGGTGCGCCACAGGCGGAAATAAAGCGACATCAAGTATACGCCCCAATGCACAAGAGTCGCTACACGTGCCAGTCAAGCTTTGTGTAGATGTGTGTGTTTGTTTGTTTATGTATATAATCTTCTAACATATGCTAAGCTAATTAATTACGTTAAATGTCTCGCATTTTATGATGTGCCAATTAAACGAGCGAAATAAAATTCTCAATACAAAAAGTCAACACTACAAGTTAGCGGTCGACATTCACCAACAAATTTAGATTTTCATTCATAGAGATTATCGTAATACAAGGGCCATTAAGGCCGTTTATTCATCAAGCATGAGAAAAATTAATGCAGTCTCCAATTAGTTAACAAAAGATAATAAAACAGCTAAACGAGAAGCAATCACATAAATAAGTCATTTCGAATACGTAGATACTTAAAGTGAATACTCCATTTAATGGTTGATGAATCGTAGCATTTACTATCCCTTGGGCTGATTCCATATGCGACATTCATCGACCACAATCGAATTGATTTCAACCAACCCGAATCGAGCTTTGTGTCATGTTTCATATTTGCATTTTATGAGTTTCTCGACTTGTTTGACTTTAGCCAAAGCAATTTTATTACACTTTAAAATACAGAAATGTTTAGCTAATTTGACTGTTTATTGCTTGCAATATTCATTGGCATACGATATTCACAAATGCTGGAATACAATTCTTCCATTGTCTGTCACAGTTGACTTTAAAACAAATAGAACCTTTGTTTCATCATTTGTTCATTTTCTCATACTTCATTCACAGCTTCCTTCAGATTATTTCAATTTGTTTTTTTTTTCATTTATTTTGACATTAGTAATTACTGTAGCCGCAAATCTTAGCTAAGCAAAATCCCCGATAAAGCGATGGGCGGCTTTACAATTACGACACGTTTAATTACCTTACGAACGTTGCATTTGTTTGGTTTTATATTCAAATCAGCAGTTAATATGATTGGGTAATATAAAGAAGAATACGAATATATTAAGTAGAGTGCGAACTAAGTGACCATAATGTTTTGAAAGAGAATTACAACTACCCATCTTCATTTAAAATATATTTGCTCTAGTTGGAGATTAAATTAAAACGGACTTAAACTAAATAGTTAAATGTATTTTATAGTTTCTCTTTCGTATTGTGGATTGGATAAGACTAGACTAGATAT
This sequence comes from Drosophila macrospina, assembly GCA_035042075.1. Classification (NCBI taxonomy): domain Eukaryota; kingdom Metazoa; phylum Arthropoda; class Insecta; order Diptera; family Drosophilidae; genus Drosophila; species Drosophila macrospina. Next base: position 1,500,584 of record JAWNLW010000574.1, on the reverse strand, counting down.
AAATACTCGTCCGTCATACTCCGTCAGCAGCCAAATCAATTAAATACCATTAAATTTAATATATGATACGGGGATTTGTCATGTTAATATATTGATTACTCCGCTAGTATCTAGAACTTTTTGCCTGTGATAAGGCATATGAAAAAACAATTTTAATTCTGATAAATAGATTATAAACTATCTACACCTGGCATAATAATTTGCAAACTTAAAAGTTAATATGGTTATTTTTACGACTGAACGTTAAGCGTACTTTTTGGCCAGGTTTGACGTGCTTGTTGGTTTCGTTAAGTAAATAAGACTTGGGCCTAATTAATAGCGTCGCTGTTGCTGTCACATTTTGCTGTTTCCTCTTTTGTTGGGGGGTTCGAGTTCTGTTTTACTTTAACGTGCTGCTGTCTGTTGAACATTTTTAGTTGTGTGTTGCGGAGATTTTGGGGCTCGGGGATTTTGGGGTTTCTGGGGTTTTTAGAGAAATTGCGCGTGGCTGGCTTTGTTTGCCATTGGCAAAGCAATTGGGTCATCGTTTGGCACACGTGTGGCTCGTTTATGTTTCGATTTTTCATTATTCGCTTTTATTTGTTTTGCTAGACACCATCATAAATTTTTATCGCCTAGCTGGTAATTCAATTGCCAATACTGCACACTTCCAACTCTTCACTTTCCACTTCCCACAATACTCTTCCCCCTTGTCATTCTGCATCAAGGTCTAACGTATTGTCTGCTGTCTCTTCTTCAGAGCGTTTAGACAGTTTTTTGCTAATCAAATGCGTCACAAAGTTTTGGCACGTACAGTCTAGCTGCAGACTTATCTAAACAATATACCGACGTATGTTTATTGTCTTGGCTCAAATATGTGAATACTTCGTTAATTTTTCTTGTTCGTATAGTCTTTTGGCATTGTTGTGCCCCTCCTTGATTTCATTTTTTCCTTTATTTAATTAATTTTTTTTTTCATAACTTCCACGCGCATGTATAGAGATAACAAGAAAATTAGCACTTAATTATTGCTGTTGCTCGTCGTTGTTGTTGCTGTTAGATATTTGTTTGGCAAACGAACAATATTAGAATTCGGCACAGTTGTGAGATATAATATATAAAAATATTACACATAAATATGTCGAGGACTGCGTAGATTCATACAATTTAAACAAATTATTTACTTACTAAATTAAACTGATTAAAATCATTAATTAAAGCCACTTATCTATAAAACTTAATTATTTTTCGAATGCAATATGTGTTCTATGTGTAATTACCATAAATAATATTTTGTATTTCATAAAACTTCTAGATAAAAACTTAAAATACTCAAAAGGTAGCAGAATAATTTTAAAATCCAACACAAATATTTTGAGCAATGCATTAACTAACTATGCCCACTGTGACTCGATTGGGATCTTATACCCAAACCAATCGAAACAACGCAAACAACGTGGGCCTAAATGGGAACTTTTTCAATTCTCTTTTACCCAAATTATTCAAAAATTGTACCTGGCGTTAGCGCCGCGTTGGCTGTTGTTGTTGTCATTGCCCATGATAATTGGCACGTGTAAGGTTGTTAGATAAAACTAAGAGGAGAGAGGCCTTAAATGGGCCACTGATTAAAGTGTCGCGACGCAATAGCGACGTGTGCATATCACGTATACGCAGTGTTGGATAAACAGCAGAAACCTGTGAAATAGTTGCAATTGCTAAATATTGTACGATGCAAAGTGCTTAAGTAATTAATAATTGCTAAAATGTTATTCAGCTGACATCGTTTTTCTTAGAAAAAGTCACCTTGCGAATGCGTAATGTGAATCGTTTCTGGCGGTACTTAAGTGTCAGTCGTTCAGATTGCAAGCATTTAACGTCTTCAAGGTTGTATTAAATATGCATAAATGTGTAATGAATTTCACTTGTGCAAAGCTTTTCCAGTTAAGCTTCTTCTCACGTGCAAAACTGATGTTTCAGCTAATGAATGACGAGTTAATGTATGTATGCATATATGCATGTGTGCATGTGAGTGTATACACATTTAAAGGCTAATGTGAGTTGGGAATAACCGACGACATTTAAGCAAATGAGGCCCAAGTGCAATATAAAACGATTTTCATGACTTACGTGCTCTCAAAACATAAACAAACAAAGCCAGACGTCTCGGCTGTTTGGGTGTGTAATGCACACGTCACAAATATCATATCATATGCATGACAATGGTCTTTTGTTGTAGGGGCTGTTGCTGAATTATATGATACACTAGTATGCGTCGTTAACCCCCGCAGCGTAACATGTACGCCAAATAAACTTCAAAATGACAACGCCTTCAACAACAATTGCAAACCCGAGAGTTTCTTGAACTTTAACTTTTTTTTGTTATTTTTTGTTACTGCTGCTGTTGTTGCGCTGCGTTGACAAAGCCAATTAAATTTTGAGTCGTCTGTCTGGGCGCTATGAAAGTAATTGCCTTGATAACGCCCCAACTGCCTAACAATTTAAGCCACGCCCCTTTTGTGCTCGATTCCCCATTTTGGCATTAGAAAATGAGTCAATGAGGTGTTCTCTTAGGCAAAAGTTTCCTTGTTCGACAACTGGCGTGTCGTGTTGTGCTTTGTTGGGCCCAACAATTATTTGGCTAATTTATGCACACGCAGTGGCAGTTCTCATTATAGCCATTGATTGGCATGACCTCCAGCAACGACAGCCGGTAGCAGGTAAAACGGCAGCTACAGGTGATGGCCTAAGCGTGTTTCAAATTGTTTTGAGAACACTTAATTCATGTAGCACACACACACACACACACACACGCACACACACACACACACACTCATACAACTATTCCTCTCAGACATTGCGCGTGAGTCAAGTTACTTTTATTTATATTTTTTTATTTTTGCCTGCAGCGACACGTGTTGCTCGTTGTCTGTTGAGTTCGAGGCAAGCTGAAATCATTGGGGGGCTTTACGAGCAGCATAAGCAAGGGAATTTTTGCATCATTTGAATATATTTATTTATAGAAATAAACGTAGAGAGTGTGTGAGAGAGAGAGACTTGACATTTAGCGTTGACTTGATAAATGCAACAATTCGAAGCCTCATTCAACTAATCTAATATTGGATTTACATTTATGCATCTGTAGTTGAAATAAGTTAAATATTTTATTAAAGTCTCGGCTAATATAAAGCGTCAGCTGTTGGCTCCATTTCACATTGCCTCAGTTTAGCTTAAGCAAAGGGCTTTTCTTACCTCCCACTGACCCACTTGACTTGCCCCACAAACAGAAACAGAAACCGCGCGTGTTTGTCAAATATGCCATTGGGTTCATTTGTTAGACTTGGTGTAGGTTACGCGTCTTGGTTTTTGTTACATTTAATGTCGGGGATGTGGCCAAGATGATGATGGCTTAGCCATGATTTCAAAGGTTGCAGAAAATATTTCGTATGCGATTATTGCCGGATGTTGAATGAAGGCAGAAGGAAGAAGGCAGAAAGCATAAATAATAAAATGTAATTTCAAGCTGTACATATTGGCATCGAGAGGCATTCTGTTGGCATTGTGAAATCCGCTTAGCTGACACGCCCACCCAACCATAAGGCCGTTTCACAAGTACTTAAAATGAAAATGCCTCTCAGAGGCCGCGATGCCTCGATGCCGCACACTTTCCAAATGTAATTACACTCAAGAGATACACGTGCCGTCAACAACATCGTTGTTGCTGTTCTTGTTGCTTTTGGGCTTTTTCAATTTGAATTTGACTCTGGCTGGCAGAGCTGCCTCTGACATTGTTGCAGCCTCTGGCGACGACTCATCTGGCTGACAAAACAACAATAATAAGAACATCAACTGAGCCGAGCACTTGAGCAATTTGCATGCGCGCCAAAATGTTTACTATTGATATATATATATATATATATATATAGACATACATTCCCGGGGGATCTGCCACGAAATACTTACTTGCCACAACGATTGCTCTTCTTTTTAAGTTTATTTACCTCTTGCGAAACTCGCACTAATATAAACACCGCTCAGCTTACATTAGGGGCATGGTTAATGAGCATCAGCCACGTTGGAGTTGGCAAAACAATCTAGTTGTTGCTGCTTTGTTGGCTTCAAATGACAGCTCTGTTGGTTCCGTCAAGGGCTTGGGAATTCGGGGCACAGTTGCTCGAGGCCATTACCTTGACTAATACACTGCTAAATTCCAAGAGATTAAATGAAATATTAAAGTATTTATGTTCTTAATAATAAAGAATATCTTTGCACAGCCTAATAACTAATACCCAAGTGTGTCATTTGCTTCTGAGAAGCTGTATGGACAATCTTTAAATAATGATTGCATAAATGCATATTGATCACTTTTCCGATCATTAAGAGTTATATTACTAAACTGAAAATTGTTCAAAAAATCAGTTCAGATTAACAACTTACATATGACAAAGTAACTCACGAGATCTTATAAGAATGTAGAACTATAAAATAATATGTATGTAATTGTAAGTGAGATCATGCGATTTGTATTGTTTTATTTGCTTGTATAATTATAGAAACGTGCCAAATTAATAATTATTTTTGCTCTCCTTTGATGCGGATGATTTTGTCATCATTAAGCGAACATTCGCAACGTGCAAATAATTGCTGGGAGAAGTTGATTGAACTCGTTACAATATTGTTATTAAATTGAATTTCACTGTTTGCAAGCGAGCACGACAGTTTAACATTTCGACATCTAATCAATCAATCAATTAACCAATTGGACGGCCAATTAATTTTGCATTTTATTTCGGTTTGCTTGCAGTTCCAATGGCGCCCACCGTCTGCTCGGAGAAGAAAGTGCGCGTTGCGGGCATGAAGGAGTCGCGACAACGTGGCAGCATGGGCGTGGTCCAGTCAAACACTAGCACAACTGTGACGGCATCAGCTGGAGCCACCCAGAACAGCAGCGTGCTGAGCTATGGTGAGTAAAGCTCCACCCTGAAACATACATGACGTATACGTAACACGATCCACATGTGTCGTTGTAATTGCTGCCGATGCTCACGTTACTTGGACATATTTAATCAATTTATGTAAACTTGGTCAAGCCACGCTGCTGACAAGCTTCGCTCCATTGCAACGTGCCCCCTAATGCAGTGTACGCTTCACGTGTTGCCTGCTTCACGTTGCCGAATGCTCCTTCCTGCTGTTGTTGTTTGCATTGGCACGCGACTCTGTTATGTTAACAATTTGCGTCAGCAATGGGAAGTCTCGGAACGAAAGATGCCAACTGTTCTAGCTTCGCCTGGTAGCAGACAGTTTCTATGGAAATCTGTTGAACGACACATTTATGTAAGCATCCTCCTTCACCCGCGCACCACCGCTCAACAAGAAGTGGCTGAAAACACAAATGCTCAGACGACGCAAGCTGGTTGCCTGCATATAATCCGCATTGAGTTTTTTTCTAAAAATATATGTGCTCTCCCTTTGAGAAAGCTATATTCGGATGCTTACTTCGTTGCTTAACATAGAATCTTGTTTATGTACACAAATAGTAACACTTTTATGCACATTCAATACAGTAATGTGATATTGTTTAGTCCTATGAATATAGAATTTGCAATTGAACTCGAATTTCATCTGCAATATCTGATCGTAACTAATTGACCACAATATATGTAGTTATATGGAAAAAATTCAATGAATAGTGTAAATAGCTGAAGTGGCCGCCTTTTCAATGGGCACAAGAAATCTTAGCATAAATATTGCTAATATAAGCATTTATTTTCGCAATAACACATTTAGCTCACACAACGAGCGAATGTCGTAACCTTTATTTTGTTTCCCCTTTTTGTTATTGTTATTGCTGCTACTGTTGTTGTAGTTGTTGCGATGGTTGTGCTACTTTTGCTGGCTTATTTACAATTTCCCACATCTGTTCGGTTGCTTTTAGCTTTTGCCGACTTTGCATTTTGTTGCCCTGTTGATGTTTCTGCTGCTTTTGTTGTTTATGCTGTTGTTGCTGTTGTTGTCGCCACTTTTATTCGTGCCATATTCAACACAATTCATTCAAATTGCTTTTCTCTTTTATTTTATTTATTTTCCTACTAATTTTCATCAACACGTTAAAATGTTGAATGCTAACTGGGTGTGAGGCAGCCACGTGCATTCGCCTAAGAATCTTTTAATATCGCCTCGCTCCCTCCTCAAACAGTTCCAGCGTTATAACGTGGATTGCACGGTGGAAAAAATAGCAATACTATTAGACAATTAAAATAAAATATTGTAGCAATCAACTAAATTGATATAGCAATTAGATCGGATGGTAGTTAACTACCACATTTGGTATAATTTTGAATAAACTGGAACTGGGTGCAGAGTATCTTCAAGTTCATCGCTCTCTGTATTATTTAATATAACTTTTAAATATATGTTTTATCATATTATCTTTCATCGGCTTAACGGTACTAGCTATTGATAGTTATTTGTTATTCCATTTGACATTGTTTACATATTCATGAGTCTTCGCATCAGTGTGCACAACGTTCAGAGCTTGCCCTGCTGCCTTCTGTATTTCTAGATGCTCGTTGCGGCACTAAACGTTATGTATTTAGTGAGCAATTGCAGGTGACTTTTGTGGACATTGCTAATGCCATTTGCTTTAATTAAGCATAAATAGTAACTAATTTGATGTGAGTGGACGGCACGTGTGTGCACGCCGTACTGATGATAACGAGGCCAAAAGACGGCCCCAAATCAGCAGACCTCAGGTTCCACACAATAAACGTTCAGGCGTGAGTCAATTCCTACGTAAAAGTACACACATATGTTCACGGCGAGACAATGTGCGAGGAATGAGAACAACAACAACAATAACAATAACAACAACAACAATAAATATAGAAATGTTCATTGCTCAGTCGACTGCCAATGCCTCGTGGGAGACGTCGACACTTGCATAAGTCTATGACGAACAATGGCTTTGTAGGAAGTGAACGCACTACCGTGCAACATGAGGCATGTGGCAGATGGTATAAAATGTGAGGGGGAAATGACAGCTGCGACATTTTCAAGGTGGCAACAACAGCAATAATAATGTCAACTTCATATTTTCGCTTCAAACTGAGATTGATTTGCACATGCTTGAAACACGCACCTGGAATGGCTTACGTATTAGGGGGTTCGTCTGATGCAACAGGGTGGTAGCCTCCGGGGGGTAAGAATGGGTCTGAGCTGACCTGAAACTGAGCTGAAGAACAGTTGAGGAACTGTGATTGCTGTGCTGCTAAATACATTGAGCGTTGATTGATTTGTTTTGTTAATATTGTATATATGTTTTACTTTATCCGAGACTTTCATAGTCGTTTCACTAATTGGCCGAATTAAGCTCCAAATAATTAATAGTAATAATTAGTACCCTGGGATATTGTCAATAGAAAAGTATTTGAATAAATATAATACTTATGAACAAATATGCTGCAAGTCGTCTGTTTTATATATCTTATATATATTTTATATATTTATATATAGGGTATATCGCACCTCTATTTACCGGCTAAATACTTTTCTATAACAATTAGTTAGCTTAATTGATTCATTTAAATAAGTGATTTTATTGACTTATAAACATAATATATAAATAATATACTTATAATAATTACCTCTGAATAGATAAATACTCTCATCTATAAACTATAAAAGCCAAAATGAGGGAATGAAAAACAGAATGAAAGATTACTGATTATTTTAGAAATATTACATAAATCTTTGCTCATTTGTAGCTTCATTTACGCTATTACTAAACTATTTGCACACTTGATTACAGTACTTAGCACCTATCACAATGAAGACCCCAATGCGTCACCTTACACAAACACCCGTACATATATACTAGTATAACTGGAACCCACTATCATCACCCCCCTGGCATGCCCTTGGGTCTTGGGCCGTGCTCACGTTTCATTACACTGGTGCGGCGTATCGAAATACTGCTTTATTTGCACAACGCAAACAAACCGCTGAGTGCCCCGTATTTAGGTTCGGCCCCTGGTACTGGAACCAATGGATCTCAGCCATGTGCTTCAAGCTGATGCGTCGACGCTGCTGCGTTTGCAGCGCTGCATCGCTGCCCACTGACCCTGACCATAGACACAGTACCGGAAGCTCTTATTGCAAATTGCATTCTCTGCGGAGGATGACGTTGACCATGTCCGTTGTTTACTGCATGCTGATTGTGCTGAAATTTGTTTGTGTGTATTTGAGAGCGTGTATTTTCCATGATTCGAGCAAGTAAAGCCTCTGGCATTGTGCATCACTCAGTTACGAGCATTGAAAATTGATGCGGAACTCGTTGAAAATGTTGATGTTGTTGTCAGTCGTGGTCACGTTTTTGTACACACGCTATATACACACATACATAAATATGGTTATCAGCAGAGCCGCATGGTCCTATGACTGATTAGAGAGAACCATGTGCATACACTGAGGAATGTCGATCTGAAAAGGTTCAATAAATATCTTAACATTTGCGAAAATTATACTTACAGTGGCAAGCGTCTTCAGTTTGAAATAAACTCAAGTAGTTATTATAATTAAAGTATCTTTGTGAAGGGTATTAAAATGTAGTTTCTCTTGCCAATTGCAATTATTTTACCTTAATGAAACTCTAATATTGCATGCATACTTTTAGGCATGCCTTGAAAGACTTTATTTATTGCCCACATTGTACCACTGTACCTGTACCCTGTGAGATTTGTTGTTTGCGTGTATTGCTTGAATCTGTATTGATTTTTATTGCTTTCTTCGTTTCTTTCGTTCTTTGCAGTTGCCAAAGGTTCAATGAACTCAGTGAGTCGTCAGCAAAGACGTCGCAATGCCCGGCTGCCTTTCAGAATGCAGCAAACCTTGAGAAGCCGGCTATCGTCATCGTCAGCAGAGTCCGAGATGAAGCGGGGGTGTGACATGGAAATCGATGAGGACGCCAATGCAGACAATAACGAGACGAGCATTCAAATATCACGCACACATTCCAGCAGCAACAACAACATCAAAACAGTATTACAGCCCTCAACAGTCAGCAGCAGCAACAACAATAACAACAACAGCAACAACAACATCAGCAACAGCTTCTGCTTTGATAGCGGCAACAGCAAGACATCAACAACAGCCAAACTTTGTGATCAAATGCCGAGTGCAGATGATATTGATGAGGACGATGAGGAGGAGGATCAGGGTGATGGGGACAGCGGCTATGAGTTTGCCCTAGAGCCAATCAAACAGCCGCAAATCCACCATCAATATCATATAAATAACGAGGGTCTCCTCTCCATTGCTCTAAAGACTATCAAGCTCGTGCAGCGCAACAAGTTGCTCCAGAAGCGTTTGGCACAGTTGCAGCTGGAGACGTCCGAGTTCATTGCCTCGGTGCTGGCCAATCCAGAGAATCGGCATTTTCGTGACAAGAACACCGTTAAAACGGACCCGCTCAACAAAGTGAGCAACGTATTGCTGCGTCACTAGGCGACAAGAAATGATGAGAAAGTGCTGCATACTTTTGGGCGGTAGACAGAAAATGCCTCATTCCACTGTGTCACAGAATTTGATTCCGCCAACAACAACAGTTGGTGTCGCAGAAAAAGCATATTTGTAATTAGTATTTAGAATGGGTCAATTGTATCAAAAGCCCCATTACATATATCCCTCTTTGGAGTATGAAGTTCCCTTAATGTAATGCGACTCGGATTACTATTGAGTTGAAATGGAATTCTGTGACATTTGGAATTGAGTTATGAGCAATTCGTACTGATTATATTTATATAAACAAAACAATGAAAGCAAAATGTAAGTTTTACATTTTGATTATACAAAACAATACTTAAACATAGACATGAAAATGAAAATCTATTTATGAAAATCGGAAAAAGTGAAGAAATAAATACTTTTATAGAAGTAGTTCCTAAATATGTTTATGTTCAACATTTTTACATCCAAACATTAATTTATAAATATTTAAAAAGTCTATTAGTAATACCTAGTGTTTTAGGATTTTACAACAAAAAAAACAAAAAAAAAACCAAACCCAAAATCTGGCATCATAATTTTAGAACTACGACGCTTTTGGCTTTATACAGTAAATAATTTAATTAAGTTAGCGTTTATTCAAATGCCAAGCAATTTGTTCATTAAACTAAGCCTAGCAAACCCACTATACGTAATACGCAAATAACTGATCGTCAGAACCATTATCAATTAACTATACACAGATCGGCTAAGTTGATAGCTAAACTAATCATTAAATCCGAGCAGACCCAAAACAATTTGAGAGTAACATATTCGAATTCTGAATACTAAATACATGCACATGCATTTGACAAAATTGTAACATTTAATTTACATTTGCTACATAACTAAATGCTATAACTATAATAGATTAGCAAATAGTCAACAATATTGAATAATCATCATACAAATAACAAATAAATTTCAATTTATTGAAGTGAAATATTAAATAAACGCTTTCGTATATTTGCTGATAATGTGAACTTGCTTATAGTATTGTGAATTTTTAACAGAAAACTGAATATCATAGAAGTATATAATAATAAAAACCTTACCATGGTTACCTACACTTAATGGTCATGTCAATAACACCAATCAAAGCGTTCAAATACCGTCTCGTAATATGTCGTTTTGAGTCTGTCAACTTACTCATGAAAATGATGTTGGCAGGGGTGTTCCAAGAAATGTTAACCGTGGACTATTTGGGAGTATACTAAGAAACACGGAGTGAATAATAGGATAAATGGAGAGAAGAGAATGTAGCATTATTAGTCGAGTGGTTTATGTTATTTTAAATAATTTTCCTTCTGCTGATTTTCGGAACACCATCTAACAAATTCAAACAAATTGTTAGTCAATATGAAATTACACTTGAATTGTTTCAAGTTCAACTCTCCTCTCCCATTGAGTACCATTCAGCGGTTTTCGGCTTTTTGATTATGATTATGAGTCTTCTGTCTTCTGTCTTCTGCACGTCGCTCGAATCTAACGTTTCATGTTTATTTTTGGATGCACACTTAACGCTTTCAGTCACCTGTCAGCTTTGCAATCATAAATATGTACCCCTGGCATTTATTATTTGGCCTAACGATTTGACATTTTGCCATTGTTTTGCATACCCTGTAGCTTTAAAATGCATGAGAAGTATATAACAATATTGGGAAAGTTAAAACAATAGTATTTAGATCTTATAATGTATAAGAATATAAGAATCAGCTGAAATTGATTCGATATGTGAAAGGAGTATCTATTAGTCGGGCATCCCAATTGAGTAATTTCATGTTGTATATGTTGTTGCAACTGCTATTGTTATTAGTGTTAAAGGCATTTTTTTGAGTTTTATTGATGTTGCTGCTTTTTGTGGGCGCTGCTCACGTCTTCATTTTTTAACGGCATTTCGTGTTAGACACGTGATTTATGAACAGCAGACACATTATAGTGACCAGACGAGACCGAATTCGAACTCGAATCCGACTCCAACTCAAAAGAGTACTTGACACTGAGTAGGCGTTTATTTCGAACAGCTCTGAGAATTGTTGCCACCTTTTGAAATCGCTGTTGAAATTGAACTTGATTTGCGCTTATGGTCACACTGTCTGAGATTGGTAATTTATTTATTTATTTATTTTTTTTATTTGAATTATTTTTTTGGTGTTTGTGATTGTGCTTATAATGTTAATTTGACCAGCTTGCGGCGTGGAAATGTGGTTTGTTCGTGTTGTTAACGGTGGCCAGTGTAAAAATGTTAACATGAAGATATTAGGCGATCTTATGGGATGGCCTTGGCAAGGTCGTTGGCTAGCCGGTTATGTGGATGTACGATTAGAGTAAAGCAATTAATTGCTATTTATTTTCACACCTATTTTTGTGGTACACTTTTTATGACCTAAAATTGCCTATAAATAACATTTTCAAGAGCACTCATGGACAATGCGATTTCAATTGCAATTTTACGTTTATGCGACTTAAACTTCTGACGAAACATATTTGATTTATATAGTAGTTTCTCCATATAATGCATTTGTTGAGCCGTGCTCAAAACATACATTAGCTAATCAATTAACATGTGCAAAATGCATGCAAATATTTAATAGTGCTTGTAAAATATTATGAAAAGAAGCTAGGTATCGAGGTTGTTCTACAAATTTTATAAATACGATTGTTGATATTTGTTTTTTAGCCAATGTTAAGAATCTGAGAACTTTGGACGTGTAATCAAAGTCTACAACTTCAAAGACGCGGAATTGAATTTTAAATTCTCATATTACAGAGTCAATATTAAACAATAAATTAGCTAAATTAAATATTGATAAATGCTCTCTGGCTTTGAATTTATTTTGCTATTCTCAATACTTTTTTTCGAAAACATTTCCGATTTATTGTTAATTGAACACATCTGGATAATTTATCTGTTTTATTGGCAAAAGTATTTAAGTTTCTAGAAATATTAACTATTAAAGTTAACAATAAATTACGAATATTATTAAGATTTTATAATTAATCAGTAACACTACATATTTATTTTAAGAACTGATTGGCATAAGTTCACATGCTTCTATTATTAACACAACAACTGTTATATATTTTTTCCAATTCTTCTTTCATTCGCTTCTGCATAGATGAATCTTGGAGACATCAACACATTCTATTGTATCTCCCTCTCAACAACAACAACAACAAGACAAGACAACTTATAAAATAAGACTTGCAAGAAACTGATCGTTGAGTGAATGCCTTAGACCAAGGCTGTCTATATAGTATATAGTAAATGTACATATGTGCAAGTACTTAATACATATTTTTATATTTATCCATTCACATTGGTCACAGCAATCAAATATTTAATGCAATTTTATTATTATTTCCATTCATTTGATATGCTTATATGTTTATAGACACTGGTACAGGGTATTAAAAAACTCAACTCTTTTCCATTTATATATACAGTTGCTATTTCTGTCTCTGTTGTATTTCGGATACCGAAAATGCTTAATCATGGGGCGTTATGAGTTTATTATCGAGTAGACTATCACATTTTTGTGACACTATCAGAAAGCAAAGATCAGAAACATTAATTTTCTTAATTGAATTAAATTAGCAACGTTTTGTTTTAGCTTTTGAGCATTTATCAATTAGGACTATGAGCTATTGATCAGTTGAGTGTGAATATGAGTGCGTAGTGCGAGTGTGAGTGTGTGTACTCGATTCAAATCAAATACTAGCCAATTTAACAGTTGCCCAGTCATGCAAAATGAATATGCATAAAATCTGTGCAAATAACAGCTATGGAAGTTTAAACAAAGGCAACGCAAAATGCAATTTGTTTGACTTTTTAGCAATAAATCCTATAGGAAAAAAAGAAGAAGAAGCAGATGAAAAATATTAAATTTGTTGCTGCGGTGGTACTGAAGGTCGAATACGCCAAAACCTTGATTATGAAAGTGGCAACAAAAGCAGCTCAAGTTGGAATTCAAACGAAGAGTGTATTTCTGCTGTTGTTTCTGTTTATATGGCCATTAATGAATCTGACTTTAATGTTGTCCCCATGCAAATTATAGCGCTAGAGTTTTAGATTTGTAATCGTTGCCGCATGAAGTCATCAGCATATAAGCGACAAGCTATAAGATACACCGAGATAGGAGAAACAACAGGGATAAACGCAGTGCTGCACGACATTGAACTTGAACAGTCAACAAGATAGTTAAATACTCGTACAATGCATAGCGGAAGCACTGTAGATCATCGCATAATGTGTTCACAGCCATTTGTTAATCGAAGAGCACTAAATTTTGGATTAGCACATGCTTGACTCGGGCATGCTTATGGCCATTAAAGCGGGTGCTAATGAAATTTTCAGCCAAAATATGCAAAAATTTCGAATGTGACTAACACAACATACCCAACATGCTGTGCCGCCTGCCGAAACGGGGCAAAAAAGATGCCGAAAATAGTTTTCAAAAGAAAACTGAAAAAAATGTAAATAAACTTGCATGAAATTTGCAAGTTCAGATGATGAACTTGAAAAAATAAACAAATAAAGATACGCGCCAAAGCCTGCCCAACTGTTTAAATGTATCTTTGCAACTGTGGTCGCTGGTCCGGCACTGCGGACTGCGTGTTGTCGCAAACGTAGCGCCAATCTGACCGACTTAACCGGCAGCTACCTGTCTTGACTCGTCCGGCTTAGGCTTCAACGTTGCATGCGTCGCCAGCCGCGATTCATTCAGCCAGCGGACAGCAACGCGCGCGCATGCGCAGTAGCAATCGAGTTCAAACTGCCCAAAAAAAGAAAATAAACACAAAAACATAAAGTATTTCAAATATCTGGAGTCTCGTAGGTGTCGTGTATCTAACGAAGGAGAGCAACACGTCCATTGCGTAAGTGCATTCTAAATGCAAGCGAATAAACGTGTTTAGAATTTCACAACTCATTTGAGTTGTCCTACATATATTTGGTGACTTTCAGCCGGATCTGTGGACTTGTGTGTGTGTGTGTGTGTGTTGTTGTTGACGCAAGTTGTTAACGCGATAAACGTATGTGATATATATTGCAAAGTAGAATTTGTGTTCTGCGAAATGTGTGCAAATAACTTGATAAATGTGTGTGTGTGCAAATATGCAAAGTTTGGTATATTTATACATCTTATATCATTTCAATGATAAATTATACTTATTAAATGTTTCATTTTGCAAACGAAGGAAACACTCAGACATTCTCTAAATCAAATCTCCTATCTGATAACAATTCTAAAAACTAATTTAAAATGTAATGCAATCTGTGATAACTTCAAACATTTCAGACATTCGTCTCGCCAGTTGTAAAAACTTGGCTAATTGGCCACAGTTAATAAACTTAAGTGTATGGAGGAGCACAAACTCAATTAAGGCGATAGGCACTGGGCAAGTGGCATGAGGCAAAGCTTCGCTGTTATCGCTGATTGAAAAAATTGTTGTCATAAATAATAGTATATATATATTTTTGTAATTATTGCTAACCTGTTTTTTTTTGTTGGCCCATTTTAAGACACTTGCTACAAATTACAGTCTGTTGTAGGCTACATGAGAATAACATTAACGAGCGCATTGCCCTTCGATGGTTAATAACCCTTGAGACCCTTGGCGTAGGTCAGTTCTGTGCGGGAGACCGTGGACCGGTTATTGATAGGCTTCCCCTTAAAGCCAGCAGAGCAAATTGCTATGACAAAAGAAGTTAACCTGCCCAAGCACAAGATGTGATGTATTACAGTGTCTGCTTGTGTGTGTGTGTGTGTGTGTATGTGTGTGTTAACAGCATATCGAAGGCTGTGCACGTAAAAGAACTTAAGCTCAAACAAAAGCAGATGTATCTATATCTTGGCATTGTTATTTGTGTCTGCAACTCGAAAAAAGTTGCCTTGCCCGATTTCTGGCAGCCTATTGGGGTTAATTGAAAAACCATTTTTTCTCTCTTTTGTTGTTCGTGCAATTTTTGCCAATAATGGACTTAAATGCTAAAAAATCCCCAAAGCCAAAAATTTGAACATTTCATTTACATATAAAGCATTTATTTTTGCCACCCACTATTTCTAGTAATTTAATTTAATTTATGCTTCTCCTGCTGCGGGGTATAACCGATTGAGCATGAAACTTGTTGCTTATAACATGTAATCAATATTACATTGAAGCTGTTAAATAGTTTTGAAAACAATAACAAAATCTTTAGATGAGACAATTTAAATTATGGTTTAACTGATTTATTTATTAGTCACTCAAATAATTGAATTGCTTAAATACAAATAATAATTTAAAATATTTAAATTATAGTTTAATTAAATTAAAAGAAATACTAATTACAATTGTTCACAAAATGCAAGAGCATCAATTAGTCGCCTCGCTGTTAAACTGCGCCCTTTCTCGCCTTTTATACATTTTGCATTTTGTTTATATTTGTTATTGATTTTGATTGTGACGCTGCGTCTCTTATGGACATCCGCGTGCGCTTTATGGGTCAGCGTGAATGGGTAATTATGTTAGCTGGGATTGCGCTCGAATTATTTTGTGTATTTTGCTTTGGTTACTTCTTCAGTTTTTCTGTTTTGATCGCGAACCGGTTAGCGATCTTTCTTTCGTTTTATTATTCGCAAATATATTATTATTTTTATTGAGTGAATTGATGTAAACTGAAACTTGTTGAACTTGAGCTAAAAAAAGGAAATCATTTGCCTGTTATCAAAGAGTGTGAGAGTGAGCGAGAGAGAGAGAGAGAGAGAGAGACAGAGAGATAGGCCGAGTATCATCATAGAGGCGGTGGGGCGTGAAATGCGTTTTGGCCAGAACCAACTGCAAATAAGTGAAATCGAAGGTTGCCACAATTTGCAGCCTATTGTTAATATGCATCTAGAACGTTTTACTAATTAGCATTCCTGTTCTCTCTGTGTGTAAGTGTGTGTGTGTATGTGTGTGTGTGTGTGTATGTGGGTGTGTGCGCGCGTTCTCTTGCAGATACAGAGATACAGATACGATAACGATGCGTTTCATGTTCTTGCTGATGCTCTGGACTTGCTTCGAGTGCAGTCATTGCCAGCAGCTGGTCGATCTGCTGCGTGATTTTGAGACTTCGTTGCTAAACA
This sequence comes from Drosophila macrospina, assembly GCA_035042075.1. NCBI lineage: Eukaryota > Metazoa > Arthropoda > Insecta > Diptera > Drosophilidae > Drosophila > Drosophila macrospina. The sequence continues at coordinate 1,483,959 of JAWNLW010000574.1, read as the reverse complement.
CACGCATTCCGGACACCACGAACTTTCTGCCGGAGTATGACTTTATCATTGTGGGAGCCGGATCGGCGGGATGTGTGCTGGCCAATCGGTTGAGTGAGATTAGAACTGCTCGGGTGCTGCTGCTGGAGGCGGGTGATCAGGAGACATTCATCAGCGACGTGCCCCTAACGGCGGCTCTGACGCAAACTACACGCTACAATTGGGGCTACAAGGCGGAGTCCACGCCAAATGCCTGCCAGGGCTTGCGCAATGGTGTCTGCAATTGGCCCAAAGGACGTGGCGTCGGTGGCACCAGTTTGATTAATTTTATGTTGTATTCACGTGGCCATCGCCGAGATTATGATGGTTGGGCAGCTGCCAACAACTCGGGCTGGTCGTATGCGGAGGTCTTGCCGTATTTCAAGAAGTCGGAACGCATTGGCATCTCTGATTTGTATAAGTCGCCGTATCATGGGCTTCATGGAACGCTGGACGTGCAGTACACGGATTACAGGTCGCGTCAGCTAAAGGCTTTTCTCAAATCGAGTCGTGAGTTGGGCTACGAGATAACCGATATCAATGGGGAGCAGATGATGGGCTTTTCCCGGGCACAGGCCACCATACGTCAGGGTAGACGGTGCAGCACCAGCAAAGCCTTCATACAGCCCGTGGTGCAGCGTCGTAATCTTCACATTTCCATGAAGAGTTGGGTCACCAAGCTGCTCATCGATCCCACCACCAAGGTGGCTTTCGGTGTGGAGTTCACCAAGCAGCGTCAACGTTTTGTGGTGCGTGCCAGCAAAGAGATCATTCTATCTGCCGGCGCCATTGCCAGTCCACAGCTCTTGATGTTGTCCGGCGTGGGTCCAAGTGCCCATCTCCAGGAGCACAACATACCGGTCATTCAGAACCTGCCAGTTGGCTACAATCTGCAGGATCACATCACACTCAATGGCTTAGTGTTCATGGTCAACGATTCCACGGTGAACGATGCACGGCTTCTCAATCCCCAGGACATCATTCGCTACATATTTGCCGGCCAGGGACCGTACACCATTCCCGGAGGAGCTGAGGCATTTGCCTTTGTGCGCACACCCAACTCTAGCTTCGGTGAGTCAGTAGGCAGTACTTAGCCCGCAGTTATCAGCTTATCTTATCAGCTTTTCCAATGCCCTACAGCCAAGGATTACGCGGACATGGAGTTGGTTTTGGGGGCAGGCTCGCTGAGTGGTGATCGCTTTGGCACTCTACGTGATTTGTTGGGCATCACGGATCAATTCTATGAGAAAATGTTCGGAGATATGCAGCACATGGAAACGTTTGGTCTGGTGCCGGTTCTCCTGCGACCCAAAAGCACTGGACGCATCTCGCTGCGCAGTCGCAATCCCTTCCACTGGCCGCGCATGGAACCCAACTTTATGCAGCATCCGGACGATGTGCGCGCCATGATCGAGGGCATTGAAATGGTAGAGTGTTCAATTTATATACTTCCAGCAACTGTTCAAAGTTATTGTCGTATTTCAGATCCTTCAGCTGTCGCGCACAAAGTCCATGCAGCAGATTGGCACCCGCTTTCATGATCGTCCCTTTCCCGGCTGTGAACATCTGATATTTGCCAGCCACGACTATTGGCGCTGTTGCCTGCGGCTCTACGGCTCCAGTCTGCAGCATCAGTCTGGCACTTGTAAGATGGGACCCTCCACGGATGCTTCAGCTGTCGTCGATCCAGAGCTGAGGATTCATGGAATTCAGCATCTTCGTGTGGCAGACGCTTCAATTATGCCTCATGTCCCAGCTGGCCACACGAATGCGATTGTCATCATGATTGCCGAAAAAGCTGCGGACATGATCAAGAATGCGTGGCGTATGAAGATAGCTCCATTAGATAAGTAGGCGTGGCCAACTATCCCTTAGTAATTTATATTTATTGCCTAGATTGTGTACGAGTCATTAGCTTAAGCGGTTCAAAGTTTATATATTGTGATATTATTATAATATCATTGTCATCATAATAATGTATTGTTGTGAAAGATGTTTTCTATTTTACGCTTGCCCAAAAAGTATTCCTCACCCAAATTGGTTTGACTTTTATTTCTCGTTTTATATGTTTATCATATTCATTTGTGTATATTTTACTCTATTCAAATTTCCTTGCTGGCCCGCCAATATGTAATTGCAGCCCTGCAATACAACGACATATGGTTGTCCCCCTCGCACGCACTCTCACTAGTCTGTTCGTTTGTTTGGTTTGGAATTTCATAGCAGTAAGCTTTGAGCCTTGAACGCCTGGCAGTTCACATTTTATCCAAGAGATGGCGCTGCTTACATGTAAAATGGATTTATGAATGTTAATATTCATATAATGTATGTGCAAGTATTTACAAATAATTACTATTTGCCCTATACTCGAACTTCAGTATAATGAATTCACATAGTTTAACACCACATGACCACAATCTTCATATGATCCTATAGATGCATAGGTGCTACCATATGTTCTTTCTTTTAACACACGCACACAACATATGTATTGAGTTTTTAATGCGGATAATACTTGAGTTTCATAAGTATAATTTAATTATTTCTATTTCTATATCTATTTTAAATAATTAAGTATTTTTGAATGGTTACCAGCCAAGTGTTAAGTTTGTTTTGATTTTACGTCGCGTTCTTTGCGCAGACGCTGCAACTGTCATTTGCGGCTGGCGTTGCGGCGCTGTTGCTGTCGCTGCTGATGCCGCTGCCGCTGCCGCTGTCTCAGCGTACGCAGTCGACGCTTGCAACACATGTACCGTAGTTGAATCTAGTACTTTGGCGGCTTTCAAATGCGGCACAGCGTAACGCGAGCAACAAGGTAAAACAGAATGTAATAAGATGAATTGACGAAAAACTACGCGAATTTTAATAAAAACAATGAGAATCTCAAGTCAAGTGGAAGTTGCTAAAATTATTGAAAATCGACGAAAATGTAGGTTAATGTGGAGGTGAATACGAATGAATAATAAATAATATTATATCATAAGTACACACACATGCACAGTTAATACCAACACGTGGCGTCTGCGTGTGTGTGTGTGTGTGTGTGTGTGTGTGAGTGTTTGTGTGTGCGTGTGAGTTGTGTGCGTGTGTCAAGAAATAGAACAACACAAAAAACTTTATTACGTTTGACTCGACTGCAGTGGGCGTTTGAGCTAAGTAAAAGTAAAAGCAATTTTGTTTCAGTCTCCACCGTTATTTGGCTTTTTTGTTTTAGTGAAATTAACTATTTTTATGAACCCATTCACCCACAAACAAGCGCGCACAACCACAGGGTACATATCCAGACGGCTTTGTGTGCCTTACTGAGGATTTTTGCTCGACTTTAATTGCCGCTCAGGCAAGGCCTCTTCTGGCAGCAGTCAGGCTTTTACAGTCTTTTCATTTGAAAAGAGTTTAGCCTACATTGCCAGTCGGCTACCTAGGATATGAGCAATATTTTAATTAAACGTTAAAATATTGCCACAGACTGTCACAACTTATAAGTATGCTAAGTATGCTAAATAACTGAAGTACTCCTACTCGAGCGATTTGCCGCCGTCAGCAAATCGTATTTGAATCGCTAAGTGCTCTTCGCAGGCAACAGAAAGCGACGTCAAGTGGCTGAGATTAAAACGTGGCACATCAATTATATGATTTAATCACCATTAGTGAGTATTTATATCTCTTGTGTACTTAACAAATGTTTATCCTACTATAAATCAAGAATTCCTATGAATAATACGCTCATTCCGACACTCTCAATTCTCAAGCAATGAGATTATCGTAAGAAGCTTATTATCGAATGTGCGATGGATAATGGAAGTGTTGCTATATGTGTGGCAGTGTTGATAATCTCTGACGTGGCGCATTGGGAGCACACAATAATATTAACTTTAACTAGATATTAGTTCTTTGTGTGCAAAGTGTGGCTAATTCCCATTGAAATCAACTCATTTGCAAGCAATTGGCGTTGAATTCTAAATGCTAATTTCGCATTCGTATATTTAAGCCCAATGTTGGGCTGTCTGTAAAGCTGTCATTGTGTCACTCTGTCAACCTGTCCTGCCCCTGTTTCGTTTCTTTTTTAGGTGTCCTTCAAACAGCTACAGAGCCACGTCCATTTGGCATATTTAATTATCTGTCCATTCATCAGCATGTTTGGGTTTTGTCTTTAATTTGCAGCTCCAGAGTTGAAATAATGGCACCCGCATAAATTGCAGGGAAAACAAACACAAAAACGCACAGTTGCGATAATAATAAAAGAGTAATAAACAATAAAAACGAGAGAAACGAGAGAAACGCTACAACAGGCTGAAAGGCACGAAGCATTGCCAAGTGAGGCAGTCGCATAAATGGAATGACAATGAATGCGGCCACAGTTGTTGCCTTTTCACACACATGTGAGCAAGGTGAGGTACACACATACACACACACACCCACACACACACACACACAGACACACTCACATCTACACTGGGTCAGCCTGCGGCTGCGGCGCCCCAACACGAGCAAAAAAAAAAAGGCCAAGGCAACGGAGGCGGTCACAAATGTTGGCACAAATGTCATGCGTTCGCATTGCAACTAAGCTAAGTAGTGGCTGAGTTTTGAAGCACGTCACATTACGTATACGCCCCATATTATGTTAACCCCATCCCAGAAACATTGCGTATACGCAAAGTTGCCACAAGAATATTACCAGCAGTCACGTAGCAAAGCAAATTCTGCGCCGCTATTTTAGTGTGTGTTCGTGACTTGCCGTGTGTTCTCTCTCCACTCTATCTCCCTCCCTCTTTCTCACTCTCTCCGTCTCTCTGTGCGATTCCCTTATCAGCCATCATAATAATTGTTGGGGCAATTCTCTGGCACTAAACTCACGCTATCCGCGTGTAACATAAAAGTACACACACACACATACATACGCACAGTGCATGCATACATGTATGTGTATATGTGGAGCAGTCAACACGCAACCATTTGGTCAGTCAGTCACATTCATTGTGGCCAGTTGGAATGTTGCCCAAGGCGCTCGGTCCGAGGCATAATTACACACGCATTTGGTGGTCATAAAAAGCACATTTGTGCAGATGTACAAAGCATAACTGTGAACAGTGCAAAAAAGAAAACAAAAATAAAATAAGGAAAAACCAAATGGAAATGGGAGAAGGAAAAGACGGGGTGCGGGCTAATGAAAACTCACCAGTTATATAACTATCAAAAGAATTTAACGTTCGCTTCATATCTCGCAATTATATTACTATTCTTATTAAAATGAACAATACATTTTTTGTTTGTGAATAATAATTATTAATTTGTAAATAATATTTTCATATAGATTAAGTATCAATATTACTTTTCAACATATTCATTTTTTACGACTCCTGATAACTTGAAACAGTGAACTTAAAGCACATCTACACACTTTCATATACGTTAATTGTTGAATAACCATTTTTGTTATTTATCCTTTGCTTGGCAAATGATGACAAATGACTGTAACTTATGAGCCATAGCTCTAAGCTGTAGTTTGCATGCCATTGAGTCCGTGGATTATCAGGCTCAGGCACGAAATCTTATGAGAATTTGAGTCCGTTCTCAGCTATGTGGTAATCAATAATGATTTATGCATAAAACCATTTGCGTTTGTTATTTGGAATTTTACACATAGCGTAGCTTTAAAATGAAATTATTCGCATGCCTTTCGGTGAATGCCGATGTCAAGGCGTAAAATCCAAAGTGGAGCAGAGCAAACCAAATCGTCCAGAGGAAACGGGCAATTCCTTTTGGTAAATGTCGCCATTGCGTTGTTTGCTTCCCTTTTTTGTGCACGCAATGTAATGGTAACGTTTTTATGCCAAACCCAAGCAAAGACAACATCCTTTGACAGTCGGTTGTCTGCCCGGCACTCTTTGGCTATTTGAACAGGCAAGCAGCCCCCCGGCGTCCAAACAATATCAGAATGAAAGCAGATCCAACAGAAAATTGCAGTTTAAATTTGGACAAGCCTGGAGGCTTGGCTGGACTGTAGACAACTGGCAGCTGGCAACTGTCAACTGGTTTAAAGTGAAGTGAAGTTGTAATGCGAGTGTCTTAACATGGCATAACTTTAAAGAGCCCTGAGAAATGATTGTACTTTTTCATCATTGCAATAAACAATTCCATTAAACGACAACGCCTGATGGCCTGAACCCTTGAATTGCTTGCGAACTTTCCAATCAAACTGCAACGCCTGCCATGATATATGAAAAGCAAACACGATCCATGTCACTCTGATATTATGGAGGGACAAGGGGCTCTAAACTGTTCATGGGGCAATGAAAACAAACGACGCAGCAGAAGCTATATCAAATATGTATAAAGCAAACAAGCTGCAAGCCCATTGCTGACCATTCACCACGTGGGGGGAGGAGTACCACATCCATATGGATGAAGTCAATGGCCACTCACTCAGTTGACTCATAAATATGTTTTCATGTTGGAATATGAACGATTGCTACAACTATAAATGTAATGCCTCAACTGATTTCAATTTTACAGTCAATAATAACAAACGAGTATGACTTTGATGGCTCGTTTCCTTTTATCTCTGTACGGCTGAGGTCATCTCTGCTCAAATTCTATAAATATTCAAATCGAATGCAATTTAAATCATTCAAATCATAGTATGGCTTACTTGTCGTATGCTCAATAATTTGGCACATTGGCCGCAATTGATTGCATAAATTACAAGTGATTTCATTTGTTAAGTTAAGGATTATTAGGTTGTGCTTGTGTGTGTGTGTGTTTGTGGTGCAGTAATAATGAGCTGAAGTGAACATTTTTTATCTGTTAACCTATTGACATTTTACCAGCAGTAATATAATTCAGATAGGAGCAATTCTCAGGCAATTTTACGCAATTCTCATTAGACACAGAGGCGAGGCAACAAACTGTAATTAAATTGCAAAAGCCGTTCTCCTTCTTTGCTGAGCACTCTCACAATTATATTTGCAAATTAACCACAAAGCAGACTAACGGGATGACTGACTGCCGTTCTAGCAGGAAACAGCAGTCAGTGGCAGTGTTGACGGAAGCGGAAGTCAACCATTCCTTGCTATACCTTTCTCTCTCATGTCCTCTTTCTTGATGCTCCTATTCTGTGACCAAATGAAGTTTACCTTTTGTGCATTGCATTGTTCTATTCTTGTCTGCGGCTCATAAATATATAAAATGTTGTGACATCCCTTGCCATTGTCCTCGTTTAATGACTGTCAATGTGCTTGTTAGTTGCAGCCGCTGTTCACTGCCTTATCTGTGTTTGGCCGGACTTAATTTCATTTCGTGGCTACCTTTATGGCCATATAACAGAGTCAACGCTTATAACTAGGCAAAGTGAGAGTTTCCCTCATTTCCTGGCCAATAGAGATGAAAGCAACTCAATTAGATGCTTTCTTCATCTCATAACATAGATTGTACTTTTGTTCCACTCAACATCTCAAATCTTTAATGGCTTCAGATATATTTTTTTCTGTTTTCTTTGTTTGGGTGTGGCTAATCTGTTTTATATGGGAGGCTCCTTAAACTGCCCTGGGGCGCACATTAAAAATGAAAAATGACAAAGCCCTCGAAACCAAAAGTCAGCTAGACAAACCTCTTCCCTTGTATCTGCCTTCTTCCTTCTATTGCCTTCACAAAGAAGGCTCCTCAATGGTATGCCATTAATTTCTTAATCTGCTTGTAAATGGCGGTGAAAATAGGAGCAGAGAGAGAGAGAGAGAGGGAACAGATTCGGCATTTAATGCCAGGCACGAGCGTATATATTTCATGCGGATTCTAATTGCGGGTGCTCATTAGGCTCAAGGTCAGCTTAGGTAGGTGCTTTATGTAGGAAGAGTGTGGCATGTTATTAGCTAACGAAGGAAACAGCAACATTATGTAAAGGAATTGTTAGTTATAAAATAAGGTTGCAAAAGGAAACTAAGTACATGTCCTTTAGAAACCCTTGTAAGAAGACACAGAAATTCTTTTGTCTGCTGCTGAAACCGAATGATTTATTATGATTTCAACTTTGACAATGATAATCTTCGACTTGAATTTGCTATGGGTGTCTTCTGCAGTAAACGGTAGCTGCCTTCTGTTCGAGTCCCATGATTAAGCACACTGCAAATTCGATATTATCGGCCAAGTCATCACTACCTCTGCCCCCTTTCCAGGGCCCCTCGATGAGCTGACAAGGGTTCAAAATGTCACAGGCGACAAAAAAGCCAATCCAAGGGCAGACAAGCAAATGTAGGCCCAAAGTTTATACAAAGGTCTCCTTCTTCCTCCGTTTTCTGACCGCTCTCTCTTTCTCTCTCTCTCTCTCTCTCTCTCTCTCTCTCGCCCTATCCTTAAATAGTCGCGTGTGTCTTTGTCCTTAATGGCCTGGAAGTAAATGCCACATAGCGTCCATTATGCTGCTCAGCTTTGAATTTCAATCAAAGTTAACAAAGTTGCTCGCTCTTTTTTATACTTTGCCATGTCACCGGCTGAATTTCAATTTCTGTCAAATTAGCTTTAAATAAATACAAGTTAAACAACCAACAGGAGCAGCCATTCATCGCTCAATGAAAACTTCCTCTGGAATAGTCCAATTATTAAATTAGGAAACTTTGTCTGGAAAAGTTTCTCTTATTAGTTTCCAACGGACTGAAGTGGCGATTCACGTTGCTAGTTAATTGTAATTAGAATTCGTTTGTCAATTTTCATTGCATACTTTTCAACCCATTATTTATTTGCTCTCTTCCCGTTGTCAACGAGGGGTAAATGAATTTCATACAGGACCATATGTACACAAGTACACACACACACACTTACTCACATACACACACTCATGTGCGGAAAATGCATTTGCATAACTGCAACGTTGGGGCAACTTTGATGTCGTGGAAAATGGAGAAAACTGTATTTGCAATTTGCAGTTAAGCTTTGTGTGTGTGTGTGCTGTGTGTGTGTGTGTGTGTGTGTGTGTGTGTGTGTGTGTGTGTGTAATTGCTGTGATCCCCTCACATACAGATGGGTATGCAAATATCACAAAATATGAAATACATGAGTTCAAAGCTGCCCAGTCAGTTATTTAGTTATTCGCTACCATAATTTCATTAAAAATAGTGAAACGCTTGTTTAATTACTTTTCTCTTCAGTTTTCATATTTATTTTTTAACAAAGTAAACAAAAAACTAATCAAAATGCAAATGAAAATCAGTTGCAAGCAAACATTTCATTTTAAAGTAATTATTGGAACTTAAAAGCTGAAAAACTATTTAATTCGCATTTATGATATCAAATTGAATTTCTAATGAATAGATACAAATAAATTCTACTTTATCATGAATGAACAAACTAAATGATCACAAATTTCTTTTCGCTTTTCTAATTGTGTGTTCGCTTTGAAAGCCAATTAACTGTGTTCTGTTTACTACTTTCTCTTCTGTCCTCACTATTTATGGGCCATGGCCGGGGGTATTTTAACGGCTAACAGGAAACGGAAAACGTTTAATGGACGCACACTCCAACAATTTTGGAAGCTCACGCAAGCGACCTCTTTCTGGGAATTATTCATTCAAAATGGCCGACGACTTATGACGGGTTATGAAGGGGATTGGGTTTGTGGGAGAGGATGTTTGCGGACGGGCTTATTGCCATGCTTACCGTTAGTTAAGCACTTTAGCGGATTTTTGCAATCATTGTGGACATATCAAGTGGTTCTCCAAATGCCAGATGCCAATTTATATGTCCCCATATGCAGATCGAAGCCCTTAAAGGACCATAATCTGCAATCATTGCCATATTTCTGCCTGTGTTAAAACAATTGCAGCGGGCAGGTAACCACTCCACTTGATTGTCAAACCACCAAAACCACCAAAACCACCAACACAACTGCAACACGCATGGGCTGCATTTGTGGTTGCCCTGAGGTACGCACTTTGGCCTTTGTCTGTCTGTCCGTCTGACTGTTTGGTCGTCCCTATGGGGGCATACTGTGGCCATAAATCAACAATGCGACATGCGGATTGTTGGCAATTTCACGCTGCATCCTCAAAACATTCCAATTACCGAATGGTCACGTTCCATGCCCACTGCGATAATCAAATTTCGCTGCAAGCTGCGCTAATTGCTGTGACAAATGATGGACGATTCGATTATAGACAAGTTAGAAAGCAATTTGAGGTCTGAAATTAGTTGGTTTCCTGCTCAGATAATATTATTTGCCAGGAGTTCAATCTGCAATAGTTTCAAACTTATTATTGAATAAAACTTTATTTGATTCCATGTAATGGTTTTCTTCAACTTAAGCTGTGGCACAAATGGATTGGATTGGCCATTTCAAGGCTTAAGCAGACCATATGCCCATTTGCACTTAAGAAACGCTTAAGACTCCTGCACGGATCCTGATCCGGTGCCACTGAAATGGAAGAAGACAAGATAAGAAAGGCTAAGACTGCACTCAATAGTCGCTGGGCGGAAAAGCAGCTTAAGACATTTCCCTATCGCTGCTTCAAATGCATGCAAAGCAGCTCGACAACCCTCGTATCCCCTCCATCTGCTCCTCCTTCCTCTGCTAAGTGCACTCCGAAAATTGCAGCTGCTGGCTGAGCTAATTAAGAACTTAATGATGTGACAAACTGGCTGCAGAGAGCTCCACGCGTTGGGGCACCTAATCTTCCCTTATTGAGAGCAATAGCTTTTTGAGTATTTTAGTGTGCGAGAGTGTTGACAGTTGTCAGTTGTCAGTTTTCAGTTATGCTGTGCTAGATGACACTCGACCGCAATTGGCCAACCACAAAAGCGAGCTCCTCTTGGCCTGATATCTGAGTGCTGAATGTGTTTGCCACTCAATAAGTGCCACTCTATGGCAGGGTCCTCTTCGCTTTTCTCTGTTTCCTTCTGCTGTTCACACGGTTCAGTGGCCAAACGAGGTTGTTCACTTTCTGCTGCCTGAACCACAAAGAGGTTTCGTAGGAGAATGCATTCTCATGATGTCAATTCCACGACAGCTGAGACAGAGGCCAAGAACACAAAGGTGAATCAGAGAGAAGAGCATCGAACACTCAAGTAGAAGGTAGAGCTAAGCAATGTTTGGGTATCCTTTCATCTAATTGTGTGGTTATCCTGTTGCTCCAGTTCGTTGGCCAGCTAAATTAATGAATTGGCTTCACTTTACAGTTTTATCGCGTTCTTACATTGAAGAGTTTGGAAGGGGAATAGGGAATCGGGAATCGGGGTACGTGCTTGGCACGCAAAGATGTCCTAAATGAATTGCTTTACTTTAGGTTTCATTTGCAAAGTGCCAGCTGCGGTTCTCAACTAATTGATGTAATGCACAAACTAGTGGCAAGGGAGGGATGGGTTGCGGCTTCCTTCTAATTAATTAAATTATGCTTGCAAAAAATTTGATATTCTTCGGGTGTTCTTATATTTACGTGAACTTTTAAGAGGCTTTCTTGATTAACTTGAAGAGAGTGTGCCTCGCAGGAGAAGGGGACCTTGTTCTTTCTTTTACTAATTAAAGAATTGAATTGAACTCAATACTTATGAGACTCAAAATAGATTATATATATAGATAAATACACAGAAGGTGTTTTTAAGTTAATAGATACTTGAGCAATGCAGTGATTATATTTAAGTTCCCCTCTTATTTGTATAACTAAGTCTCAATATATAAAAAGTACTTTGATTGAGAGTCCTGTCCGCTCTTTAATCTGATTTCCTTGTCAAGGTGCGTGCCACTTAACTTGACATAACAACAGGAACAATGACAGCAAATGCCATTTGCAAGTTTTCGTAGCAATCTAAATTTTTAAACAATTCCATGAATAACAAAACAGCAATCACCCAGAAGAAAAGTTATCTATTACATTCCTCTAAAGTCCTTTCCCCTCTTCTGGGGAAAGTTCTCCAAAGAAAACTCAATTTAAAGTTGAGTTCCTGAGGCTTCAGCCACATGACTCAATGACAGATTGAAAAACTGAGCAGCTGCAACCATGTGAAGTTTGTGTTGTTTAGGTGTATGTATGTGTATGTATGTGTGTGCGTGAGTGCGATGGTGTGTGGATGCGAGGGTCATAAAGGTGAGAAACCCAATAGCCCAGAGGGCAGGTGGAGCCCCATATTTCCTCAAGGCAGCCAAAGCGAAAACTCAAATGAAAATGAAAAGTTTACCGAAGCAAGGTAGAAAAGTGAACACAAAAAGGGATAATACATGTTTATACAAGACGCACACATACGTGGACAATACACACGCAAGACATGCACAAGAGAAGAGAAGAGGCTAACCGACAAGGCAATTAATTTGATGTAGTCACCTCATCAGGGAGCACACAAGGACTCACAGGGAATACAGAACAGAAACATGAAAACTTAAGCTAATTAAAGCGCTTATCAACAATGTTGCTGCCTGTGTGTGTGTGTAGGTGTGTGTACATGAGAAAATTAGAATTTCACACAGAATACAATTATGTTCAAGCTCGAAGTGTTAAGAGGGATGCTGTGGCTGCGGTTATGAATGCGCGTGTTCTTGTTGATGTTAATCGTTCTGTTTGCTGTCACCTGAATCCTGCCAACCACATTTACCATGCACACATAATATATACTATAAGATCTCTGCTTCGCCCTCTCCTCTCACGTCTCACGTCTGTTAATCTGTCAAACAGTAAAGGAAATTAGTCTCTGCGTGTCGAGAGTTGAACTTGCACATCTAATTAAGTTAATCGTCTCACGTAGACTTCACAGCATGCGTGTTTTATTTTAAAATTGTTGAGACTTTTAAGGTAGAAGTGTGATAATAGTTAAGGCTCAAGGCGAGAGACAGATGTAAATGAATTACACATTCATTGGCACAAATAATATGATTAATATCACTACACATAAGCAAACTGAGCTCAGTTCATTATTCTCTACTGTAATATTTTTATATTTTTAAATTTATATTCATGATTCAGCCCAGTAGGCATCTGCTGCAACCTCTAAGGTTCAAGAAACGCCTGTCCTGGGAAATGGATTCCCGGTAGTAACGGGACAGATTCCTGCATAAAATCTCTATGCAATAAGGAGAGTGAAGCCTCTGCTTGGGATTTTATCAGAGACTAGAATATTGCACTAGTTTGCCTGGGACTCGTGCTTAAAGTCTGCATTCCATGAGCTCCTATAAGTCACACAGGATAGGATACATTTTCAATTTATGCTTCGGCTGTAAATTTAAGCAGCCTTTTACTACATGCTACTGCATTCACCACAATGTTGCACAAAGTCGGTGAAGCGTTAAGCGGTAGCAAAGACCTAGATTTGTTGCCCAGAACACAACATTTCATGGTATTGAGGATAATAAATAAGGCAGCAACAATGCAAATGACTCACAATACATTCTAAGTGTGGGTTCTCTACATTCCAAATGCAATTGTGGCATATTATGGTGCAGCTTGTTTCTATGCAGAGTCAATTATACACAAGATTTAATTCAATTCCTGATAGTGTATAAGGAACATATGTGTAATATGATCTGTCCTCAAACATTTGTGTCTGTAATATGACCCAATGAAGGAGACTGCGTCAGTCGTTCGTCTCAAGGCGCATTGCGGGCATAATTTCTCATTATTTTTTCAGGAAGCTGATTTACAGCATTCGGAAAAACAGCATCAAAAGAGAAAGTTAAGTAAAGTAAACGCTGCCTGTCAGCTGGCATTATCCATGTCCATGGTTGTGGCCCCCTTTAAAGTACGGGCTGTCTGCCCTTGTTTGTATCTGTTTGCACGTTCCTTATTGGCATTTTGCAGCACTGGCTCTGGCTCTGGCTCCAGTTGGCCAAGCGACTGTCGCTGATGCTCATCAAACAAAGTGCATTTTGACGTTGTGCCGCAAACAAGTTGCAACAACAAGAAAAGCAATGGGAAAGCAAACTACAGCAGTTTTCTTGTATTCTCTATTTTCTATTTTCTATTTGCAACTTTTCCCACTAAATATTTCTTTAAATTTCATCCAGCGAAGCAGCACACAACAATTTCTTCTCATTTCTCTAAAAAGTATGTACTGAGTGCGCAAAACGCCGCAAAGCAATGCACAAAGCAACTGTTAAGAGTTGTGAACTTTAAATGCTCCACGGAAAATGAGAAAAGGAGAAATGGAGCAGGGGAATAAGGGAATAGGGGAATAATGAAGTGCATCTTCTGCCTAGCCAATACTCGTAATGGAAACTTTTGCATTTTCTTTCACTTATTTGGCACAAACTACGACGAATTCTCGAATTTGCCCAACTTTGTTTAACTGCAGAGAGAGAAAAACATGGATCGCAAAGCAGGAGAAAGTTTCCGTGCCTTTGTGCAAATATTTTGCACGGAAATTGCATTTGCGGTGCCGCATGCAACAATTACAACAACAATGATGAGGTTGATGATGATGGCGTGATAATTAAAATTGTGCAGAAAGACAGCGGACAGAAGGGGGAACTAGAGGGAAAGTTGTGTAACAGAGTCTCAGATGCAATGCGGCATGTTAAATGTGACAAGTACAACGGGGAGCTGTTCCAAATTGCAATGAATAAGTAATAGAGTGGAGGAGGAGAAGGGAGACAGAGGAGCGAAGGGATGAATGCATTTAATAAACAGCCAAAGTATAAAGTCAGATAGTTAAATTAATAATTGAACAAGAGAAACCATTGGAGTGTACTGCTGTTCCAGTTGCAAAGCTCCTTCAGTTCTGAAAATTACAAAATAATTTAGAGATTACTGAGAAAAGCAAATCATGTTGATGAGAATCCAACCCACAATCCTGTCTGTGCAATTGCCAATCTTTGTGTAAACTTCTTAATGTCCTGTCATTTGCAGCAAATTCAGCAATTTGAAAAGAAATTCCAAGCATTTAAGACTCCCAGTTAAGACATTTAGAATAACAAGGGCAACAACTACAGTAAAAGGACAATTCAATTTGTCTTAGTGGCAAATGCAGAAATAATTAAGGCCCGAATAATGAACTCGATAAAGTTTTTCAGCTAAATAAAATATGAACGAAACGCCATGAAATTATAAAATGCTGCAAGTAGAAAACTTGTTGCCGTTTAACTGAAAGTTTCCCTCAAGAAAGTGAAGGAAGAAGAGACGCAAGTCAAAGTTTTTCAATAAGCGGCAATGCCAAAAACAAGACTCAACATGTGTTTCACTCTGAGAAGCATTCGGGGGTATTTGGGGAGCAGTTGGGAGCTTTGAGGCAAGTGAAAGTTAAGTGAAATACGAAAAAAGTGGCGATAGAGGAAAAGTCAGGAAAATATGGAACCCAAGGCCAGAGGGCATTATAATTTATGGTAAGCCAATAAAAATAATTGAAATACATTAAAGGCAGGCATTGCTCAGTGGCAGCCACACATCAGCCCATCAATGAGTTCATATGAGGGTACAACGAACCCAGCGAACTCACAACTTCTCCCTATTCGTGGCTCCTTTATCGATTGCAGTCGAGGCAGAGGCAGACGCAGAGGCGGAAGCGGAGTATCGAAATGGAGGCACGAGAATATTAAAGTAATGGCACGCAATAAAAGGCGAGGCATAAAAAACGACACTGGAATGTCAAAGTTGAGACGGAGACCTCAAGGTATTGTGATTGCGGCTGCTGTCGTGTGAAAGGTTTGAAATAAATAAATAAAATGCTGTAGATAGCAAAGCCAACAGTTGAGTTCCAATTTCGATGGTTAATATTTCTGAAAGAGGAAAATCAACAAAGTGATTGCTGATTGATGATTGTTTTTTTCTGTTTTGTTTGAAATGCTAAGATGACATAAAACATGAAGTTGCGTGCTTCACTGAAGATTTTCTTTGTGATTTACGTTTGTGCGACTCTCGTTTTGTGTACACAATATGCACAAGCAGCAATAAACTGAAAAATTGCACACGTTATTCTCAATTTCCTTCAGTTGTTTGTGGCAAGCTCAAATTATGAATATTATTGAGCGTTTTTATGTGTCGTTTCAACTTGAAAGTACCTTAAGAGGATACTCTTCCTCCTTGTTGTCTCGTTAAGAAACCACAGTTTTGTTGAACAGTCTAAGCTTCTTCATAAACTTCTTCAGCTACTTGTAGGATATTTATCTTTCCTGTAGCTGGAACTAGCAGCAACAACAACCTTCAGGCCACAAAAAGTTGCACGCGTTAAATTTCACAGCTTTAGCTTTGGCTTTGCCTTATTAAGTTGCCTGTCAGTTTATTTAGATTGTGCTGGAGAGTTAATCCTCTCTGATGCTTACCGCTTGATTTAAAATATTTAATTCCATATAAAATATTATTGTATTTCGTATGTTGCAAGTAAATTTTCTATTGAATTTAGTACAAAAGCAACACAAAATCAATCCATGAATCCGATTAACTACAAAATACTTTTTACGCATCATCAATTATTAAATTTAATTGAATTTAAATGTACTACTCTTTTGTGGCTTCCGACGGATGACAACGACAACAAAACATAAACAAAAAACTGATGTTTTAATGCTATAAAGCGTATATAGTTTTTAAATACAATAGTTGCTTTTCGAGAGGTTGCCACAAAAAATTTACCGTCACGATATCAATTTTATGAATTATAATTATATATTATATTAAAGATTGCCATTTCGACTCGTCATTATGACAATGAACGTCAAACTTGAATTAGAAACACTCACACATATAAGTACATTTGTGCTTTAGTTAGCATATTTGAGAAAAACACAACTTTCGATGGGTTTCTGTGAGATCTAACTTCTGTCACAAAGCTGCATCTGTTTCATCTCATCCCAATTGCCTTACCCGAAAAGGGACATGAGAGTCAACAGCCACCCAGGACGAGGTGCAATTAGTTGACAGTGCGCTGTAGAGCGAGTCTCCTGACAACCCGGAGGGGCAACAACTGCAGCAGAATGTGGTTTCATTTGCCAGCCAAACAGCAGCTACGAAATGTCGCGGGTGTAGGGGGCAGGCTGAGAGGAAAAGCAAGAGACGAACAGAGGTTGCTGAGAGGAAGATGATTGGCAAATTGCAAGCGTGTATTGTGTGACAGAAAGTTTGTGCCAAACAAGAACAAAGTGCGGTGCCTGCTGCCTGGAGCTGGACAAAGTTTGATTAAAAGGCAAAGGCAACATGATGGGGACTTAACTTGGTTCAGCTGATATCGGATAACGAATGAAGTCAGCAATAGCACATATGTCGCCCGGATATGGCCTATAAATTGGCAATCAATCAGACGCTGCTTTGAGTCCAACAGATTTGCTTTCATTCCATCTCAACAGAAGAATATTAATTGTCTCTCTTCTTCTTACTGTTTAACCATCTTCTTTTCTATTTTTTTATACTTTCTCTCAAAACCAACACAATGGAAAGTTGAGGCAACAGTTCTCAGCTTGAAACTGAGCCAAACGAAAACCAAAACCCAAAGCAATTTGCTGATTAAAAATATAATGAAACGGCAAACAAACTCTGCCTAATTTATTTAATATGCTCTCATAAAATTAATGTGAATTAATCCTTTTATTGTGTACTTCGCTTGTTGCCATTCGCTTAATGCGCCTCCTTAGCCAGCAAACCACAATTGGCTTTTAAAATATCACGTATACGCACCGCATGCTGATAGCAGTGTCTGGGACTGACAAATAAATCAAAACGCATAAATTTTATTATCCTGCTTTTTTATTGTGGATGGCCATGGACCCCCAAGGACCATCGGGGAGAGCGATGAACTCTCCGGCTGGAAATGAATTCCCAGACAAGCTCCGCACATGGAGAATGGCATGCTTGAAAAGCTTTTAACGGCGCATTTTATTAACTGTGTTGAATTACGTTATTAGGCAGCGTATCCTGAGAATCTGTTTTAAATATTAATTTGGGAGAGTGGGCTGTCGAATTAGGTGCAGATCAACAGGTGATGAGAGTTGTTTTAGTTGGGGAATTTCAGATCCCTTAATACATTTCACAGAGCTAATCTTCCTCTCGCCCGGCCAATTAGCACCAACTCAATTAGTAAATTCAGTTGATGATCGAATTCGCCTGAGGAATAAACGATGCATTCGCCAGGTTAACCCTTGCGGATGTGCAACACTTTTGGGGGCAGGCAGAGGAAATGTTGCGGCTTCTGTTGTCCGTTGCTGTTGACGGTTTCCAGTTTCCAGTTGGCAGTTGGCAACTTTCTGTTGCTGGTGTAAATTTAATGAAATTTATATTGAAAATTCCTGCATTCATTTATCGAATAAGAATTGCAGGACACAAAAGCAGGACACCAGCAGGATGCAGCTGGAACATTTCATATTTGTCCCATAATTGGAATTGTTCGCCTGGAGCAGCAGGACATGTTTCCAATTTGTAGCAAAGTTAAATTGAACAATGTGTGAGGCAGTTGACGAAGAATAAGAGAGTGTGAAGGGCTCTCTGTAAGTGAACTGTCGGGGAGACCTGCAGGACTAAAGATATGCATTGTTTCTGTTGCTGACAGGCTGAAATCTGTAGAGGAAACAGACATAAGTCATTGTCATCTGTTACTCGTGCCTTGTTGTATAGTTGTCGCCCCACACATAAACACCACTAACACCTACACAATTTGGTAAATAACATTACGTATAATTCACTCGCTGTGCTGTGTTTGCTTGTAATGTTTACTCTGCTTCCTTCTCTTTGCTTCCTTCAGTCTACCGAAATAATTTGCTAATTTATATTTACCAAGTCTTTCGCCTTCCTGGTCTAATGCATTATCCCAGCGGTGCCTGCAAAAGAGAAAGCAAATCAAAGTCAAATACAAACAGGAGTATGTAGACAGAAAGCGTAATGAGATGAACGAGAACTCAGTTACCCTCCTTGGCAAAGAAGGTTTCCTATAATCTCACAAAATATTTAAATGGAAAAACTGATTGTCGTGTGGTTTTCTGTTTGTATAATTAAAATGATTTTATGGTGGATCCGTAAGAATCACACCAAGTAGGGCGCTGGGAACAGAAGAAAGCGAATTCATGCCAATTTTAGCAATTGATTTCTGAAGTTCTTGTCACTTTAGATAACTCAGCAAAATGTTCATAAGATGCAAGAAAGATAGGTCAGTCCTTGGGTGTAATTAGAATTCCTGATAAGGACTTTTACCCAAAGCACCTGACACTTTCACGGCTGTTTCCCATCATTCCTACCATTGGGGCACTGCTGTTGTTTATTTTGTAGCTAAATAAATATTTACCAGGTGAATTTTTAATTTAGGACTTTTTTGTGTGTGCACTGGGACCACATCAAACCTCCAGAAGAAATTAAATAAAACCAGATTCCCAGTAAAGGGTCTTTAAACCACTTCTGAGCCTGGTTAACTGTTTACTTTGCGCCTTATATTAATTTTCACATGACAGACACAGACAGTGTCCACATTGAATCCATTCATGACAGAAAAAGCTCTGTTGACATTTGACATGAATTGGCATTCAACAAAACCCATCCAATATAAAAATGCAATTAAAGTGGATTGAGGCGGTTTTCCTCTCAGTTATTCGATTGCCTTAAGTTCATTGTTGAAATCACATTAAGAGTTAATGGCTACGTTGACGCAGTGCCCCAATTTGCATTCAAATATCTCCGCCTTCCACATCATCGCATCATGAGGAGGGAAGGCTCGTCAAGGTGAATTCATTGCCACGTAAACAGGTTTAAAATAAAAAGAAAAGAAAATTCCAATAGCGCGGAAATTTGATTTCCCCTGACTGAAGCACTGAGGCACTCAACTGAACCAAAGTCGGACAGCTCTTCTCGGTTTCCCCCTCAGTTGCCGTAAACAATCAGAAACAGCAACTATTTAATTGAAAATTTATGCCACATTTTCGCCAGCTGCTTTTCGCATTAAGTTGAGAACTTTGCGGCGTCTCGTCAAGTAAATAATTAGTTGGCCATTGACTGAGCCTACCTGAAGGGGCTTATTGGACAATAGAACACTTTTAAGGACTCTCAGCATCTCAAGGCTAAAAGCACTAAGCATTAATACATAATAAATACGGCTTCTTAGACTACAATAGGATCAACGTCATGTTCTTTAATTAGAACTCAGTCAAATCGCGTGTACATATATTTAATTAACTACACAAACTCGCCCCACGCTTGTTTACAGAATTCAGTTGAAAACATTGAAAATATAAACAAAAGGAATATGCGATGGAAAGCCAAAAGTACAACAGACGCCAAATGCGGGAAATCAACAAACAAACGAGCTGCCAAATAATACAAAGAAAGGCAAAACAATTGAAACAAAGGCAGGACAGTAAAAAGAACACAAATTTGAATAATTATTCAGTACAAAATGCATTAACTGTCAGGCAAAGCTGCGTTTTATGTCTAATTGGCGACACTTTGCTTGAATTGAGTCAGTTATTTGAATTTTCAGGAAACTGTAGAACGACTTTAATCTTCGGTCTGTCTTGAACATTGGTGTCAAGGGTAAGGCCCAAGATTCTTCTAGATTTCCTTCAGTGTATTTCTGCCTGCCTTCTTGTTTCTAGACATAATTCTAGATTCATCTCAACCCTTTAGCTGTAGCTGGGAAAAACATGAATCAACAACGGAAGCAATTCACACAATGCAAATTTGTGAGTCAAGTTGAGCACTTCCTGCAGCTGTTATCCTTTCAGACTTCCTTTCATGTACAGACAAAATATGAGAAGCCTCTTCGTAATTTCTCATCAGCCCTTTACCCCCTATGCTTTGCATATAAGCAAAGTCCATTTACGATGATTTATATGGGACACACATACTACCTTGGCTGTTGGCGATGAACTTTTGTAGAGGCAACAAATATATTCTTAGAAACGGAATACAAATCACCGCAAACTTTCCAACAACCGGCAAATTCATTTAATCAAAATCGCAAAGGAATTTCTTTTGGTAAATGTTTCTCTCTTTACGACTTTGTAATATGGTTTGGATTGTTTTACATGTTATTCCATTCTCAACAGAGACTCGACACCTGTGCCAAGTGGCTTATCCAGCTGAGTCCATCTCCACTTTGATATTTTATTTGTCTAACTAATTTTTCATTTTTAATGAGCTCGTTCCGAGCTGCCCCCCTTTCTCTGCCCTCTCTACCTGACAACAGCCTGCAGGGTGATTATCCTTAGTAACTCTCTCCACCTCTCAGGGGCACGTAGTCGTAGTCGATGTCAAGCAGTTTATCAAAATGGCACAGAGCTGGGCTTTAAACTGGGTAACTCTGTTTGTCGCCTTATTAATGACAGCAATTCAAGTGCTCATTATTCTTTGTCCCCCCCGAGCAGTTTACACTGCAACGCCTCCCCCGCCATCACCACCGTTCATCACCACGCCCTGAGGAAATGATGTTGTCACCAAGTCAAATCGCTTTATATCCGCTGCGGGGGAAATGATTCGGACATGGACTCACCTTTCAGCAAACTGCTTTGCTTTAGTTCAGTTTTATTTTCTTTTTCTATCCTTCTTCGCTTTGAGCTGCATCCTGTTCTGCGCTTGGCAAGTTTCAATTATAAACACTCTGAAATTGGCTTAGTGTGTTGCGCTTTATGGCTAGGACGTGCGTGGGATTGGCAACAAACGGAAGTGGCTGCAGTCGGCTGGTTGGACAGAGATGGAGAGTGGGGGAGAAGTTCTTCGGGGAAGTTTGTTCCTTTCAAGCTAGTGGAAGCTTCAAATGCACACAAGTCAAGTTTAATCATTGCGAGATGCATGAGAGAGTAGAGAGTAGCTTTGAAACAGAGCAATGCATGTCGAAACGTGTGAAGATAGAATCCTGTTAATAAATCCAAACGTATTCTGAATTCTGTCTGTCGAATACTTTTGAAAGGAGAGTTCATTCTTGCCATTCCAAGAACCAACCACAAATTAAAATAGTCGCTTTATGGCTAATTAAGTTTGCTTGACCTCAGATTTCCAGCAAAACCTACAACATGCATAAAAGTTTATTGAAAAATAAGTTTGGTCAGTTTATGGTCCCATTAAGAGGGTTTGGTTGGGTTCAGAGAACCTAAGCGAAGGCAGGTCAAGCGGTAAATGACAAGCGAAACTTGAACGAGAATGTCGTATAAGGAGAATAAAAGGAAAGAAGGAACTTCCAAACAGGCAGGACAACACACTCATATCCCTAGTTGACCGTAAAAAGTTTAAATGTGCTGAAGTGGCAACTGAAAACAGAAACAAAGAAAACAAAATATGAAATGCACCAAGTAGCTTAAACAAACAATACAAAACTGAAACACAACAAATTGTAAAAAAGCTGAAAACTTTTGTAATTGGGCAGCGCGCGAAAGCTGAGAACTTACACACGAGTAGAGAAAAGGGTAAAGAGGGGAGAGCAACATGGGAATAAAATGGAAAAACTGTTTCAGTTTGCTTGAGTTGGGGTTTCTGCAACATGAGAATGAAGCAAACTGAACTAGCAACATCAACATCAACATCAACAGCAACAGCATCAGAAAAGGCAACAGACACATAAAAAAGCAGGATAAATGTCCTGCCAAAATCCTTAAGTACTTGCAACAGAGTATGAGCAGCTTGTTGCAGTTTTAAATGTAGATTTTTGGCTTCATCACACATGAATTTAATTCTCATTTGTGGTCTCTCTCTCTCTCTCTCCCCCTCTCTCCCCCCCCCTCTCTCTCTCTCTCTCTCTCTCTCTCTCGGGTAACCATATCATTATTCATCTCTGGATAAGCACAATTAATGAGCTCGGCTGGAGCAGAAGCAGCTGTTCCTGTGGTCCGACAAATGAACCTGTTACGGATAGTCTAGTTGTAGTTGACTGTGCAAACTTAAACTAAGACAAATGGGACATAAATTCTTGCAGATTTCAAATAATTTGTGTGAAATTGTGAGGAATAACATTCTCGTGAGCTGGATATATGTATGTAGGACTAGAGGTTTCTGCGAATAGAGGAAGGCAACCAACACTTAGAGAGGTAACAAACTATCAATGGAATCTAAATTCACTAAGAATTACTCGAGCATTTGTGTATCCTTATTGCTATCCTTATGTGGAAGAGAGAATACACAACAAGGATATAAAAGGGGTCAAATACTTTCACTTGGGTCGCACTTGTTTGCAATGATGGCGTGAAAATCGATAAATGGCAATGAAATTGGGTCAGAAATGAGCAAAACAACGGCTATTGGGAAGTCTGGAGGCCTTTAAATGGATTCGTTAACTAATTAAATTTGGTTATAGGTTTTGAATTAAACTCCTTGATATCTTTTCAATCTCTTCAACTAACTCTGACATATGCAACTGAATCAGATACACATTCAGAGTGCTCTTCAGGCATACATTTCAAATTCTGAGTGCTATATACAGAAAATGATGGCCAATTTATATGCAATCTATTCCATGGAAAGTGAGAGCACGTAGCTGAAGTGCCAAAAGGATCAATTGTGGGTCCCAGTGGGTTGTTGACTCTCTGCTGTGATTGCTATTCAGTGGGTTAGACGGTGGTTCGCTGTTGTCGCTGGCACGCACAATTAGGCGGCTGAAAAGCACATCAAACAAAGTGATTAACTCTGCTGGAAAGCGGAAAAATGCAATAGACTGGTACAGAAGTGCGTATACGAAATTTCCGCTGTGCTTTTTTTTGGGTATGAGAATATTTTAGCTGCAATTCCCGAATACTCTTTGATGCTTGACAGTGAAGTGGGGGGTAACCTAAACTAGTTGGTGATTGAATGGGAACGTCGAGAGTAGTGAGGAGGAGCAACAGGAACCGAATCCTGAATTCTATATCCAGCATGTGCCAGAATAAAACACAACTGGAACTCTGCAGACACTAAAACTGCATTGAAGAATAGAATTTCATATTCATTCGCGTGTGGGAATCCACACACAATTGATGAAGTGCATCACGCGCGAATCTTCATGCAGACATCTTGTGAGTGAGTGTGAGTGAGTGTGAGTATATGAATTCACTCATGAATGAGGAGATTCCACATTGTGGGGCACCCCGAAATTAGATTCACTTGCAAGAAGCACAACGAAGCACGCCATTTCGCACGCCATCTATTTTATATGGCAAGGACGTGGACGGGGCAGGGGAGAGGATGGAGAGGACTCAACTCGGGTGTTCGCATTATGCGCGAGTAGCAGCTGCTTATCGGAACACATCATGCATACGTTATGTCCTTCCTTCCTTTTTCCATCCCCTTCCCTTACGTCCTTCCTCTGCCAGCAGCCAAGTGTCTTCCATTTGTTTGGCCCGTTTTCCCCTCTGTTTGCTTTGCAGCTTTGCTTGTTGACATTGCAACAGATACAACAGCCAGATGAAACACAACATCTCCAACCTCTCCAGCATCTTTTGTTTTTCGAGTGTAAAGTTAACATTTCTTCTTGGCTGAAACTGCAACAGCTTCTACCCCATTGCAATTTGTAGAAATAAGTCATGAATTGTTGGAGCTTACACGATATTCTCACTTAACTTGATTTCTGCTTTAATTTTAAAGCAGTTATCGATAAATTACTATAACCTTCTCACCTCGGTGTAGGATTAGTTTTTGTTTTGCTTGTTTCTATCATTGTTTACATGTGTTGCAGATTCTCCCAGCTGCTGACCTCCTCCTCCTTCAGCTTCTTGATAAATTGAGCTGCCTTCTGCATGCAAATTTCCAGTTTTCCCAATTCCCTCGTGCATTGCTTGCTTTTACTTCTATCACAAGCTAACGAACTTAGAAACTGAATCACATTTTTTACTGTGGCAAATGCCTCTTGCCTGTTGCATGCCACATATTGAATTCAAATACCTCAAGGCTGGCTTTCAATTTGAATGGGATCAAAATGAAGCACAATCATAAAGCTTTGACTTAGTTTCTTAAATTATTTCTCTAGTCAAATTAACCAGAGTGTCTTTTTATCGATGTAATTGGCAATATCTTGAATATGTTTCAAACTGGAGACAAAGCATTGGCTCAAACAAATGTTTGAGGGTCAGACAAACAATGTGAAAAACTAAAACAACGAAGTCGATGTCGATTAGCTTGAGCAACACGTACTACATTTTTATTGAATTGGACGCGAGGGATCAGAGTCAATGGAAAAGAAGAACAAAAGACAAAGCAACAGCAGCAACGAAGAGAGAAACTATTAACAAAGCAAACAAAACAAACAAAGTTAAACAAAAGTCTACAGAAACTGTGGCATGCCAACAGGCGCAGCACACACACATTAACACACACATTGACACACACATTGCCACACACCTCACACACACACCTCACACACACACTCACACACACTCAAACAGAGTCAGGCACTGTGTGTAGAGACAACTTGAGAAGACCAAAGAAAAAGTAAACCAAAATGCTGGAAATAAAATTAAACTGCTGAGAACACCCGACTAGAAGACACCCTAAGAATTAAGCAAAACAATATCAAAATCTACTAATTTAATGCAGGCAGTTCGCCTGACAAAGCAACTCAGCAACTTATCAAATCCTTGAATTCCTTTCAAGGGATATCAACAGAATCTGGAATACGCCCTCGTACATGGGACTGCAAATCTGCAACATTTTGTTGAGATGTTGTTGAGTTGTTGCTGCCTCCATCTGTAGCAGCCATATTTCTTGTGCTGACTACAACTCCGACTCCGCTCGGAGCATGTCAATTGCATCATTAATAATGGCATTGGCTGTAGTTAGAGGCAGCAGGAAAGGCATTCGAACTGCCTGCTCCTACATTAGAATTCGTGCCCAAGTCTGTGTGCTGGTCTTTGACTAATGGCTCGCACATACGTCAAGAGGTTTACAGACAATGAACTCCAACTGAGCCAATGGACGGGAGAAGGAACTAAATCGACTGAGCAGACCTCGGACAAAGCAGTTCGAATGAAGTAACTTTGCTCCTGCGATGTGCTGAAGTGAGAACGTGATCTGCATTGCAAATCAGCTTACCCATCTCAGACTCTATCTCCCCGCAAGCACTCCTTGCTCCGTTCCTCTTTCCTCCACGCTGTTATCTACACCTCTCTATTCAACCTCTTATCACATTGCGTAAACGCAATTTTTAATTAACAGAAGTTTAATTGATTTGCCAGATTTGCTGCCACATCATAAACACTTCTCACTTATAATGCACAATCCAACAAATTAGTAAGTCTACAGTGGGTGCTAAAAGTACTTCCCTGCTGCTGAATTACCTCACTTCTTTTTCAGGTAACCGCAGCCACAACAAAAATGTGATTTATGCGTCGACACTCGAGTGTACTATATCCTCTCGTTAATAACAGAAAAATGTACGCATTATGTTGCCAGAAACACATGTCCCCCTTCCAACTGCACTTTCTCACCCCCTTCTCTTCCTTATGCTTATCACTTAGGGTCCTGCTCGGAACAGGCGAGAGCCATAAATATGTTGATGTTTGTTACGGTTAAAGGCCTCCCGTAGCCTGTAGTATGTGTATTTGTTGTGTGTGTGTGTGTGTGTGTGTGTGTGTCTGCATGTGTGAGTATCTGCGTTAAACATCCTAATTACATTTTAATGCCACAGCATGCAGTACTTTTTATACCAGGCCTTGAAGATGAGCTTCCCCTGCTCTACTTTCATGACCAGAGAATACTTAACTTCAACTTCAAGTTGAAGCCTCAACAGGATATTAAGTGAAGCATTTTGATTAGCATGAGATAAAAATACGTTCACATATGCAAGGGAAAATTATAAGTATATCAATATTAAATGTACATAAAGAAATCATAATAAATATTATTAATATAATAATAATACATAACACACGTCATGTTTATAATTTTAAATTTATAAAATACTTTGGAAAATATAAAAATATAATTAATATTTACAGACTAATTTATTGTTTCTGTAATTGCGTTTAACTTCCAATCTACTCAAGTCTCTCAATTACCGCTTAAAGATTTATGGAACAACTTACTGCCTACTTGCTGCTTGATTTACTGAACCTATCAAGATACTTCAGATATTTCAATAATGTACCTCACATAGTTTCCAGTTTAAGATAGGATGTTTCAATCACCAGCAGCGGGAATTACTTGCACCTTATAACAAGTGCTCTATCTAGGAATTGATTTAAATCTCTTCAGCGCACGACTTGTTCGCAATTTGCTCCTTCAAATGCTAGAGGCAACAACAGATACACTTACGATGATTCCAGCAGCAGCAACAACAATGATCAAAGCAGCAGGCTGTAAAATTAGAAAACTTCTCCCTGGCATACAAATGAAGCGTTTTCATTGTCCCCCTTCCCTCTGAGGCACAACCAGTCAACAATTGTCCTCTTAGCAGCCAATAAGCCACACCCGAAATCATTGTGAGAAAGTGTGCACCAAGGATCTGCTGTTCCAATTGGATGACAGTCTGTGGCAGACTTTTATTGCGGCCCGAGATTGCCGCAACAGCCGGTGAGGAGCACACAATGGGTAATGGGTAATGGGTACGTAATTGTAACGGAAATAGTTGGACTTGAATCAAGAAATGCGATGGCTTTTGGCTCCTTTCCAAATGAGCCCCTCAGATGGTGCAAGCAACTCGCAATAGACGTAGAGGAGTTCTCGCTCTTGCCCTCCTTTCAGCAACAGTCTCCACTAACATCGAACCATTTTAATATTTAAAATATCATTCAGAAAGCGAAAATAGCGCAGGCCAGAATTTTACGACAGGCTGAATAATTCAGCAGGCGACAATAATAATAGTTGGGATATGCCTTATGCCTCATGCCGTACGCCTTGCCAAGACTCGAGTATCAGCGAACAGTTCACAGACCCGTTGGCTTAAGTGCTCTGTGCTTTGCATGTGAAAATCCCTTGAAAACACACACACATTGTGACAAGTGGAGTCGACATGATACTCAAATCGTATGGACTTGGACTGAGCCTCGGTGGCAGCTCAAAGTCTAGTCGCTGCAGAGCGGCATTAAATATGCAAATTAAAGTGCGGCCAGGTGAGCAGTAGGGAACAGAGGGAGACTCAGCTGAGGAGCCCACGAATGTTAATGCTCTGCCTCAAGTTTAAGGCGTCCTGAAGTAAGCGAATGTTTTATCAAACCAAAACTTTAATTCGCCTCAACGTTGCGCATACGCCACGTGTGCCCAAGGACAACATAAGCCAAGCGAGTGCGTGTGTATGTGTGTGTGTGTGTGTGTGTGTGTGTGTGTATGTTTAGCCGAAGGCCATAAATTTGACTGGCTAAGGCACGTCGAAATTCAAATTTACTTCTTTGGCATAGAAATCATTTGGACGACTTTCGCCAGCTGCCTTGGCAAAGGATACATTTGCAGTCACAGGAGAGACCACAAACACTTCCCGTCCAGCTGTTGCCTCCTCTGTTCTCGTTGTTGTGGTTTCAGTATTTGTTTTGATGAAATGCAAATTTATAAGCAGAAAACTTGAATTGAGTTGCAGACAAAACACAAAACAGAAAGCGGAAAATGAGCAAAACGGAAGAAGAAACACAAGGATACATAATAATAAATATGACAAAACTGTCGACAGAGACAACAAATGATATGCATGAGTTTCCCGACCGATGTCGACTCCAGAGAGAAAGATAAATATATACAATGTAATAGTTGAATAACAGCTGTCGAGTTGCGATTGATTTTCTTTATACTTTTTATGAAATCTTAATTTAAGTCATAAGAACAGTCTAATCTCATAACCGTATCATTCTCTGACAAGTTTGTTTCCAAATCAGGCAGACTTTGAGTCATTAAAGCTAAAACAATCGCTTTACACTGGCAATCGCATTGTTGAGCCTATGTAAAAATGCCACAAAATATAATGTAAATTTGTAAGTTTGCACAGCAGGGGGACAAACTAGAAGGAGTCTCTAGCCCCGAGGGACACGAAACGAGCCTGTTAAAGTGTCTGTTAACAATCTCCCAAGGGAATAAAAACTGATGACAACGGGTCTGGACTGCAACATTATAAGGCCAAAATCAACGCCCACTTTTTGGCATAAAGATTTAAATATTTGGACACTGAGATTGTGTGCATCGGAATGGGGAGGATAATGAGTTTGTCTTGTGAAATTTATTTAACTTAGTTGAGTTAAACTTATTAATTATGCTTAATCCTCGGATTTGTGGCAGTCAACAAGCTGGGACAATAGTAGAACCAAGCCGAGCAGTATGAACAGAATAGGAATAAAACCACCTGGCCAACCTGTTGTATCTTTCTGCTTATCATCCGGCAAAGCCGTTTATTGTGATACCTTCTCATTTCAATTGGGGAGAGGAAACCTATCAGAGTCCAATGTTAGCTCTCAACGCTCATCGGGAAAGAATAAACTGAATAAAAGACTTTCGCACAAAGAGCATAAATGCAATAGAATCTATTATGTGAATGCGAAAAGTATAAGAGATAGGTTTTCATATTCAATCTGACACTGAACAATGTTGTCAATTTCTCGTACTTTCCCTCCCTCTCTATATATATCTATCTCTCTTTCATTCGTCTCTTTTTGCAGAACATGGAAATTCAATTGCTGCTGAGACGCATCTTGGTACAATTCAAAAAAATGAAAACTCACTCGATGACTTCACTTTAAATCCCTTCCCTCTCCACTCTTTCCGCTGACTCTGACCCAGTCTCAGAAGTAGTCTGTCAGTTGCGTAGCTGCTGTTACCTCTCTATTCCCTACCTTCTCTTCATGTTCTGGATATTTCGTCAGCTACTGAGAATGAAATGTATTTTTCGTTTCAAATTCACATCAATTTCCAAATCTGGATTTTCGTTTCCTCTGCTTATGCGGTGGCTCTCAGGGGATGGTGCAAGTGGTTGACGTTGACTGCCTGGTGAGGTAATCGAAATAACATGTTTGGGCACTGTATTTTCGTGGAGTGGGGAGGTGGCTGGCAAATTGTTTTGCAGTTTAAATCGCTTGCAATCAATCCCTAAATTGTCGGCTGTTAAAATGATAAACGCTCCGTTGGGCTGATAGACTTTCCTTCCGTCTGCAACACCTGAGTGGTTGTTGTGGAGTGGACTTAGGAGGAGGTGACCAATGCAATGCTTTTGTGGTTGTCCGAGCTCTTCAGGATTGCTTTAAATGAAACTGGAATTCAAACAGATGGTTTCTCAATTCAGATGGAAACTGAGGTCTGTAAGATATTTAATGAATTGAACTGCTCCCTTCAAAGAATATAGAGTTAACTTAATGATTAAATAAGCTTAAGCAATCTACACAGAGAAAACACTCTGGGATGATGCGTATATCTATGGACCTCCAGCAGGTTCTATATGGAGGCACCTGAATGCGATTTAAACGAAAATGAAATCAAATGTTTACACAGATTTGAATTGTTTATACAAAAACATTGAAGAAAGGTAGAACACGAGAGGGATGTTATTATTGGAATGCAATTGAGTACACAAAGTATTCACTTAGAGAGATTATTTGCTTAATTTACTTTGATACAGTTCAACAAATATTTCAATGTCACTTTGCAGATATATATTTCTGTTTGAATCAGCAATTGATTATACGCCCTGTTGACCATACATTCAAAACGTATCCCCCTCATCCTCCTTGTGCAGTCTCTTCCCCATTTTCGCTTTGTTTGTTTGACAATTTGTGTGGCCAGAAGCATCAAAGTGAGAGTCAAAATGTCATTCATGTAAATGTTTACCGTCAACTTCTGCGGGCTGTTTACTTTAATGCCAACTTGTCTCTTCAATTTGCCCAACAACAATAAAAAGATCAACTAATGACTAATTGATGTGTGCATTTGTCTGACTTCAACTGAGTTCAGTTTTGGAACAGAGATAGGACAACCATTTTATATTCCCATTCTTAAATCAATATTGCAAAGAAAGTGCCTAGATTTCAAAGTCTGTTGTACATAAATTGCCACTGACTGACAGAATGGCAAACTGACAGCAGCAAAAGAACACAAACATTACAATTCCTCTTCTCGTGCAGCTCCATCCCGTGTTTGACACTGAGCAATGTGTGCAAGTGTCGGCCCAACTTGATTCCTCTTCTGCCTCCTAGTTTCCCTTGCTCGGCACATGCAATGTGAATGTTACTGATTTTTGTGAAGCAAACGACAACATCATCATTACGCAACAACTCTAGATACTTGGTATGCAGCACTCGCATCAGGAGCAGAAGCAAAAGCAGGAGCAGTAACAGGAGTAGAAGCAGAATGGGAATCAGCAAGAACAGCTGTTCTCAAGGCACCGCCATTTGTTTATTTTTTCCATCTTGCGGAAGCTATTGAACCACAAAATGGCAAAATGACAGCCAACTATCAGCCAAATCACATTAAGCCGGGTTTCTTGTTAATGCTGATGACAGCAGAAGGTGCTGGTGTTTATATTTGTGGTGTTGTTGTCTTCTACATGACATTTTCAGCGCTCGTCCGCAGATATATTACAGCTGACATATGTCACTCCAAATGTCGCTTCCACTCCAGCACACTCGGTTGCCACTTGCGAAGACGGGCCGCCAAAGGAGGCGACGGCGACACCTGTTTGTCAGCGTGTCAAGCAGTTGAGAGCACAGCAGGTGTGCAATATATGTATAATACAATGGGGAATGTAGAACATCTCTGATATGGTATGAAATATGTTAACAAATTGTCGCAGATAGTTCGTGCTCGTGCTTTGTTGCCTCAATGTGGTCTTGTGTTCAAAACACACGCCATACTAAAGATAATGCGAATAAAGAACCTAACTACCTTCGGGTTGATTTTTTAAGTCTTGAGTTTATTTGTGTGTATATAATGAATACAAGATAGTAATAATTTAAATGGCAGCAGATGCAGCATTATATCCCTTGCCGATGGATATTTTGCTGATTCCTACAATTCAAATTCAAACTTTTTTGCCCATGTTGCAGACACACAAAACACAATTCAATTGGATGCCTGCTGCCAATAAATAATTCTCCTCTTTTTTTTTGGATGGTGCGATTTGAATTTGAAAGCGGCATCTGAATGTCAGAATGCAAATCGAATATAATAATGCAAATCAAAATCAAACAAAAGCAGCAAAGCAAATAAAATAAAAATATTTCAGGCAAAAGACAAATTAAATATTTGAGCAGTTTGCCTAGCGAATTGAAAACTTTTGTAAACAAATATTGATTCTAATAACAGTAAGTTTACAGTTACTTCTACTATTACAAACATTCAAAATGTTATATTGTAACTAATTAATTGCGGATAAAAAATTTCTAATTAGTTATTTTCATTAAACTAATATAACAAAAATAAATATTTTTTAAACTCTCAGTATATTTTGCATATTTATTAATTTATTGTGCGCTAATTCAAATTTATATTCATTATTATTTCAGTGATGTCCGAATAGAAGCACTGTGCACCATCGAAGTGTTAAATTTGTTTTGATTCAACTGCGCAGACTCCCCTAACGCCAAATGTCAATTATTGGCAGCGCTGCTTCAGTCGCTGCCGCCGTCGATATCGATGCCTCTGCCGACATTTGCTTGAGCATTGTCCCGTTAGACGCGTCGTGCAAGACTTTAGTTATATGGCGGCAGTTGTACACAACACAACGCAACAGAACAATGTGTTAACGAACGTTTTGGCGTAACGAGAGACACGTATAACGTAAGTGCAGCAACAAGAGCAATAACAAATGGAAACCATGCGGCATTATAATAAATGCTTGTCTTGTGTCAAAGACGTGTAAAAATAGCGAAAATCGAAGTAAGGCAATAAATAAAGAATCAACGAACTGTGTGTAGTTCTGTATGTTTGTGTGTTGGGTGCGTTGGGTGCGTATGGTTTCACAACGATAGCAACAACTACAACCATAAACATAATCACATTGTGTACAAATTGTGTGTTTTGTTTGAAGTAGAATAGCTTAAGAAAGACAGCTGATTGTGCAGTGTTAAAGCGTAAACATATTTCAAAAGAAAACTTCTACTGCGGATAGCAGTATAAGAGTTCTGTAAATATTTTCAATAAAGTTCTAAATACATTTGTGAATATTTAACAAAATTGTTTGGAAATAGTTTGGTTAAAGAAGTTAAGTAGCTTACTTTTATGCAAACTATTTTTGAATTCAATAACTGGGTTGTTAATTTAAATTATGTCAAAACAAAATATAATTAAGTTACAAATATAAAATTATATGCAGCTATAATTATATTTTGCAAATACTCGCTTTATAATCAAAATTGTGAATGCGGTTGTTAAGCGAGAAATGTTAATTGAGAAATGTTTGCTGTTGATTTAAATTAATTAAAATTATTTTATAAAATTATATACGAAATAAATAAAAACTTTGCGTGCTTTGTTCGAGTTGTGGCTTTTAGTTGCCCATTTTTCTGTTGTGTTTTCACCATTTTTGCATCGTGAATTCGTAAATTGTGTCCAACGGCTGGCAAAAGTCACAACGCGTCGCACATTACAAGGATTTTAACGTAGAATTATGCGTCTAAGGATTTAACCTACATTGCCACACATGGCATATGAGCAATTTTTTAATTAAATGCTAAAATAACTCAGGCGTCAAATGCTGCAAACTGTCAGAGTCGCTGCTCTAGCTCCTAATTATGCCGCCCCAGTGTGTGCTCCAAAACACAAAAATATTTAAATGTATGTATACTTAGAATTGCAGCATGTTTATAATAAAGTCATGAGTGTGCATCCGTGTGTGTGTGCCGAATAACAGTTAATGTGAAAGCAAATAAACAAAACTTCGTGAATCAGCAAAATAATAAACAACGACATCAGGAACTCGTATATAACAGAGCTGACTGAAGATTAAAGCACCAACATCAATTATATGAATTAATCTGTACTACAACCGACTGACAAGTGAGTATTTTTTATTAGATTACTTTGTAATAAAACTACTTCTGTTATTTTCGAACTTATTCTAGCAAACAATTCAATTTAAGTTTTAGTTTAGTTTATATTTTATGCAACTAAATATTATACTCTGTCCTGAGTTAACTTTCAACAATATATATACACTTTATAATATCGAAAAAGTTATATTCGTTTAGAAAGTCAGCAGCTAATCTAATATTAAGTTATGATTACTGCTTTGAAGCAACTATGCATCTAAAACACATAATATAACATTTAAAATAGATCCTTATTTAAATGGAGGATTTTATCGAAGTTGAAGTGATTTGTAGCTTGTATCCTTGAAATCAATCAGGATTTGCAGCTGTCGCAATTTCTATTGAAAGCAATTCATTTGCAAGCAATTGCCATATGAATCAATATGCAAATCTCACTATGTACACAAGTTCCAATTTGTCCGTTATACCTTCCCCCTCTCACCGTCACAATCACTCTTCTCCACCCTCACTTCTTTATCTATTTGTGTGTCAGTTGGACTGTCATGCTGCCACTCAACCTTAAAACCAAGCCACCCACATGGGGCAGATTGCCTTGTGCTTTCGCCCTTCCGCCTTCAGTTTGTATTTCGGTGTATTTAATTATCTGCCAATTCATCAGCGTCTTGTGTTTATGTGTGTTGTCTGCCTTGCCCACAATGAAACGTCGAAACAATGAAACTAAAAGAAAAACTCACAGCAGCTAAAGTAATAATAATAAAAGCGTAATAAACAATAAAATGAAAGCAACAACAGCCAGAATATTGCAGGAAAATTACTATATGAGACAACGGTATTTGGAGTGACAACGAGAATAAGGTAGCGTGTGACCATGCCCACAAGGCGGCGTTTGAATGGGGTCGGAAGGTGAGGCAGCCGGAATTACATAGTGTAGCAAGCAAACACTGACCTTAACTCTAACACAAGTCGCATTACATTAAACCCAATCCCGAGCATTACGTATACGTAGTGTGTGTACAAGCGTTTAAACGGGCAATCACGTTTTCTGAATCTATTTCTGTGTTGCTGCGTGTCTATTCCAAGGTAGTGTGTCTGTGTGTCTGTGTGTATGTCCAGGAGTGTCACTTGTCTGCCATCATAACAATTGTTGCGGCATTTCTGTGGCACTTTAATCGAGCACTTGGCCATTTGTGGTCACTCTGAATGTCGACATGAGAAGGCTTTGAATTGCTCGAAGTTTTCACTTTATACAACATAATTAACATACAGAAAAAACAATGATTTTTGTATTTATAGAATAACCGTTCAAAAAGTGCCGGATCAATCAATAATTGTACACTGTCCTGAATTATAGTTATTTATTTTTTTTCTCCTGAATTTGCAATCTATCAATCAGAACAAGTATTCACGACTTTGGACATGCAACAGACAAAAAATTTATGAGTATTTTATGTTATTCATTTAAAAACAATATCAATTATCAAATGTACACACTATTATCGTAAATTATTTTCACATGCTGAAACTTATATAAACTATTTCAGTTATACTAGACTCCTTTAACAACATATGTTGAACTGTCTAGCACCTGTCAACAGCAAGCATATCCGTGACAATTCGTTAACACATTTCAATTTATATCAGCCATATTCCATAATACTCCATACATATTATGGTACTACCATGTATATATTTTACACTCCTGTCGTGCACTCGACCGCTTGACACGCTGACAAACACGTGTCGCTTTTTGTGGTTGTCTGTATATCTCCACAGGCGTCACAAACTTCGCAGTCAGGCACAGCAGCAAGCAGAGAGTGCCAGATGGAGGAAAAGTCACTCGGAGTGACATATGTCAGCGGTGATATGCTTGGAGGCGAGCGCTGAAAGTGTCGAGTCCAAGACACCAGCAACAGCACCAGCAACAGCACCAGCAACAGCACCAGCAACAGCGACACCTTCTGCTGTCATCATCATTAAGATGAAACCTGGCCAAATGTGATTTGGCTGATAGTTGCCTGTCATTTTGCCATTTTGTGGTTCAATCGCTTCTGCAAGATGGGAAAAAACAAATGAGATTGTCTCGAGTACAGCTGTTCTTGCTGGTTCTCCTTCTGCTTCTATTACTGCTTTTGCTATTGCTCCTTATGCGGGTGCTGCATACCAAGTATCTAGAGTTGTTGCGTAATGATGATGTTGTCGTTTGCCCCACAAAAATCTGTGAATAGGGGGGAGTCAGTGGAAAGGAAGCACATGGGAAGCCGACATATTCACATTGCATACGCCGAGCAAGGGAAACTAGGAGACAGAAGTTGGGCCGACACTTGCACACATTGCTCAGTGTCAAACACGGGATGGAGCTGCACGAGAAGAGGAATTGTAATGTTTGTGTTCTTTTGCTGCTGTCAGTTTGCCATTCTGTCAGTCAGTGGCAATTTATGTACAACAGACTTTGAAATCTAGGCACTTTCTTTGCAATATTGATTTAAGAATGGGAATATAAAATGGTTGTCCTATCTCTGTTCCAAAACTGAACTCAGTTGAAGTCAGACAAATGCACACATCAATTAGTCATTAGTTGATCTTTTTATTGTTGTTGGGCAAATTGAAGAGACAAGTTGGCATTAAAGTAAACAGCCCGCAGAAGTTGACGGTAAACATTTACATGAATGACATTTTGACTCTCACTTTGATGCTTCTGGCCACACAAATTGTCAAACAAACAAAGCGAAAATGGGGAAGAGACTGCACAAGGAGGATGAGGGGGATACGTTTTGAATGTATGGTCAACAGGGCGTATAATCAATTTGCTGATTCAAACAGAAATATATATCTGCAAAGTGACATTGAAATATTTGTTGAACTGTATCAAAGTAAATTAAGCAAATAATCTCTCTAAGTGAATACTTTGTGTACTCAATTGCATTCCAATAATAACATTGCTCTCGTGTTCTACCTTTCTACGATTTTCTTGTATAAACAATTCAAATTTGTGTAAACATTTGATTTCATTTTCGTTTAAATCGCATTCAGGTGCTTCCATATAGAACTTGCTGGAGGTCCACAGATATACGCATCATCCCAGAGTGTTTTCTCTGTGTAGATTGCTTAAGCTTATTTAATCATTAAGTTAACTCTATATTCTTTGAAGGGAGCAGTTCAATTCATTAAATATCTTACAGACCTCAGTTTCCATCTGAATTGAGAAACCATCTGTTTGAATTCCAGTTTCATTCAAAAGCGATACTGAAGAGCTCGGACAACCACAAAAGCATTGCATTGGTTACCTCCTCCTAAGTCCTCCCCACAACAACCACTCAGGTGTTGCAGACGGAAGGAAAGTCTATCAGCCCAACGGAGCGTTTATCATTTTAACAGCCGACAATTTAGGGATTGATTGCAAGCGATTTAAACTGCAAAACAATTTGCCAGCCACCTCCCCACTCCACGAAAATACAGTGCCCAAACATGTTATTTCGATTACCTCACCAGGCAGTCAACGTCAACCACTTGCACCATCCCCTGAGAGCCACCGCATAAGCAGAGGAAACGAAAATCCAGATTTGGAAATTGATGTGAATTTGAAACGAAAAATACATTTCATTCTCAGTAGCTGACGAAATATCCAGAACGTGAAGAGAAGGTAGGGAATAGAGAGGTAACAGCAGCTACGCAACTGACAGACTACTTCTGAGACTGGGTCAGAGTCAGCGGAAAGAGTGGAGAGGGAAGGGATTTAAAGTGAAGTCATCGAGTGAGTTTTTATTTTGTTGAATTGTACCAAGATGCGTCTCAGCAGCAATTGAATTTCCATGTTCTGCAAAAAGAGACGAATGAAAGAGAGATAGATATATATAGAGAGGGAGGGAAAGTACGAGAAATTGACAACATTGTTCAGTGTCAGATTGAATATGAAAACCT
This sequence comes from Drosophila macrospina, assembly GCA_035042075.1. Taxonomy (NCBI): domain Eukaryota; kingdom Metazoa; phylum Arthropoda; class Insecta; order Diptera; family Drosophilidae; genus Drosophila; species Drosophila macrospina. Next base: position 1,446,296 of record JAWNLW010000574.1, on the reverse strand, counting down.
ATCTCTTATACTTTTCGCATTCACATAATAGATTCTATTGCATTTATGCTCTTTGTGCGAAAGTCTTTTATTCAGTTTATTCTTTCCCGATGAGCGTTGAGAGCTAACATTGGACTCTGATAGGTTTCCTCTCCCCAATTGAAATGAGAAGGTATCACAATAAACGGCTTTGCCGGATGATAAGCAGAAAGATACAACAGGTTGGCCAGGTGGTTTTATTCCTATTCTGTTCATACTGCTCGGCTTGGTTCTACTATTGTCCCAGCTTGTTGACTGCCACAAATCCGAGGATTAAGCATAATTAATAAGTTTAACTCAACTAAGTTAAATAAATTTCACAAGACAAACTCATTATCCTCCCCATTCCGATGCACACAATCTCAGTGTCCAAATATTTAAATCTTTATGCCAAAAAGTGGGCGTTGATTTTGGCCTTATAATGTTGCAGTCCAGACCCGTTGTCATCAGTTTTTATTCCCTTGGGAGATTGTTAACAGACACTTTAACAGGCTCGTTTCGTGTCCCTCGGGGCTAGAGACTCCTTCTAGTTTGTCCCCCTGCTGTGCAAACTTACAAATTTACATTATATTTTGTGGCATTTTTACATAGGCTCAACAATGCGATTGCCAGTGTAAAGCGATTGTTTTAGCTTTAATGACTCAAAGTCTGCCTGATTTGGAAACAAACTTGTCAGAGAATGATACGGTTATGAGATTAGACTGTTCTTATGACTTAAATTAAGATTTCATAAAAAGTATAAAGAAAATCAATCGCAACTCGACAGCTGTTATTCAACTATTACATTGTATATATTTATCTTTCTCTCTGGAGTCGACATCGGTCGGGAAACTCATGCATATCATTTGTTGTCTCTGTCGGCAGTTTTGTCATATTTATTATTATGTATCCTTGTGTTTCTTCTTCCGTTTTGCTCATTTTCCGCTTTCTGTTTTGTGTTTTGTCTGCAACTCAATTCAAGTTTTCTGCTTATAAATTTGCATTTCATCAAAACAAATACTGAAACTACAACAACGAGAACAGAGGAGGCAACAGCTGGACGGGAAGTGTTTGTGGTCTCTCCTGTGACTGCAAATGTATCCTTTGCCAAGGCAGCTGGCGAAAGTCGTCCAAATGATTTCTATGCCAAAGAAGTAAATTTGAATTTCGACGTGCCTTAGCCAGTCAAATTTATGGCCTTCGGCTAAACATACACACACACACACACACACACACACACACATACACACGCACTCGCTTGGCTTATGTTGTCCTTGGGCACACGTGGCGTATGCGCAACGTTGAGGCGAATTAAAGTTTTGGTTTGATAAAAACGTTCGCTTACTTCAGGACGCCTTAAACTTGAGGCAGAGCATTAGCATTCGTGGGCTCCTCAGCTGAGTCTCCCTCTGTTCCCTACTGCTCACCTGGCCGCACTTTAATTTGCATATTTAATGCCGCTCTGCAGCGACTAGACTTTGAGCTGCCACCGAGGCTCAGTCCAAGTCCATACGATTTGAGTATCATGTCGACTCCACTTGTCACAATGTGTGTGTGTTTTCAAGGGATTTTCACATGCAAAGCACAGAGCACTTAAGCCAACGGGTCTGTGAACTGTTCGCTGATACTCGAGTCTTGGCAAGGCGTACGGCATGAGGCATAAGGCATATCCCAACTATTATTATTGTCGCCTGCTGAATTATTCAGCCTGTCGTAAAATTCTGGCCTGCGCTATTTTCGCTTTCTGAATGATATTTTAAATATTAAAATGGTTCGATGTTAGTGGAGACTGTTGCTGAAAGGAGGGCAAGAGCGAGAACTCCTCTACGTCTATTGCGAGTTGCTTGCACCATCTGAGGGGCTCATTTGGAAAGGAGCCAAAAGCCATCGCATTTCTTGATTCAAGTCCAACTATTTCCGTTACAATTACGTACCCATTACCCATTACCCATTGTGTGCTCCTCACCGGCTGTTGCGGCAATCTCGGGCCGCAATAAAAGTCTGCCACAGACTGTCATCCAATTGGAACAGCAGATCCTTGGTGCACACTTTCTCACAATGATTTCGGGTGTGGCTTATTGGCTGCTAAGAGGACAATTGTTGACTGGTTGTGCCTCAGAGGGAAGGGGGACAATGAAAACGCTTCATTTGTATGCCAGGGAGAAGTTTTCTAATTTTACAGCCTGCTGCTTTGATCATTGTTGTTGCTGCTGCTGGAATCATCGTAAGTGTATCTGTTGTTGCCTCTAGCATTTGAAGGAGCAAATTGCGAACAAGTCGTGCGCTGAAGAGATTTAAATCAATTCCTAGATAGAGCACTTGTTATAAGGTGCAAGTAATTCCCGCTGCTGGTGATTGAAACATCCTATCTTAAATTGGAAACTATGTGAGGTACATTATTGAAATATCTGAAGTATCTTGATAGGTTCAGTAAATCAAGCAGCAAGTAGCAGTAAGTTGTTCCATAAGTCTTTAAGCGGTAATTGAGAGACTTGAGTAGATTGGAAGTTAAACGCAATTACAGAAACAATAAATTAGTCTGTAAATATTAATTATATTTTTATATTTTCCAAAGTATTTTATAAATTTAAAATTATAAACATGACGTGTGTTATGTATTATTATTATATTAATAATATTTATTATGATTTCTTTATGTACATTTAATATTGATATACTTATAATTTTCCCTTGCATATGTGAACGTATTTTTATCTCATGCTAATCAAAATGCTTCACTTAATATCCTGTTGAGGCTTCAACTTGAAGTTGATGTTAAGTATGACTGGGAAGAAGGCCATGAGAGTAGAGCTGGGGCCTGGTATAAAAAGTACTATATGCTGTGGCATTAAAATGTAATTAGGATGTTTAACGCAGACACTCACACATGCAGACACACACACACACACGCACACACACACAACAAATACACATACTACAGGCTACGGGAGGCCTTTAACCGTAACAAACATCAACATATTTATGGCTCTCGCCTGTTCCGAGCAGGACCCTAAGTGATAAGCATAAGGAAGAGAAGGGGGTGAGAAAGTGCAGTTGGAAGGGGGACATGTGTTTCTGGCAACATAATGCGTACATTTTTCTGTTATTAACGAGAGGATATAGTACACTCGAGTGTCGACGCATAAATCACATTTTTGTTGTGGCTGCGGTTACCTGAAAAAGAAGTGAGGTAATTCAGCAGCAGGGAAGTACTTTTAGCACCCACTGTAGACTTACTAATTTGTTGGATTGTGCATTAGAAGTGAGAAGTGTTTATGATGTGGCAGCAAATCTGGTAAATCAATTAAACTTCAGTTAATTAAAAATTGCGTTTACGCAATGTGATAAGAGGTTGAATAGAGAGGTGTAGATAACAGTGTGGAGGAAGAGGAACGGAGCAAGGAGTGCTTGCGGGGAGATAGAGTCTGAGATGGGTAAGCTGATTTGCAATGCAGATCACGTTCTCACTTCAGCACATCGCAGGAGCAAAGTTACTTCATTCGAACTGCTTTGTCCGAGGTCTGCTCAGTCGATTTAGTTCCTTCTCCCGTCCATTGGCTCAGTTGGAGTTCATTGTCTGTAAACCTCTTGACGTATGTGCGAGCCATTAGTCAAAGACCAGCACACAGACTTGGGCACGAATTCTAATGTAGGAGCAGGCAGTTCGAATGCCTTTCCTGCTGCCTCTAACTACAGCCAATGCCATTATTAATGATGCAATTGACATGCTCCGAGCGGAGTCGGAGTTGTAGTCAGCACAAGAAATATGGCTGCTACAGATGGAGGCAGCAACAACTCAACAACATCTCAACAAAATGTTGCAGATTTGCAGTCCCATGTACGAGGGCGTATTCCAGATTCTGTTGATATCCCTTGAAAGGAATTCAAGGATTTGATAAGTTGCTGAGTTGCTTTGTCAGGCGAACTGCCTGCATTAAATTAGTAGAGTTTTGATATTGTTTTGCTTAATTCTTAGGGTGTCTTCTAGTCGGGTACTCTCAGCAGTTTAATTTTATTTCCAGCATTTTTGTTTACCTTTTCTTTGGTCTTCTCACATTGTCTCTACACACAGTCAAGTGCCTGTCTCTGTTTGAGTGTGTGTGAGTGTGTGTGTGTGAGGGGGATTGTGTTAATGTGTGTGTGCTGCGCCTGTTGGCATGCCACAGTTTCTGTAGACTTTTGTTTAACTTTGTTTGTTTTGTTTGCTTTGTTAATAGTTTCTCTCTTCGTTGCTGCTGTTGCTTTGTCTTTTGTTCTTCTTTTCCATTGACTCTGATCCCTCGCGTCCAATTCAATAAAAATGTAGTACGTGTTGCTCAAGCTAATCGACATCGACTTCGTTGTTTTAGTTTTTCACATTGTTTGTCTGACCCTCAAACATTTGTTTGAGCCAATGCTTTGTCTCCAGTTTGAAACATATTCAAGATATTGCCAATTACATCGATAAAAAGACACTCTGGTTAATTTGACTAGAGAAATAATTTAAGAAACTAAGTCAAAGCTTTATGATTGTGCTTCATTTTGATCCCATTCAAATTGAAAGCCAGCCTTGAGGTATTTGAATTCAATATGTGGCATGCAACAGGCAAGAGGCATTTGCCACAGTAAAAAATGTGATTCAGTTTCTAAGTTCGTTAGCTTGTGATAGAAGTAAAGCAAGCAATGCACGAGGGAATTGGGAAAACTGGAAATTTGCATGCAGAAGGCAGCTCAATTTATCAAGAAGCTGAAGGAGGAGGAGGTCAGCAGCTGGGAGAATCTGCAACACATGTAAACAATGATAGAAACAAGCAAAACAAAAACTAATCCTACACCGAGGTGAGAAGGTTATAGTAATTTATCGATAACTGCTTTAAAATTAAAGCAGAAATCAAGTTAAGTGAGAATATCGTGTAAGCTCCAACAATTCATGACATATTATTTCTACAAATTGCAATGGGGTAGAAGCTGTTGCAGTTTCAGCCAAGAAGAAATGTTAACTTTACACTCGAAAAACAAAAGATGCTGGAGAGGTTGGAGATGTTGTGTTTCATCTGGCTGTTGTATCTGTTGCAATGTCAACAAGCAAAGCTGCAAAGCAAACAGAGGGGAAAACGGGCCAAACAAATGGAAGACACTTGGCTGCTGGCAGAGGAAGGACGTAAGGGAAGGGGATGGAAAAAGGAAGGAAGGACATAACGTATGCATGATGTGTTCCGATAAGCAGCTGCTACTCGCGCATAATGCGAACACCCGAGTTGAGTCCTCTCCATCCTCTCCCCTGCCCCGTCCACGTCCTTGCCATATAAAATAGATGGCGTGCGAAATGGCGTGCTTCGTTGTGCTTCTTGCAAGTGAATCTAATTTCGGGGTGCCCCACAGTGTGGAATCTCCTCATTCATGAGTGAATTCATATACTCACACTCACTCACACTCACTCACAAGATGTCTGCATGAAGATTCGCGCGTGATGCACTTCATCAATTGTGTGTGGATTCCCACACGCGAATGAATATGAAATTCTATTCTTCAATGCAGTTTTAGTGTCTGCAGAGTTCCAGTTGTGTTTTATTCTGGCACATGCTGGATATAGAATTCAGGATTCGGTTCCTGTTGCTCCTCCTCACTACTCTCGACGTTCCCATTCAATCACCAACTAGTTTAGGTTACCCCCCACTTCACTGTCAAGCATCAAAGAGTATTCGGGAATTGCAGCTAAAATATTCTCATACCCAAAAAAAAGCACAGCGGAAATTTCGTATACGCACTTCTGTGCCAGTCTATTGCATTTTTCCGCTTTCCAGCAGAGTTAATCACTTTGTTTGATGTGCTTTTCAGCCGCCTAATTGTGCGTGCCAGCGACAACAGCGAACCACCGTCTAACCCACTGAATAGCAATCACAACAGAGAGTCAACAACCCACTGGGACCCACAATTGATCCTTTTGGCACTTCAGCTACGTGCTCTCACTTTCCATGGAATAGATTGCATATAAATTGGCCATCATTTTCTGTATATAGCACTCAGAATTTGAAATGTATGCCTGAAGAGCACTCTGAATGTGTATCTGATTCAGTTGCATATGTCAGAGTTAGTTGAAGAGATTGAAAAGATATCAAGGAGTTTAATTCAAAACCTATAACCAAATTTAATTAGTTAACGAATCCATTTAAAGGCCTCCAGACTTCCCAATAGCCGTTGTTTTGCTCATTTGTGACCCAATTTCATTGCCATTTATCGATTTTCACGCCATCATTGCAAACAAGTGCGACCCAAGTGAAAGTATTTGACCCCTTTTATATCCTTGTTGTGTATTCTCTCTTCCACATAAGGACAGCAATAAGGATACACAAATGCTCGAGTAATTCTTAGTATGTTTAGATTCCATTGATAGTTTGTTACCCCTCTAAGTGTTGGTTGCCTTCCTCTATTCGCAGAAACCTCTAGTCCTACATACATATATCCAGCTCACGAGAATGTTATTCCTCACAATTTCACACAAATTATTTGAAATCTGCAAGAATTTATGTCCCATTTGTCTTAGTTTAAGTTTGCACAGTCAACTACAACTGGACTATCCGTAACAGGTTCATTTGCCAGTCCACTTCAAACAGACCACAGGAACAGCTGCTTCTGCTCCAGCCGAGCTCATTAATTGTGCTTATCCAGAGATGAATAATGATATGGTTACCCGAGAGAGAGAGAGAGAGAGAGAGGGGGAGAGAGAGGGGGAGAGAGAGAGAGAGAGAGACCACAAATGAGAATTAAATTCATGTGTGATGAAGCCAAAAATCTACATTTAAAACTGCAACAAGCTGCTCATACTCTGTTGCAAGTACTTAAGGATTTTGGCAGGACATTTATCCTGCTTTTTTATGTGTCTGTTGCCTTTTCTGATGCTGTTGCTGTTGATGTTGATGTTGATGTTGCTAGTTCAGTTTGCTTCATTCTCATGTTGCAGAAACCCCAACTCAAGCAAACTGAAACAGTTTTTCCATTTTATTCCCATGTTGCTCTCCCCTCTTTACCCTTTTCTCTACTCGTGTGTAAGTTCTCAGCTTTCGCGCGCTGCCCAATTACAAAAGTTTTCAGCTTTTTTACAATTTGTTGTGTTTCAGTTTTGTATTGTTTGTTTAAGCTACTTGGTGCATTTCATATTTTGTTTTCTTTGTTTCTGTTTTCAGTTGCCACTTCAGCACATTTAAACTTTTTACGGTCAACTAGGGATATGAGTGTGTTGTCCTGCCTGTTTGGAAGTTCCTTCTTTCCTTTTATTCTCTTTATACGACATTCTCGTTCAAGTTTCGCTTGTCATTTGCCGCTTGACCTGCCTTCGCTTAGGTTCTCTGAATCCAACCAAACCTTCTTAATGGGACCATAAACTGACCAAACTTATTTTTCAATAAACTTTTATGCCTGTGTGTAGGTTTTGCTGGAAATCTGAGGTCAAGCAAACTTAATTAGCCATAAAGCGACTATTTTAATTTGTGGTTGGTTCTTGGAATGGCAAGAATGAATTCTCCTTTCAAAAGTATTGGACAGATGGAATTCAGAATACTGTTGGATTTATTAACAGGATTCTATCTTCACATGTTTCGACATGCATTGTTATGTTTCAAAGCTACTCTCTACTCTCTCATGCATCTCGCAATGATTAAACTTGACTTGTGTACATTTGAAGCTTCCACTAACTCGAAGTGAACAAACTCCCACGAAGAACTTCTCCCCCACTTTCCATCTCTGTCCACCCAGTCGACTGCAGCCACTTCCGTTTGTTGCCAATCCCACGCACGTCCTAGCCATAAAGCGCAACACACTAAGCCAATTTCAGAGTGTTTATAATTGAAACTTGCCAAGCGCAGAACAGGATGCAGCTCAAAGCGAAGAAGGATAGAAAAAGAAAATAAAACTGAACTAAAGCAAAGCAGTTTGCTGAAAGGTGAGTCCATGTCCGAATCATTTCCCCCGCAGCGGATATAAAGCGATTTGACTTGGTGACAACATCATTTCCTCAGGGCGTGTTGATGGACGGTGGTGATGGCGGGGGAGGCGTTGCAGTGTAATCTGTTTGGGGGGACAAAGAATAATGAGCACTTGAATTGCTGTCATTAATAAGGCGACAAACAGAGTTACCCAGTTTAAAGCCCAGCTCTGTGCCATTTTGATAAACTGCTTGACATCGACTACGACTACGTGCCCCTGAGAGGTGGAGAGAGTTACTAAGGATAATCACCCTGCAGGCTGTTGTCAGGTAGAGAGGGCAGAGAAAGGGGGGCAGCTCGGAACGGCTCATTAAAAATGAAAAATTAGTTAGACAAATAAAATATCAAAGTGGAGATGGACTCAGCTGGATAAGCCACTTGGCACAGGTGTCGAGTCTCTGTTGAGAATGGAATAACATGTAAAACAATCCAAACCATATTACAAAGTCGTAAAAAGAGAAACATTTACCCAAAGAAATTCCTCTGCGATTTTGATTAAATGAATTTGCCGGTTGTTGGAAAGTTTGCGGTGATTTGTATTCCGTTTCTAAGAATATATTTGTTGCCTCTAGAAAAGTTCATCGCCAACAGCCAAGGTAGTATGTGTGTCCCATATAAATCATCGTAAATGGACTTTGCTTATATGCAAAGCATAGGGGGTAAAGGGCAGATGAGAAATTACGAAGAGGCTTCTCATATTTTGTCTGTACATGAAAGGAAGTCTGAAAGGATAACAGCTGCAGGAAGTGCTCAACTTGACTCACAAATTTGCATTGTGTGAATTGCTTCCGTTGTTGATTCATGTTTTTCCCAGCTACAGCTAAAGGGTTCAGATGAATCTAGAATTATGTCTAGAAACAAGAAGGCAGCCAGAAATACACTGAAGGAAATCTAGAAGAATCTTGGGCCTTACCCTTGACACCAATGTTCAAGACAGACCGAAGATTAAAGTCGTTCTACAGTTTCCAGGAAATTCAAATAACTGACTCAATTCAAGCAAAGTGTCGCCAATTAGACATAAAACGCAGCTTTGCCTGACAGTTAATGCATTTTGTACTGAATAATTATTCAAATTTGTGTTCTTTTTACTGTCCTGCCTTTGTTTCAATTGTTTTGCCTTTCTTTGTATTATTTGGCAGCTCGATTGTTTGTTGATTTCCCGCATTTGGCGTCTGTTGTACTTTTGGCTTTCCATCGCATATTCCTTTTGTTTATATTTTCAATGTTTTCAACTGAATTCTGTAAACAAGCGTGGGGCGAGTTTGTGTAGTTAATTAAATATATGTACACGCGATTTGACTGAGTTCTAATTAAAGAACATGACGTTGATCCTATTGTAGTCTAAGAAGCCGTATTTATTATGTATTAATGCTTAGTGCTTTTAGCCTTGAGATGCTGAGAGTCCTTAAAAGTGTTCTATTCTCCAATAAGCCCCTTCAGGTAGGCTCAGTCAATGGCCAACTAATTATTTACTTGACGAGACGCCGCAAAGTTCTCAACTTAATGCGAAAAGCAGCTGGCGAAAATGTGGCATAAATTTTCAATTAAATAGTTGCTGTTTCTGATTGTTTACGGCAACTGAGGGGGAAACCGAGAAGAGCTGTCCGACTTTGGTTCAGTTGAGTGCCTCAGTGCTTCAGTCAGGGGAAATCAAATTTCCGCGCTATTGGAATTTTCTTTTCTTTTTATTTTAAACCTGTTTACGTGGCAATGAATTCACCTTGACGAGCCTTCCCTCCTCATGATGCGATGATGTGGAAGGCGGAGATATTTGAATGCAAATTGGGGCACTGCGTCAACGTAGCCATTAACTCTTAATGTGATTTCAACAATGAACTTAAGGCAATCGAATAACTGAGAGGAAAACCTCCTCAATCCACTTTAATTGCATTTTTATATTGGGTTTTGTTGAATGCCAATTCATGTCAAATGTCAACAGAGCATTTTCTGTCATGAATGGATTCAATGTGGACACTGTCTGTGTCTGTCATGTGAAAATTAATATAAGGCGCAAAGTAAACAGTTAACCAGGCTCAGAAGTGATTTAAAGACCCTTTACTCGGAACCTGGTTTTATTTAATTTCTTCTGGAGGTTTGATGTGGTCCCAGTGCACACACAAAAAAGTCCTAAATTAAAAATTCACCTGGTAAATATTTATTTAGCTACAAAATAAACAACAGCAGTGCCCAAATGGTAGGAAGGAAGGGAAAACAGCCGTGAAAGTGTCAGGTGCTTTGGGTAAAAGTCCTTATCAGGAATTCTAATTACACCCAAGGACTGACCTATCTTTCTTGCATCTTATGAACATTTTGCTGAGTTATCTAAAGTGACAAGAACTTCAGAAATCAATTGCTAAAATTGGCATGAATTCGCTTTCTTCTGTTCCCAGCGACCTACTTGGTGTGATTCTTACGGATCCACCATAAAATCATTTTAATTATACAAACAGAAAACCACACGACAATCAGTTTTTCCATTTAAATATTTTGTGAGATTATAGGACAGCTTCTTTGCCAAGGAGGGTGACTGAGTTCTCGTTCATCTCATAACGCTTTCTGTCTACATACTCCTGTTTGTATTTGACTTTGATTTGCTTTCTCTTTGCAGGCACCGCTGGGATAATGCATTAGACCAGGAAGGCGAAAGACTTGGTAAATATAATTTAGCAAATTATTTCGGTCGACTGAAAGAAGCGACGAGAAGGAAGCAGAGTAAACATTACAAGCAAACACAGCACAGCGAGTGAATTATACGTAATGTTATTTACCAAATTGTGTAGGTGTTAGTGGTGTTTATGTGTGGGGCGACAACTATCCAACAAGGCACGAGTAACAGATGACAATGACTTATGCCTGTTTCCTCTACAGATTTCAGCCTGTCAGCAACAGAAACAATGCATATCTTTAGTCCTGCAGGTCTCCCCGACAGTTCACTTACAGAGAGCCCTTCACACTCTCTTATTCTTCCTCAACTGCCTCACACATTGTTCAATTTAACTTTGCTACAAATTGGAAACATGTCCTGCTGCTCCAGGCGAACAATTCCAATTATGGGACAAATATGAAATGTTCCAGCTGCATCCTGCTGGTGTCCTGCTTTTGTGTCCTGCAATTCTTATTCGATAAATGAATGCAGGAATTTTCAATATAAATTTCATTAAATTTACACCAGCAACAGAAAGTTACCAACTGCCAACTGGAAACCGTCAACAAGAACGGACAACACAAGCCGCAACATTTCCTCTGCCTGCCCCCAAAAGTGTTGCACATCCGCAAAGGTTAACCTGGCGAATGCATCGTTTATTCCTCAGGCGAATTCGATCATCAACTGAATTTACTAAATTGCTTACTGGGTTGGTGCTGATTGGCCGGGCGAGAGGAAGATTAGCTCTGTGAAATGTATTAAGGGATCTGAATTTCCCCAACTAAAACAACTCTCATCACCTGTTGATCTGTACCTAATTCGACAGCCCACTCTCCCAAATTAATATTTAAAACAGATTCTCAGGATACGCTGCCTAATAACGTAATTCAACACAGTTAATAAAATGCGCCGTTAAAAGCTTTTCAAGCATGCCATTCTCCATGTGCGGAGCTTGTCTGGGAATTCATTTCCAGCCGGAGAGTTCAGCGCTCTCCCCGATGGTCCTTGGGGGTCCATGGCCATCCACAATAAAAAAGCAGGATAATAAAATTTATGCGTTTTGATTTATTTGTCAGTCCCAGACACTGCTATCAGCATGCGGTGCGTATACGTGATATTTTAAAAGCCAATTGTGGTTTGCTGGCCAAGGAGGCGCATTAAGCGAATGGCAACAAGCAAAGTACACAATAAAAGGATTAATTCACATTAAATTTATGAGAGCATATTAAATAAATTAGGCAGAGTTTGTTTGCCGTTTCATTATATTTTTAATCAGCAAATTGCTTTGGGTTTTGGTTTTCGTTTGGCTTAGTTTCAAGCTGAGAACTGTTGCCTCAACTTTCCATTGTGTTGGTTTTGAGAGAAAGTATAAAAAAATAGAAAAGAAGATGGTTAAACAGTAAGAAGAAGAGAGACAATTAATATTCTTCTGTTGAGATGGAATGAAAGCAAATCTGTTGGACCCAAAGCAGTGTCTGATTGATTGCCAATTTATAGGCCATATCCGGGCATCATATGTGCCATTGCTGACTTCATTCATTATCCGATATCAGCTGAACCAAGTTAAGTCCCCATCATGTTGCCTTTGCCTTTTAATCAAACTTTGTCCAGCTCCAGGCAGCAGGCACCGCACTTTGTTCTTGTTTGGCACAAACTTTCTGTCATACAATACACGCTTGCAATTTGCCAATCATCTTCCCCCTTTTCGCTCTTACTTCTTCCCCCGTATCCTGTCATTCTGTCCCCAGCTCCCGCAACATTTCGTAGCTGCTGTTTGGCTGCCAAATGAAACCACATTCTGCTGCAGTTGTTGTCCCTCCGGGTTGGCAGGAGACTCGCTCTACAGCGCACAGTCAGCTAAACAGTGAGATTCTCATTGCAGCTCCTGTCGTGTCATGGTTGTTGATTCCCACGTCCCTTTTCGGGTAAAGGAATTGGGATGAGATGAAACAGATGCAGCTTTGTGACAGAAGTTAGTTAGTTGAGCTGCAGCGTCGATCTCACAGATTGGAAATCCATCGAAAGTTGTGTTTCGCCCAAATATGCAAACTACAGCACAAATGAACTTTTACATATGTGTGTGAGTGTCTATAGTTCAGTTGCAGGAGGAACTGGCCGTCGCACTCGCATGTAATAGGGTGAATTAAATGCTCTGTGGCTCCATCACACGTGTGTGCTAACGATGTCTGGCTCCATTGTTGGTGTTATTATGATTATCGTTATTATTGTCCCATTTTCCCTAGCCGCTCTTTTCATGTTACCGTAATGAAAACGAAATACTGTCAGGTTGTTGCTTTTGTTATAGTTGTTTCTGGCATTTTTCCTGCTATTTTTTTTTCTTTTTTTTGCAGGCATATAATAAAAATCGTAATGAAAATAACTCGTCAGGTTTCTGGCTTCTGTTGTTGTCGTTGTCGATGGCATCCGGTGAAAACCACAAAAGAGCAGCAAATTGAAATTTAATGAAATTTATTAATTTGATGCATTTTTGATGATGTGGCGAAAATATTTTGTTGTCAGTCAGATTCAAATTGATGGCATAGCGGTTGATTTTGTGTTGCCTTTGTACTAAATTCAATAGTGAATTTACTCATAAAACACAAAAGACCACAACATGCATTAATATTCAATGTTGTGGTATCGAGAAATGAATATTTAAGTTTGTAATTTTATTTAAATTTAAAAAGCGTTAAATGGAATTACACTATGCTGTCAAGCGGTAAACATCAAAGCCAACTCGCCAGGATAAACCAAACAAACCAAGGGGAAACTTAACAAGCCAAAACCAATGCTGTGAAATTTAACGCGTAAAACTTTTTGTGGCCAGGAGAATGAGACTCAAGTTGTCGAGTTGTTGCTGGTTCTAACTACATAGAAGATAAATATCCGACAAGTTACTAAAGAAAAGTTTATAAAGAAGCTCAAAATTCTGAATAAAACTGAGTTTCCTTGACAGTACAACTCTTCTGGGCTTTAATAAGAATTAAGTGATTCGAGAAATACATTATCCTTGAAGAACATCCTCTTAAGGTACATCAAAGTCAAAACGACACATAAAAGCACTCAATAATATTCGTAATTTGAGCATGTCACAAACAACTGAAAGTAATGTGAATTACGTGTGCAATTTCTCACTTTATTGCTGCCTGTGCACATGACGTATACGCAGCATCAGCCGCAGACCGGTAAATCTTAGGGGAAATATCCATTGAAGCTCCCAAAACAAAACAAAGTTTTTTGACATCTTAGCATCTGTCAAAGACAAATCAGCAGCAATCACTTTGTTGATTTTCCTCTTTCAGAAATATTAACCATCGCAATTGGAACTCAACTGTTGGCTTTGCTATCTGCAACGTTTTATTTATTTATTTCAAACCTTTCACACGGTAGCAGCCGCAATCACAATACCTTGAGGTCTCCGTCTCAACTTTGACATTCCAGTGTCGTTTTTTATGCCTCGCCTTTTATTGCGTGCCATTACTTTAATATTCTCGTGCCTCCATTTCGATACTCCGCTTCCGCCTCTGCGTCTGCCTCTGCCTCGACTGCAATCGATAAAGGAGCCACGAATAGGGAGAAGTTGTGAGTTCGCTGGGTTCGTTGTACCCTCATATGAACTCATTGATGGGCTGATGTGTGGCTGCCACTGAGCAATGCCTGCCTTTAATGTATTTCAATTATTTTTATTGGCTTACCATAAATTATAATGCCCTCTGGCCTTGGGTTCCATATTTTCCTGACTTTTCCTCTATCGCCACTTTTTTCGTATTTCACTTAACTTTCACTTGCCTCAAAGCATTTTCACAGTCCTGTAGTTTCCTCTTTCCCTTCAACTGCTCCCCAAATACCCCCGAATGCTTCTCAGAGTGAAACACATGTTGAGTCTTGTTTTTGGCATTGCCGCTTATTGAAAAACTTTGACTTGCGTCTCTTCTTCCTTCACTTTCTTGAGGGAAACTTTCAGTTAAACGGCAACAAGTTTTCTACTTGCAGCATTTTATAATTTCATGGCGTTTCGTTCATATTTTATTGAGCTGAAAAACGTTATCGAGTTCATTATTCGGGCCTTAATTATTTCTGCATTTGCCACTAAGACAAATTGAATTGTCCTTTTACTGTAGTTGTTGCCCTTGTTATTCTAAATGTCTTAACTGGGAGTCTTAAATGCTTGGAATTTCTTTTCAAATTGCTGAATTTGCTGCAAATGACAGGACATTAAGAAGTTTACACAAAGATTGGCAATTGCACAGACAGGATTGTGGGTTGGATTCTCATCAACATGATTTGCTTTTCTCAGTAATCTCTAAATTATTTTGTAATTTTCAGAACTGAAGGAGCTTTGCAACTGGAACAGCAGTATACTCCAATGGTTTCTCTTGTTCAATTATTAATTTAACTATCTGACTTTATACTTTGGCTGTTTATTAAATGCATTCATCCCTTCGCTCCTCTGTCTCCCTTCTCCTCATCCGCTCTATTACTTATTCATTGCAATTTGGAACAGCTCCCCGTTGTACTTGTCACATTTAACATGCCGCATCCCCTAGAGTTCCCCCTTCTGTCCGCTGTCTTTTTGCACAATTTTAATTATCACGCCATCATCATCAACCTCATCATTGTTGTTGTAATTGTTGCATGCGGCACCGCAAATGCAATTTCCGTGCAAAATATTTGCACAAAGGCACTGAAACTTTCTCCTGCTTTGAGATCCATGTTTCTCTCTCTCTCTCTCTCTCTCTGCAGTTAAACAAAGTTGGGCAAATTCGAGAATTCGTCGTAGTTTGTGCAAATAAGTGAAAGAAAATGCAAAAGTTTCCATTACGAGTATTGGCTAGGCAGAAGATGCACTTCATTATTCCCCTATTCCCTTATTCCCCTGCTCCATTTCTCCTTTTCTCATTTTCCGTGGAGCATTTAAAGTTCACAACTCTTAACAGTTGCTTTGTGCTTTGCTTTGCGGCGTTTAGCGCACTCAGTACATACTTTTTAGAGAAATGAGAAGAAATTGTTGTGTGCTGCTTCGCTCGATGAAATTTAAAGAAATATTTAGTGGGAAAAGTTGCAAATAGAAAATAGAAAATAGAGAATACAAGAAAACTGCTGTAGTTTGCTTTCCCATTGCTTTTCTTGTTGTTGCAACTTGTTTGCGGCACAACGTCAAAATGCACTTTGTTTGATGAGCATCAGCGACAGTCGCTTGGCCAACTGGAGCCAGAGCCAGAGCCAGAGCCAGTGCTGCAAAATGCCAATAAGGAACGTGCAAACAGATACAAACAAGGGCAGACAGCCCGTACTTTAAAGGGGGCCACAACCATGGACATGGATAATGCCAGCTGACAGGCAGCGTTTACTTTACTTAACTTTCTCTTTTGATGCTGTTTTTCCGAATGCTGTAAATCAGCTTCCTGAAAAAATAATGAGAAATTATGCCCGCAATGCGCCTTGAGACGAACGACTGACGCAGTCTTCTTCATTGGGTCATATGACAGACACAAATGTTTGAGGACAGATCATATTACACATATGTTCCTTATACACTATCGGGAATTGAATTAAATCTTGTGTATAATTGACTCTGCATAGAAATAAGCTGCACCATAATATGCCACAATTGCATTTGGAATGTAGAGAACCCACACTTAGAATGTATTGTGAGTCATTTGCATACTTCTTCGATCGCTCTTGGCAGAGGAGGCATGAATTGTTGCTGCCTTATTTATTATCCTCAATACCATGAAATGTTGTGTTCTGGGCAACAAATCTAGGTCTTTGCTACCGCTTAACGCTTCACCGACTTTGTGCAACATTGTGGTGAATGTAGTAGCATGTAGTAAAAGGCTGCTTAAGTTTACAGCCGAAGCATAAATTGAAAATGCATCCTATCCTGTGTGACTTATAGGAGCTCATGGAATGCAGACTTTAAGCACGAGTCCCAGGCAAAAAAGTGCAACATTCGGCTCTTCTATTGAAATTTATGCAGATGCTTCTATCCTCATATATTATGAAGATATTGATGCAGAAATATCTCACATTACGGCCTTCTTTCCGTTTCCTAGTCAGTCAATTGTTGAACTTTTGTTACCTGTGTCACGTCGGCAGATGATGCTTCATTCACCTCTCTCTTGCTCACAACTATCAAATGTCATATTATCACACTTCCACTTCAAATACCTTCCCGTAATTTTAAAGTACAACACGCTTACTCTGAACTTGACGTGAAGCGTTTAACTTAATTAATATGCATATCCAACACTAGACACACACAGGACAAAGCTCCTTGAAGCAACTTGGCAGTTTATGTGAGAGGACAGACTGATGTGAGAGGAAAAGGTGAAGGAGAGATTCTCATAATGCCCAAATATTTGCATGGTAAGTGTGGTTGGTGGGGGCTAATGTAGGAATCAAGTGACAGGAAACAGAGCGATAAGCATTTACAAGGACACGCGCAGGCAAAACCGCAGGCACGGGGCCTTTTGTTGAGCCTTTAACACGCACTTAAGTGCTTGAACATCATTTCCAAAAATTCTGCGTGAAATTCTAATTTTCACAAGTATTCACAGAAATTCACATACACACAGTTAACAACATTGTTGATAAGCTCTTTAATTAGCTTAAGTTTTCATGTTTCCGTTCTGTATTCCCTGTGAGTCCTTGTGTGGTCCCTGTTGAGAAGGACTTCATCAAATTAATTGCCTTGTCGGTTAGCCTCTTCTCTTGTGCATGTATTGCGTGTGTATTGTCTACGTATGTGTGCGTCTCGTATAAGCATGTATTATCTCTTTTTGAGTTAATTTCTCTACTTTGCTTCGAAAAACTTTTCATTTTATTTTGAGTTTTCGCTTTGGCTGCCTTGAGGAAATATGGGGCTCCACATGCCCTCTGGGCTATTCGGTTTCTCACCTTTGTGACCCTCGCATCCACACACCATCGCACTCACGCACACACATACACACACATACATACACGTAAACAACACAAACTTCACATGGTTGCAGCTGCTCAGTTTTTCAATCTGTCATTGAGTCATGTGGCTGAAGCCTCAGGAACTCAACTTTAAATTGAGTTTTCTTTGGAGAACTTTCCCCAGAAGAGGGGAAAGGACTTTAGAGGAATGTAATAGATAACTTTTCTTCTGGGTGATTGCTGTTTTGTTATTCATGGAATTGTTTAAAAATTTAGATTGCTACGAAAACTTGCAAATGGCATTTGCTGTCATTGTTCCTGTTGTTATGTCAAGTTAAGTGGCACGCACCTTGACAAGGAAATCAGATTAAAGAGCGGACAGAACTCTCAATCAAAGTACTTTTTATATATTGAGACTTAGTTATACAAATAAGAGGGGAACTTAAATATAATCACTGCATTGCTCAAGTATCTATTAACTTAAAAACACCTTCTGTGTATTTATCTATATATTCAATTTATTTTCAGTCTCATAAGTATCAATTTTTAATAAGTAAAAGGAAGAACAAGGTCCCCTTCTCCTGCGAGGCACACTCTCTTCAAGTTAATCAAGAAAGCCTCTTAAAAGTTCACGTAAATATAAGAACACCCGAAGAATATCAAATTTTTTGCAAGCATAATTTAATTAATTAGAAGGAAGCCGCAACCCATCGCTCCCTTGCCACTAGTTTGTGCATTACATCAATTAGTTGAGAACCGCAGCTGGCACTTTGCAAATGAAACCTAAAGTAAAGCAATTCATTTAGGACATCTTTGCGTGCCAAGCACGTACCCCGATTCCCGATTCCCTATTCCCCTTCCAAACTCTTCAATGTAAGAACGCGATAAAACTGTAAAGTGAAGCCAATTCATTAATTTAGCTGGCCAACGAACTGGAGCAACAGGATAACCACACAATTAGATGAAAGGACACCCAAACATTGCTTAGCTCTACCTTCTACTTGAGTGTTCGATGCTCTTCTCTCTGATTCACCTTTGTGTTCTTGGCCTCTGTCTCAGCTGTCGTGGAATTGACATCATGAGAATGCATTCTCCTACGAAACCTCTTTGTGGTTCAGGCAGCAGAAAGTGAACAACCTCGTTTGGCCACTGAACCGTGTGAACAGCAGAAGGAAACAGAGAAAAGCGAAGAGGACCCTGCCATAGAGTGGCACTTATTGAGTGGCAAACACATTCAGCACTCAGATATCAGGCCAAGAGGAGCTCGCTTTTGTGGTTGGCCAATTGCGGTCGAGTGTCATCTAGCACAGCATAACTGAAAACTGACAACTGACAACTGTCAACACTCTCGCACACTAAAATACTCAAAAAGCTATTGCTCTCAATAAGGGAAGATTAGGTGCCCCAACGCGTGGAGCTCTCTGCAGCCAGTTTGTCACATCATTAAGTTCTTAATTAGCTCAGCCAGCAGCTGCAATTTTCGGAGTGCACTTAGCAGAGGAAGGAGGAGCAGATGGAGGGGATAAGAGGGTTGTCGAGCTGCTTTGCATGCATTTGAAGCAGCGATAGGGAAATGTCTTAAGCTGCTTTTCCGCCCAGCGACTATTGAGTGCAGTCTTAGCCTTTCTTATCTTGTCTTCTTCCATTTCAGTGGCACCGGATCAGGATCCGTGCAGGAGTCTTAAGCGTTTCTTAAGTGCAAATGGGCATATGGTATGCTTAAGCCTTGAAATGGCCAATCCAATCCATTTGTGCCACAGCTTAAGTTGAAGAAAACCATTACATGGAATCAAATAAAGTTTTATTCAATAATAAGTTTGAAACTATTGCAGATTGAACTCCTGGCAAATAATATTATCTGAGCAGGAAACCAACTAATTTCAGACCTCAAATTGCTTTCTAACTTGTCTATAATCGAATCGTCCATCATTTGTCACAGCAATTAGCGCAGCTTGCAGCGAAATTTGATTATCGCAGTGGGCATGGAACGTGACCATTCGGTAATTGGAATGTTTTGAGGATGCAGCGTGAAATTGCCAACAATCCGCATGTCGCATTGTTGATTTATGGCCACAGTATGCCCCCATAGGGACGACCAAACAGTCAGACGGACAGACGGACAAAGGCCAAAGTGCGTACCTCAGGGCAACCACAAATGCAGCCCATGCGTGTTGCAGTTGTGGTGGTGGTTTTGGTGGTTGTGGTGGTTTGACAATCAAGTGGAGTGGTTACCTGCCCGCTGCAATTGTTTTAACACAGGCAGAAATATGGCAATGATTGCAGATTATGGTCCTTTAAGGGCTTCGATCTGCATATGGGGACATATAAATTGGCATCTGCCATTTGGAGAACCACTTGATATGTCCACAATGATTGCAAAAATCCGCTAAAGTGCTTAACTAACGGTAAGCATGGCAATAATCCCGTCCGCAAACATCCTCTGCCACAAACCCAATCCCCTTCATAACCCGTCATAAGTCGTCGGCCATTTTGGATGAATAATTCCCAGAAAGAGGTCGCTTGCGTGAGCTTCCAAAATTGTTGGAGTGTGCGTCCATTAAACGTTTTCCGTTTCCTGTTAGCCGTTAAAATACCCCCTGGCCATGGCCAATAAATAGTGAGGACAGAACGAATAGGTAGTAAACAGAACACAGTTAATTGGCTTTCAAAGCGAACACACAATTAGAAAAGCGAAAAGAAATTTGTGATCATTTAGTTTGTTCATTCATGATAAAGTAGAATTTATTTGTATCTATTCATTAAAAATTAAATTTGATATCATAAATGCGAATTAAATAGTTTTTCAGCTTTTAAGTTCCAATAATTACTTTAAAATGAAATGTTTGCTTGCAACTGATTTTCATTTGCATTTTGATTAGTTTTTTGTTTACTTTGTTAAAAAATAAATATGAAAACTGAAGAGAAAAGTAATTAAACAAGCGTTTCACTATTTTTAATGAAATTATGGTAGAGAATAACTAAATAACTGACTGGGCAGCTTTGAACTCATGTATTTCATATTTTGTGATATTTGCATACCCATCTTTATGTGAGGGGATCACAGCAATTACACACACACACACACACACACACACACACACACACACACACACACACACACAAAGCTTAACTGCAAATTGCAAATACAGTTTTCTCCATTTTCCACGACATCAAAGTTGCCCCAACGTTGCAGTTATGCAAATGCATTTTCCGCACATGAGTGTGTGTATGTGAGTAAGTGTGTGTGTGTGTACTTGTGTACATATGGTCCTGTATGAAATTCATTTACCCCTCGTTGACAACGGGAAGAGAGCAAATAAATAATGGGTTGAAAAGTATGCAATGAAAATTGACAAACGAATTCTAATTACAATTAACTAGCAACGTGAATCGCCACTTCAGTCCGTTGGAAACTAATAAGAGAAACTTTTCCAGACAAAGTTTCCTAATTTAATAATTGGACTATTCCAGAGGAAGTTTTCATTGAGCGATGAATGGCTGCTCCTGTTGGTTGTTTAACTTGTATTTATTTAAAGCTAATTTGACAGAAATTGAAATTCAGCCGGTGACATGGCAAAGTATAAAAAAGAGCGAGCAACTTTGTTAACTTTGATTGAAATTCAAAGCTGAGCAGCATAATGGACGCTATGTGGCATTTACTTCCAGGCCATTAAGGACAAAGACACACGCGACTATTTAAGGATAGGGAGAGAGAGAGAGAGAGAGAGAGAGAGAGAGAGAAAGAGAGAGCGGTCAGAAAACGGAGGAAGAAGGAGACCTTTGTATAAACTTTGGGCCTACATTTGCTTGTCTGCCCTTGGATTGGCTTTTTTGTCGCCTGTGATATTTTGAACCCTTGTCAGCTCATCGAGGGGCCCTGGAAAGGGGGCAGAGGTAGTGATGACTTGGCCGATAATATCGAATTTGCAGTGTGCTTAATCATGGGACTCGAACAGAAGGCAGCTACCGTTTACTGCAGAAGACACCCATAGCAAATTCAAGTCGAAGATTATCATTGTCAAAGTTGAAATCATAATAAATCATTCGGTTTCAGCAGCAGACAAAAGAATTTCTGTGTCTTCTTACAAGGGTTTCTAAAGGACATGTACTTAGTTTCCTTTTGCAACCTTATTTTATAACTAACAATTCCTTTACATAATGTTGCTGTTTCCTTCGTTAGCTAATAACATGCCACACTCTTCCTACATAAAGCACCTACCTAAGCTGACCTTGAGCCTAATGAGCACCCGCAATTAGAATCCGCATGAAATATATACGCTCGTGCCTGGCATTAAATGCCGAATCTGTTCCCTCTCACTCTGCTCCTATTTCCACCGCCATTTACAAGCAGATTAAGAAATTAATGGCATACCATGGAGGAGGCTTCTTT
This sequence comes from Drosophila macrospina, assembly GCA_035042075.1. Taxonomy (NCBI): domain Eukaryota; kingdom Metazoa; phylum Arthropoda; class Insecta; order Diptera; family Drosophilidae; genus Drosophila; species Drosophila macrospina. The sequence goes on along the minus strand of JAWNLW010000574.1, from coordinate 1,424,401 downwards.
GTGAAGGCAATTCGAGCCAGATAGAAGGTAAGAGGTTTGTCTAGCTGACTTTTGGTTTCGAGGGCTTTGTCATTTTTCATTTTTAATGTGCGCCCCAGGGCAGTTTAAGGAGCCTCCCATATAAAATAGATTAGCCACACCCAAACAAAGAAAACAGAAAAAAAGAAATCTGAAGGCATTAAATATGTTAAGATTTTGAGTAAAGTACAATCTATGTTATGAGATGAAGAAGGCATCTAATTGAGTTGCTTTCATCTCTATTGTCCAGGAAATGAGGCAAACTCTCACTTTGCTTAGTCACAAGCGTTGACTCTGTTATATGGCCATAAAGGTAGCCACGAAATGAAATTAAGTCCGGCCAAACACAGATAAGGCAGTGAACAGCGGCTGCAACTAACAAGCACATTGACAGTCATTAAACGAGGACAATGGCAAGGGATGTCTGCCGAGTTTACTGTTGGCAGGATGCGAGAGACAGTCACAACATTTTATATATTTATGAGCCGCAGACAAGAATAGAACAATGCAATGCACAAAAGGTAAACTTCATTTGGTCACAGAATAGGAGCATCAAGAAAGAGGACATGAGAGAGAAAGGTGTAGCAAGGAATGGTTGACTTCCGCTTCCGTCAACACTGTCACTGACTGCTGTTTCCTGCTAGAACGACTGTCAGTCATCTAGTTATTCTGCTTTGTGGCTAATTTGGCATATAGTGTTAAGCTCAGCAAAGAAGGAGAACGGCTTTTGCAATTTAATTACAGTTTGCTCCCTTTGCTAGGGAAAATTCGATCTGTATATTGAGAATTGGGTGAAAATGCAAGAGAATAGTTGCTGCCCAAATTATATTACTACAGGTAATATTTCAAGAGGCTAACAGATATATATAGAGCACTGAAGACTATCGAAAACCTACACTCAAACATACGCACAACTAAATAATATTCGTAAAATCACAAGGCGTATAATTAATGTAAGCAATTGTGGCCAGTGTGCCAAATTATCAAGCATACGACACATACGCCAGATTGATTTGCATAATTTAAATTACATTCGATTCGTCAATGAATATGGAATATAAATGTAGTTTGACTACAAATGAACTCAGCTATACACCAGATGGAAGAGAAAAAGTGACATCAGAGTCATATCGCATACATTATAGGCTGTAAAATGTAAATTGGTTCGAGAATTAAAGTGTTGGTTAAAGCAATCGCTGATTTTAACATGAACACATATGTGTGTTTCCATAGACTTCATCTATATGGATGGGATACTAAATCCCACATGGATAAAGGTCAGCAATTAGCCTGCAGCGTGTTTGCTTTATACATATTTGATTTTGGCTTTTGCAAATGTTATTGCTCTTGCTGCGTTGTTTGTTTTGATAGCGAGATGTAGTGCCTCTGGTCTCCTGCGGGCCTTCTATGTTATTTCATATTGATATAAATCGTGCTTACTTGTCATAAATCATGGCAGGCATTGCAATTTGATTGAGAACTAAGAGGATTTATTGGCAGAATTGCAATGAAAAGTAGTTAATAAATATATGCAGAAAGTGCGTGAGAGGATTCAGAGTTGGAGCTGCTATTAGATACTCTTCACCGACTCTTATTTAACCCACACGCGTGGGTCACATAAATTATGGGCACCTCGCTTTAGCACAGCGCTGCCAGGTTCAGCTCGTAAGTCGACATCATTTGTCATAATTTGCAAAAAAAAAAAAAAAAAAGGAAAATAAGGCGAAAGAGAAATTGAGAAAAGAAAAATAAATGCCGAACCCAATCGACTTGGACTATTAAACTGTCAATAACAACAACAACTATTACCAACAACAATAATAAAATAAAAAGAATTTGACGCGCATTCGACACGAAAATCGACTGAAAAGCAATTATTTACACTCCTGCAATAAAAATATGCCACACGCTGTGTCCGCAAGGAACAGAACGAACCTCTTCCCACCCCTCCTTCTAGCCAAGAAAAGTTGTGTCAAAAATTGGTGTTGTGAAATTTATGACCTTTCGTTTTTGGCTGGCTGCGTGGCTTCTTCGCTTGAATTGTATTTCGCGTATCACGACGATATTTTTATGGCCTCCGTCCGGAAACTGTGAGGTTGGTGGGAGACGCAAAGTTTTGATTTTTACGAGCGTAACGCTCAACAAATCCGAAATCTGAATTGACTTTTCCCATGAATAGAACTGGGATTTGCACAAAAGCCAATTATGAAAATGAATAAAAAAGCTGAGCAAATTCTGAATAGACAGCATATGCCAAGCTCCTGACTTGACATTTTCAATTTGTTGGCCACCAACCGAAGCCACATAATCAATCAGTCATAATATTTGCTCTTTACTTTGCTTACAGGCCAAAAATGTTGCAGTGCTCTAATTGGCAGTGGGCCACATAACGTTGCCCCTATTCAGCATCCCACGAACCGAATTCCAATCATGGCGGCACCCAAGTCAATGGAAGTCTTAAGTTGCCTGGCGCTACTGCTCGGCGCGTTCATCAGCAGCGGTGAGAAGATATCAAAGATTGTCGATGACCCGATATTGCGAACACGAGACTATCGTGTCATCGATCATTTTTCTTTGAGCGTGGAGACATTAACCACAAAACTCTAAACCTAATTCAATTTCAATTCCAATCTATTATCTAATACAGGCAATTGCATAGACTGTTTCAAGTGCGTTTCGTATAACGGCGCCAATAAGGCATGCGATGACCCATTTCATAATAATTATTCCACTGCCATACTGGAGTCACCCTGTATGGGTGGTCGCAAAGGCCGCGATGGCCTCTTCCCAGCGACAGCTTGCATTAAAATCGCCGGATATTATGGTGAGTGATGAGATCAAACATTGATAATGGGATTACAATATGATATGATTGAATTGAATTCAATTTTCCACAGATGACACCGGCGAGACGATAACTGTGCGAGGTTGCGCCCTGGACAGTGGCACACTCACAACAGACACTGAGATTATAAGAATGTCGCATTGTGGTAAATTCTACTATGATAACAGGTTCGTCACTTGCTGAAATGTAATATTTCATTTTCGAAGAATCCTAAAATGATATGAAATATATGTTATGGTAATTAAACCACTCAGCAGCAACAATTGTAATAACATTTAATGTATGTCTGCCTGTTCTGTTAACATTCCGCATTAATGTTAAGAAAGAATAGTTCTGTTAACCCGGGTAGAGATTCCATGATTAATTATCTACTGGAGTTACCAGACTGTTAGATTTTTTTGTTTAACTATTTACAGAATATAAATGCGAAATTCGCATATGTATTTTTAACCCAGATGCTCAGCTTAATAACGTAATGTGAGTAAAAGCAAGCTTTTTATTACCCTACATGTGCTCGTACAGGGATCTGATAAATACCATATTTTACTCCGTAGTAAAGCGTCATTACAATGGGTTCCACTTCTTTCTCGTACATTACATAGCGTACATCGCTGCACTAACAAATTCATATGTTACTATTGTGTCACAGCTATAACTTAACATTATCACTTTCTCCCTCTTTCCCCTCTCTCACCTTGGCTTAGATACGTGCACGGCTGCCTTCAGAGCTGCAGTGATGCGGATGCCTGCAATGGCAGCCACCCAAAGGACGTCGAGTCCTTATTACTTATCATAGCGTTGCTGCTGCTGCTGGCTGCGAGGTAGCAGTGACAACAATAATAGCAACAAGGATAACAAGAGCCACAACAACAACAAAAGGATCTGAAGCTGGCATCCCATGGAAGTTAAAGGAGCTTAGCTAAAGTGAACGTGAAAAAGCATTTAATATAATTCAGCTGCGCGAATATTTTTACACAACTCAAACGCTATTCTCCCTCTCACCCCGTCTCTGACATAATCTATCCCATTCTCTCTCAGTGTCTACAAATGCACCTTACCGTAATTGCACGCACACACACATACATACACAAGGATAACACAGGATAACACAATACAGAAGAAATGCAAAAATATTTATATGAAATTCATCAAGCAATTATGTGATTTATAAATGAATATTTAACAACTATTTAACAATAATCGATGAAAAGCAAAACGGAATGAAAAATTTCGAACTAAACTATATTTAAACTATGTATTAACGCTAAGCGCTGCTAGTCAAACATTGAGTCTAAAATCAAAGCTAGTCAAAACGAAAATTCAAATTCAATTGCAATTATTTTTAGCCTATAATATTAAGTATTTACATTTATATACTTACAACTCACCTGTGTATTATTGTTCGACTATTGTAAATAGTTTATTCATTAGAGGAAGCTGAATTTTAGGCAAATTAAGTAACAATTATAACTAATTAATTAATATTTAATGGCCGCACAGATTGAGTTAACAAACATTCTAAACTGCGAACATTCTACCAGTACTAAGCCTTTTTTTAATAACATTCCTATTAAAGTTAACATTCACTTTGGCATGCTGTCAAAATTGATTAATTCAATTGACAAGTTTCACTTTCTTTAAGGGCCAGTTGAAACCCCATTCTAATGCCTAAGATAATGACTATAAATTATGTCGTTTAGAGCTGCGACTATTAATACTTTATGATCTGATATGAGAAGGTAATGGACTTGACTCATCAGCTGATAGTAGACTGAGTCTTATCAATGACTAGGCTGATCAAAAGCATTATCGCTGCTCAAAACTTCCATAAGCAATATTCCGTATCTCCCGTAGTTACCACTCTTAGTACTTACTCGAAAGTCAAACAGAATGGATGGTAAGCAGACAGGCACTCCAACGATATCCGTTAGCCAATTCAAGTTGTGGTTGATCCTTTCTAGGAATTAATTGGTTGCACTACAGTCACGGTGGCGTGCCACAAGATGCTGTTGTAGCTGGCCACGATTCCGATGGGGATACCATATTCGTTGGACGCGCCTTCTATAACAACGATCTACTGCCGGCAAAGGTAATTCCTAACAAGGGCAAGGCCTATGTGGCATTTGCCCGCCAAGAGATTGAGCTGGAGAACTACGAGGTGCTCAGCGGTCAGAACTTCGAGTGGTTGCCCGGTGCAAACGGAGAGGTGCCAGCTGGTGCTGTCCGTGTGGGTCACAATGTGGATGGTGAGGATTTGTATGCTGGTCGCGGTTATCATGCTGGCAGTCTGACCGTAGGAAAGGTACATCCCTCCCACGGCTGCCTTTACATACCCTATGATGCCGATGAGGTCAAGATATTCGAGTACGAAGTTCTGTCCCGTCGTATGGAGATGCGATAATGATTTTTTTTTAAACGAATGTCAACAATTAGGTCGATTTTGTATAATAAAGTGAATCTTTTATAGATTTATGGTATCTTATCTTTAGTGTGAGTGTCCATAAAGTTTCTGTGTAAAATACCTACTGTTCAGTCTATTTCTAGGTATTAATACGAGCTCTTAATCGCAAATGACGATACTTTATGATCGACTTCCTCTCTTTCGCAGTTTATTGTATGAGTTAACTTAATTCTGGCCCGTTTATGCAGGAATTTAATACGACAAGCAGTTCTAAGTTAACAAATTATTAATCGAAAAGAAAGTAAGAAAATAAAGGAAGATCAAGTCGAGTGAAAAATGAAATTATGTTCTCAACTTGGAAAATTACATTAATTATAAAGTCTAACTAAATTTTACATACTCAAATGATAATGAAAAACCAATAGGACCAAGCTAAATCTATGTGCAAAGCTTAAAATATCAAAAACAATAGGTTTTTACAAACGAAGATTGTTAATAATAATCATAGAAAGATCTAATTATTATTACGAATACATTTTATATTTATTTCTATATTACATTTCTCACAAAAAAAGAGAGCTTGCAATGGTTTCCGCATTAAAAAGAAAATAATTAACTATGTTAAAATAAAAAGTAACGAATGTCTGCACACGTTTTTGATAAGATAACAAAATTTTGCTGAATTCGCTTGCTGGCAATGCAACAAACAACAAAAACAATGTATTTAATCAAAAGCAAGAGTTTAAACACACTAAGGCACCTGATTGGCTATCAACCGATATATACAGAATTTAAATTCTTTGACTCACACACTTCTACACTAACAGTTCACATACTCTTAAGTATAGAAATACATAAGTACATAAGTACACACAATGAACGACCAAGCAAAGTGTATAAAACATTGAAAGTTTCATGGCAACTCAAATTGCTAAACATTTGTATTTAGCACTTAAGAAGTTTATATTTACATGTAAGCGTGAACGGATAACTGAATAACTAGATAAACGAAGCTACTAAAACTAATCAAATTGAATTCAAATTGTTTCTTTTACATTTAAATGCGACAAAACTACTTTTTCTAGTGCATAAACACACAAACACTGACAAAACTATAAAAATTTCTGAATAAAAACTGCATACATATATTGAAAATTTAATTCGCTTACTGAGTTTAACTAAGACTATACATATTTACAGTGTGTGACTATAGGGTATTTAATCTAACAGAGTCTTTACATAGGCAGCATCTTCCTGGATAAACTTCTCGGCCTGATTCTCTGGCACTTCGACGGTTTTGTAGTTGTCCAGGCCAATTTCTTCCTCCTTTCTGTAAGAATTAGACTTTTAGTTTGGCATTTGCAGGCATTATATTTTAACTCACTTGATTAGAATATCCACAACATTCTCACACGCTAATACACAATCACTGTCACGACCCACTTTCGCCTCCCATTTGTGGTACTCTCGCAGAATCTCATAGACGCCTTTGGAACGCAGCATCTCGCGGCAACGACGTGTGGCGCACAATTGCAAAATGCACTCGAGGAGCATTTTTCGTAGATCTGGATCTGTTTCGCGAGTCTTGCTTTCAGGCAGGTACTGCAATTGGTCGGTAGACACATGTAACATGCCGTTTATGTCTCAACTTGTGGCTTACTTACTTGCAGTTCAATGGGCAGCTTTTCGTTATCCTCATCGCTAAACTCTTCGGGTCCGCACAGCGGTTGAAGTATGGCGACCAATATGTCATCCTGCTCATTTAATATTACATCATGATACACTGCATCAAAGCATATGTTTTTAATAATGCCAATGGTGCCTCCACGACGGACCACGCTCTCCTCGAATGAGGCAAAGGGCAGTAGCTTTTCCAGCAGTCGATACTTTGGTTGGCAGCACAATTCACGACCGCGCGGCACTTGAGTTAGATTGCAGAAAATTGGAGCCAAATAATGTAGTTTGGACTTTTTCTTATTGTAGTCTAGCTGGGCAAAGGCCTTGGCCAATTGTATTAATGTAGGCTCTAATGAATCGAGTATTGCATGCACTAACGACTCTATCCGAGATAAATTACTCAACACCATACACCAGGCATCTGCCAGCTCCGCCTGATCGTCGGTAATTTGTTTAGCGGCAACATCGACAATATCAAAGGTCTGCAAAGCAAATGAATTAGTGTTAGCCTGAGCTGGACTACATTTAAGCTTACGGGTTGCACTTGCTTCGCCAATTCGAACACTTTGATGGCGCCTTCTTGCTCTGCTGTCAGGTTTATCAGGCTTAGCACCGCATCCTTTGCCACTGTAGCGTTGGCATCGAAGGTCAGTCCAAAAATGGCCATTAGCATATCATCAAGCGAGAGTAATGCTTCCTTGCCCTCCGGACTACCGGTCAGACCTATCATAAAACAGATGCAAATTCAATATTGAAACACCTTTCCCGAGCACGTGTTGCGGTAGCCGCATTTCGAATTTTGATTAATCCGTTGAATGATGAATACGCATTCACTTACTTAGAACATGTGTTAGTGCGACCGCTTTGAGATCTAGCCGCTGATTGGGCTGCATGAATTGGATTAGCTCCCTTACATTGTCCATTGTTTGTATATCTTGTCAATCGTTTTATTCAATAGGCCGCAGACTAACACCTTATCTTTGCATCCTCACCAGTGTGAACACCCGCGACATAAGTAAAAATCCCAAGCTAAAATCGTACATACACACGCCAGTTAAAATACTGGTAACTAGACGACCTGATAATTCAACAATTTGAAAAGAAAAACGGTCACATTGATATTGTTCGCGCGCTTTTAAATTGTTCTTTTTTTATTTCTCCGATATTTGAAAAATAAGCCGCCTACTGCAATATTTTCAAACTGAAAATAAAAAATAAAAATACATTTTAAATAACCTCAAAATATGACCGGATGCGACAAGAAAAATATAAGCCAAGAAACCGTTCGTTATGTGGAGGAGCATACTGTTAAGTTGAGGAGCATTCCAGAGTACATATGGTTATGGATGAGCACACTGTTAAGTTGAGGAGCATTCCAGAGAACAAATGGTTATGGGATTGAGCTTTCGTTCAGTTGAGTAATATCTGCTAGAACAATCGTTCAGTTTGTATTTTTAATTTATCGCAAATGCTAAGAATTAAATATACATTTATCATATTTATTTATCAAAATAATAATAAATAGTAATCAAATAGTCGTACGTCGTGAAACCCCAATGTATATATAATACAAATCATACATCGATTTCTCGATTTCTAAATTATAATTGGGGTTGTTATCTGTAAAACCGCGTTGAAATTTAACATAACACTAAACATTAAAATGTTATCCGGTGGAGCGTTAAGATCTATGTTAAATGAGGATGTGCATTATTAGGCATTCACTTGTTAACGTGAATTCATACATTACGAAAAGCTAATTGCTACAGCAGCTATACAAATGAGCTAGTGTAAGACAACAAGGAATTGGCGCGTATTTTCATTGTATAAGGAAAACAATGAATATATTTATGATATTAATTTTAAATGTATTTCAAAATATTTTTCTTAATTATAATTAAACACTTGAGCGTAAATTATTTATCTATTTTTACACATCGCAGCTATGCATGATTAAGGAGAGAATGTACCTAGATGATAAACTTCCCAGGCATTTTAAAAACTTCTTCAAAATAAAGCAACTTACAGATATGTTAAGGAAAACCAATTTTAGCGAATCGAGGAAATGCTCAGTTTACTTGAATTGAATTTAAACTTTAGCGATTTCATTGCAAACTCTGAACTGCGGCAAAGCGATACAAACCGAATTCCTCACAGTTGCAAAAGGATCAACAATTGCAATTGAGAAAGGATTCGGCAGAAGAGTTTCGCTCGCCTTTTGGAACCGTTGAATGAATCCCCGAAGCGGCTTTATGCGAAAAACTTTTGCTTGTTATTTTTAATGGTCGACAATAATCGTTAAATGTGTCGACTGTGTCCTCGCCGGGAACGTCGGTGATGCTGCTGCCAAAGCCAAAGTTCCAGTTTCTGTTTGGATGCCAACTTCGTTGCACTGGCAACAGCAACAGTAAGAGCATGAGCAACGGCAACTCAGCAGTATTCCCCACCCCACTGCCCAGCCACAGCCCCATCTCTCCCCTGGAACGTTGAGGGGGCGTGATATGCTGGCAACTCAACTGAAAATTTCATTTCGTTTCGCAAGAGGTCCGCACCGCAGCTTGGCAAGGGGAGACTGAAAACTTTTTAGACTTTTTGTCGAATTTTCGCATTTTTAGTTGGGACCAACTGGCAAGTGCTGGCTCAGCAAGCGGGAGAAGGAGACGTTAGTCGTAGCCTCAGCTTAAATTGAACCCTGCTCGGGCGCACGGCAAAGCTCCAAATGTTAATTTCATAACCCGATTCGTGCACGGCTAACTGTTGTTTCATTTATTTGCCTTCTATGTAAATTTCATACGCCCACAGGCGGACCTCATTTGGCACTGGAGGAGCAACAGGGAATGGGGCCAAAGTAGTTCGGATGCTAGTTGGAATGCGAGTATACCTGTTTGCTTTTTTGTTGTGCCCAATGGGCCATGCTCCATAGTTGTTGTTGTTTTTATAAATATTTAAGAATTCTAATCAAGATCCCGTTGGGTGCTCCCTTCGAGGAAACGCGCTAACGAAGTTCTGCTCCATCCCTCCCCCCACGACGGCATCGCTATCAAATGGCGAAAATGTCGTGTTGATTCTTTTTTGGTGGCATTTTAATGTGCTGGCAAATGTGCAATTCTAAAACGAATTACAGCCTCAAATAGCACACAAATTGGCACAAATTGAAATGCATTGGAAAGCCATGAAGTTATGTAAGAGTTTCAACTCCTAATAATATAATTCATAAAATTTATTTATATTTAATTGAAGATATATTTCGTTTCATGAAATTATCAACTATTCTAATTAACAAGCAACCATATTAAGAACAAATCCTTGAATGTTTTTAGAGAACTTTAAAGTTATTCCATTTTCTCATCACTTCCCAAAACAAAGCAATTATTATTTTAGAAAAAGTTTCCACTTATATGGACATCCCCCAGCACAGTCGTATGAATATCAAATTTGACTCACGTGTGGTCCGTCGTTCAGTTAAGATAAACACAACAATAACAGCAGCAGCATCATCACAACCGCAAAACGAAGAACAGAGCGAAAAAAAAGAAGAAAAGAAATGGTTTCATGAAGAAAAACGCCATTAAAAGGAACGTTGATTGGATTTATGACTAAAACTCAGACTCGAGGGGGAGCGTTGAGACACTACGGGGTCGGCGGAGACAAAGACAAAGAAACTCGTTTTGGGCCACTCCTCCGCCTTTGTTGCCATGTGCATGGACCCGACTTGGACCAATACCAATGCTGAACTCGGCCATAACTTCCATTTGTCGTCGACAGCCGCGGCACACTCAGAGGCGAAAAAGGTCATAATTAACTGGTAACATGCCAACCAATCCGCAGCGTAATTAATTTTCAACATTGCAACTTGTCAGCGTTTTTATTGTTGTTGTTGCTGTTCCTGTTGTTGTTGCTTGTGTTCATTAGTGCGCAGTGAACAGGTAACACAGGTAAGTGGACGACTGCGGCTGTTATACGAGCGACAATGGCGATTGTTATGAAGTTGACATTTAAATTAATTAACAACAGCAACTCTTACAGCGTTATAGTATATTTAATACCTTTAATATGCATTTAAAATATATATATTAGGTAATAGACTTGCGGTTAAGGTTAGCAGTTCCAGTGGAATGTAAATAGGTAAATTCTATTTATTTTAAATGTATTAAAATAGTATTAATAAATAATAATACATTTGTGTGTGACAAATTATTGACGATTTTAGGTAATAAAGTAGATGTACGTAGATTGGGAAGATTGTTACAGCAAATATATGAGTTGCAAATAAGTTAATTCAATTTATCTGAAATGAATTTAAAGTTGTCTAAATAATTGCCATTATTATATTATTAATATTTACGATTTTATATAATTTGTTGTTATTAGTTTTCCACTTTTAAAAGTACATATTAGTTGCCTGTTCGCTTTAAATAAAGAAATTATTATATCTTCTTATTCATTCAGCTATTTTCTTTATTTATTAAACGCCGTTCTTAAAACAATCTATTCCAAGACTTAAATTTATGAAAGAAGTATTCTTCATAAAACATCAGCCAATGAAAAAACGTGCAAATATTTAAATAAATTATAAAAATGCTCTGTATGTTTAATTAAAGAGGTTGTCTTAATGCCACAGAACCCAATCCAATTTGGTTATTGTGAGGAAAAGGAAGAGGGCCAAGGCTTTTGAATGTTTTGCATGTTCTGCGAATATTACACAAATAAATGAGAATTTTTGAAGACAAAGCGTGCGTCTTAACGATTCCAAATGGCAATCCTGCACACATTTGCCGTGCTGGCGGAATACGGATATGAATAAGGCCGTAAAGGTCGAACCCGTAAGGAACACGATGCGCAAGCAAATTGGGAATGGGGAAATGTGTTAGGGAGTATAGGGAAAAGGGGTTTGTTTCGCCATCTCTGCTCGAAGTCATTCATATTTATGCATTGTTAGGACATAAGGACGCATATCCTGCGATACTACACATGTACGTGTTAATATCCTGGCCGGCACTCAGAGCTTTGTGTTTTGTACTTGGTGCTTGGTGCTTGGTGCGATGCCGTTGTAAAAATGAAATGCCGTTGCAGTTGTGGAGCGAGCATCTCGGTTGGGGTATTGAAACAAGGAGAAGCAACGTGCATTCAACTCAATATTGCCATCGATGTGGAGTCGGACAACAGAGTCGGGCGGGAGGAGGTGCATATGATTGGGGTAGATGTGTTGCGTATTCATTAAAACTTTATAATCACCAAACATGAACGAGACGTGCTTCGATTGCAAAGTGCGTCATATGCAGGCACATACATCCACATCTACACATATACATATACAGATGTATATATGTATACATGTATAGAAGAGACAACCATTTATTTAACATTAAACGAATTGGCGGAAGTGTAGGGAGGTCTCTTGCAACATATGTGAATATAATACTTACTTATAACTCGTGGCATTTATAACCTATGATGTCTATAATGTCAACATAGATTGACTGCTGTGTAAATAACGATATGCGAGCCTTTTATTTATTATAACCTCTGAAAAATGGGCAAATGTGTGTAACAGGCAAAAGGAGGCGTGGCAGTCCCTCTAAAGATAGATTCTTCAACACTATCAATGGCGACTCAATTGAGCCATGTCCGTCTGTCTGTCTGTCTCTGCTTAATCTCCACAACCATAAGATATAGATACAGCAGCTTTTGCAGGAAGGTTTCTGTATATCCTCCTTACATGGAGTTTATTTTCAATTGTGGATAACTTCCCCCGTCCCCCGCAATAACACTTGCAACTTATTAAGTGCTTGAGGAATAGCAAGTAGAAACAACGCTGAATCTTTCAAAAAGATCGGTCTACAAATAAGATAGACAAACAAATTGAATAGAGTTATTAAAAAATAAAAAAGAAATTATGCAAATCTTGTAATATATTATATTATAATAGAATACAATTGATAATAATATAATATAATATATCTGATTTTGATAGTCGCATGGAAATACTTACATAGGTTCATAGATATATAAAGATTGATAGTGAGAAGCTGTGAATGTATTTCTGGTTCCCTATGAATCTCAATGCGAATATTTTACTGGGACTTATGCACTTTATTCGTGGAGTCGAATAATTTCAATTTCCATATGAATACAACTCTGCTTCTGTCTTTTTTTTCTTTTGGATTGCAATTTTAAATTTTCCGTTTCATAATTATATTTATGCAAATGTGCAGTGCATACACAATCACACACACACACACACACGCACATGTGCTGCAGGGTGAGTTGGCATGAATATGTATACATAGCATATGTATGTGTGTGTGTATGTGTTTGTGTAGATGTGTGTGAGTCTGGCAGCTTCTGGGCAGAATATAATTTTCGTTTTTAATCTTCTCTCGCATGAGCCGGAGTTTGTACATTAAATTTATTTATTGGCGCAAATATTGGATCGGATGCCGTTGGCTCGTCTCCTCTGCCATTTGCATTATGTGCCCCAGCGTTGCCCACTGAAATACATAAGTAGACATGCACATGCAGCATGTGGCAAGCGGGAAGTGGCAAGCGGGAAGCAGCAAGTGTGAGATACAGAATCTGTGGGTGTTTCACGCCAAGTGACAATTCGCAGAGCGTAGGGGTTCCACTGAAGTTATATGACAACTGTGGGTACATCCTCTTACGCAAATACATATATAGCAGATGCTACGCTCCAACTTTACCCAACCATGTGGAGAAAGCCCAGAAGATTCGCGATGAGCACAACTTGTTCGAGCCACAACTGAAGCCAAGTCTAACTCAAAGTGCTACGTTTCTGTTGGGTGTATGTAAGTGTATGTGTGTGTGCGTAGGGAATGGGAGAAGGGAGCTGTTGCCTGTTGTTTGCTCAAATGGAATTTCCAAAGTCGTTTAGCTCCTTATTTTTCTCGTTTCGCTTTTCTTAAATGCCATTTTTTTCCATTTCGTGCGTCCGCATTCAGACAGCTGCCGCTGCCACTGCTGCTGCCAGTGCCGGTGCTGGTGCCGTTGCCGTTGCCGGAAGCTGTTCCGGGGGTGGCTGTGCGGAATTCCTGAGTAGAATAACAGCAAATGCGAGAGCCACAACGTTGCCGAGAGCAACATGGCTGACTGGTGCCACGTAACCCACCCCTAGCATCAGTGCCATGGCCACTGCCATTTGTTTGCTTTGCCGCATTTCTTTGGCTGCTCAGCTCCTTGGGCTGCCAACTGTTTCTTCTTCATCAGCAGCTGGGGAAGAAGTAGCAGCAATAGCGTCTTCGGCTCTTCCTCTGCCCCGAAATGTCATTCGAATAGTTTGCTTAGGTTCATTTTCCCCTTACCAAACTGGGTGGCTGAAGCTAAGGCAAAAGCTGGCACTGAGAATGCGACTGAGACAGAGACTGAGACAGAGACGGAGACCAGCAGCAGGATGAGGGTGAGTGCGGCCATTGTTGCCAGAGTGTGCGCTCGTAAAGAAGATTTATTGCGAAGACGCGCGCGTTTCTTGGTCTTGTGCTGGGATGGGGATTGGGGTGGTGGGTTGCACGTAGCAAGTAGCATGCCACAGCAGATTCCATTTGGCCGGGCTGCGTCCCAAGGAAGGAAATTGGGTTTGCTTTTCCATTTCCCGTGCCGCCACTTGGCCTGAGACTTGGCAGGCTACAGCTTACTAAATTGCTTTTATGTGCGGTGCGGGGAGGGCAGGGTAGGGGTGCGGGCGCAAGAAAAATTACTTTGCTCACAAAAACAAAGATTGTATCTGTGTGTGTGTGTGGTGTGTGTGTGTGTGTGTGTGTGTGGGTAGATAGGAATACTCTTATTCCTATATCACATTTCTCACATCTGAGACTAATGCGATTGTATTTTTTGAGAGTTTTTCTAATTTGCATTTAATTTTTTGCAGCTGTTACTTTCTGCTGCTTTCCGGCTGCTTTCGCCTAATTTTGCCGTCTTTAAGTCGTTAAAAATTCTGAAAACGTTTCGCTTAAGTTTAATGATGCCTCACATTGAAAGATAAACATTTGAATGGTCTCGGATTAAGCACACCGAGCCACTTTGTATGCAACAGGATGCCGCTCGCTAGGTGATATTCCTGTGCTTCGTCCTCTTAGACATTCTACGCAAACTGTGGCTACGAGTGTCTTTTATTATAAGCATTATTGAGATAGTTTTTATATCGTGAGACTACACATAAATTAGAGCTAGACGTCGCATATGTATTTAGTATGTTGAGATGAAATTACTCTGAATATCAAATAACTTTTTAAAAATGTACAATTCACAATGAAAAAGATCGCATAATTAGATGATTACAAATGAACTCAAAAGACTCCCAAAAATATTCACTAATCTTTAGGTAAATACTCAGGAAAGCACTACAACAAGGACACTCTTATGTGTTTTACTTTAGGTGGTATCTCTGCAGTTAT
This sequence comes from Drosophila macrospina, assembly GCA_035042075.1. Taxonomy (NCBI): domain Eukaryota; kingdom Metazoa; phylum Arthropoda; class Insecta; order Diptera; family Drosophilidae; genus Drosophila; species Drosophila macrospina. The sequence continues at coordinate 1,409,052 of JAWNLW010000574.1, read as the reverse complement.
TAACTGAAGTAAGACCAAGGTTAACTGCCAGAGGCAATAAAAAACACAAAGCGGCTCAGAGGATATCATAATTCACGCTTATTTGCCTCACCTGCTTACCTTGCACATCGAATTGTACTGAAATAAAAAAGCCAAGACAGGTAAAAGATAGAAGTGCATGGGCCGTAAGTGACCTTCTCACATAGGATACAGGGAACAGCACGAGGTGGAATATATCTAGTCTAAGTGCCATTTGCTAAAAGTAAAAAATAAACAAAAATACAAAAATAGAAAGAGAGAGAAAGAGAGAGAGGAAAGTAAATGTTAAAACATGCGCGAGAAACATTCTTGGAATTTCCCACAAGACCCATAGAAGAAAATCGAATCCAAGTCACGAACGGGAGCTCCAGCGACCATGGCCCCTCGTCCACTTGCTTCGCTTGCTTCACTTGCATCACTTGCTCCTCTTGCCTGCCTCTGCGCATATTACGGTACGGTATTTGCGCAGTCTCAGCATCGTCCTTAATCTCGTATATTTTGCACACAGTGCCGAGGGTTATTGCGCAGGAAGGGGGGGCAAAGGGTCCTGCGGCGGCGCCGGTAGAGCGCCCATTACAATAAACAACAAGACGGTGGCGGCTCCATCGCGTATCGCGTTCGTATCTTCGGATGTCCTTTTGCCATCATTGGTGGAGAAAAAGTCAAACGTTTTTCTTTCATTTTTTGTTTGCCTTTTTCTTTATTCTCTTTTTTTGGCGCTTCATTCGCCGCCTTATCCCTTTGGGATTCTTGCGCCATTAACGTGAATTGCTTTTTGGGGAAATTATGTGTACCGCGCTCACAGAAGCTTTAATGCTTTGTAAATTCACATAAGGAAACCATTATCACCTGAAATATGAAAGCAATTTTCCTGCATCCTTTCCACTTTTAAGTTGTTGTTGTTGTTGTTCGTCCCTTGGCTCACTTATCTTCATGTTTTTTCAGTCCCTTCGACTGGGTTGCTGCTAGAATTTACAATTCTCCGTAGTATTGCATAAGCCGACAGAAGGCATAGGATTGTTTTAGCCACGCTCAACATTAATCGATTTAAGAAGTACAATTTATGCAGAATAAGCAAGTATATATATAAATAAATAAATAAATAAATAAATAAATAAATAAATAAATATATATATATATATATATATATATATATATATATATATGTTATACCTATAACATGTATTAGTATTCTGCAATTTAATGTGTCTTAATTTCTGCGTGTCCAAATCTTCTATTTTCTACCTTCAACCAATTATCGGCTTACTAGGCTTAGTTAAAGGTTTTAATATACCTCTCTCTTAATGTAACTAAGGTCATTTTGGTGAATTGTTGATCTACAAATCGAAATAGTCTATCTTCGCGATTAAACCAAGATCGTTTAGTTGACAATTCACCCAATCATCGAAGCTTTCTCAAACTAGTCACATATTATCAGTATATCGTTTTAGTATTTGCAATAAAATATGAGTTTCATTAACAATAATTCAAATAAAACATTGATAATACAGGGAGTTTATTTTAAAGAGTTGAGTTAACCTTTCGATAAAGCACCGACGGTGCTTTGATGTCAATTTTGGGAAGCAACAACTTGAAATGCAGTTGAGGGGCCAGCTGCTGTCTGAGGCGCTTCTTGGCCAACAAGAAGCAAAAGAAAGCGGCGACGCGAAAATAAGTGGCAGCAGAAGCGAGAAGGGGCAACATCAATTGCTGGCAACATCGTGGTATCGTGTCGTTGGCGCTATTTCGGTGGCCATAACAATTCTCGTAATACTTCGGGCATCGCCGACTAAACGATAATCGCGCGTAAATGCCCCACTAAAATCAATACAACGACTGCGACGACAATAGCAACGAACACGACAACGAAGACGAAAACGAGGACGAGGACGAGGACGAGAACGAGACAAGGTCCTGGCATGCTACAGCTTCAGTTTCACCTTCGTTTAAGACGTCTCTCCATCCTGTTGCCATCCTTTTCATCAGCAGCTGGTTATGCACATGCGCTTCCCAACTGCGAATTCGTTTCGTGCTTGAGCAGATATTTTCCCATTTTCCCTTTTCCTGCGCTGTGCTGGCATTGGGCATGGCCATCTTGCAGGAGTTGAGTCTATTTGGAGTGTATCAGCAATGGATTTATTTAAACGCACTTAAGCGAATCTTTGCCTTGCGATTGTGAGTCAATGATAAGCCAAGTTGAATGCAATGTCAACAAGTATTATGCGTTTAAGCAATATATTAAACTTAATATACATTTTAAACATAAATAATCTAAGTATTTATAATTGCTATTATATGCACATATTTTTATATATTCTTAAGCCAATTTATAACTTTATTTGTTTCACATCATTCTTTATCTTATTCCGCATATAACTCTACACTTTAGTTGAATTACCAGTAGTAAACCGGGCTTTGTATGTGACGCCTAGTTAGCGTAATTAAAAATTATGTTTTACATAGCTGAAATGCATATGAAATGTGACACATTTATGAATTTATGGCTCTCTCAAAGTTGCACTAACTACGGAAACCACAACAACAACAGTAGCAATACCAACTGGATGTTCAACTGCGACAACGACAACGACATCGACAACGACAACATCAACAACTATAAAATCGCATAAATATTAATTTGCATTTTCTTAAGTGATTTAGTTGCAGATTAATTTCAATTAATGATGATTTTATCCATTGAGATAAATGTAGAGAAATGCGCAGCCTACATACAGAGGAAAGAAATGGAATTGCAAGTGCAATTTATTTGTTTATAAGTATATGATTATGTTTATGTAAACAAATAATTATTAAATTTTTAAATGAGAGTGGGTTTGATTCGAGTGAAGTAATCAGTAAATAAAAACTTAAATATATCATAAATAAATATATAAATGATTGATAATATATTCAAAAGCATGTAAATAAATGTATTTAAACAAGGAATTATTCATAATCCGAAATGTTGCTAGATAGTGTAATTAATTGAAGCAAATGCATCTACTCACCTGTCGCTGGGTGAGTCTATACCTTAGTGCTTACCTGTCACATTCTCAGTCCCAGTCTCAGTCTCAATCGTATTCGCAGCTTCCCACGAGCATCGCTGTCGCAGTCGCAGTCGCAGTCGCTGCCGGTGGCGGCGCATGCAAATCGGACCAGGGACAAACAGTTGACATTTTGTGGCCGCAGCTGAGCGACAAATATACGAGTAACCATAAAAATAGTTTATGACTTTTAATTACGGGCTCAGCATGAGGTCGCCGAGTGAATCGTCGTGGTCGAAGTCGCTTCTGAGCAGCAGCAAACCGCTGGCAGCAGGGTACGGGCAACTGCCATTGGTAGAAGATCGCGTCAGAAATGAAGAGAGAGAGAAAGAGATACTTGTTGTTGCCTGGAGGAGACGCGAGTCCAGTGTCCAGGTTCCAGAGTGTGGTAGTCTTCTCCTTTTGTTACTTTTGTTTCTACGTAGTTATTTATTGGTTTTTTAAGCCACCATTTTTGTGCCTGCGCCGTCTTTGTAATTTCTTTGAATTATATCTCAATTCATTCCCGGCAATAAATTTGATAAATTTCTCATTTTGTTTACCTGCCCGCTGGGTTCTTCGAATGGATAGTCTGGGGGCAGGAGCAGGGGCAGGGCCAGAGGCATAAATTAATGGACGACATCGCCATATGCGCTGCAACCCGGTGACCAGGGTTGCCGCTGATTAAAATGTTCGGGTCGAGTTCCTTGATCGTTAATTAAGAACGCGGCTCGATCTCTGGCGATGCAAGCCGATAAAAGAGTCTCAATTTAAATGTATAATTCAACTGACTCAAATGGAAAATTAATTACAAGTACGAATACGAATATAAATGTATGTATGAATATGCAGCGACAGAAATGAATAATTAAACATTCATGAAATTAATTTGTTTTTTGAATCGATCGCTAATTGAAATGCAATTTTATACACAATGTATATACATTGTCTTTAATAAGACTTAACACATTATACAATATCTTGCTTAAGTTAACAATAAATTCTGTAACTAAACGTGATATTCCAAATAAGCTAAAGTTTTATAGTTTTATTTATTCCAGTTTTCAGGAACCCAGGGAAATTGAGAGTACTTTCCTCAGTAATCTTCAAGTTACTGAAATCTTCAGTATTTTTATATATTGCGAAGATCTTCCTTTAGAGGACTGCTTAAAATATTAATTAAACGAAAGAGCAGTGTCTGTAGATATGATTACTGATGTCAATCCTTATTCGCCTTATTCGTCAACTGCACGACCCTAATACTTCTTTCTCCATGTATTGTATAATTCATATGACAGGATCTTATTCATCTGATCAACCAATGCCTTTTACAGAGTGTGTGTGATAGAAGCTTCTCTTTGAAGTGCTCCGCTATGGATTAAAGTAACTTATTGATTGAATATATTTCTTATATTTATTTTTCTTGTCTGATTGTATTATTACAAGCAAAGGACAACAATATGGATGAGATGGGGTGAAGCAGAGATACCGAATCAAGCTGACCGCGGCGTAGACATCATCTGGTATTTGGATAGCAGTCTGAGAGCTGTTGTGGCGCCTACTTGTTTTGTCGTAAGTAGCACTCTATATGGGAGTCTTAGTGATCTATTGAATGAACCTGCAAATTTCATTTATATCCGTTTGCTTATGACATTTAAGTAGTGCTGGAAAGATACTAAAAACAACTTTAGTATTCGATCTCTCAACAAGTTGCTCAGTCCAAGCAATTTATTGTGGATCTGTAAATATTAAAGTGAGAGTCCCATAGCTAACATACAGACTCACGTACGTGTCTCTGTTTCTCTTGATGTTTATGTATCTGTATCTGTGAGCGCACATATGTATCTGCATCTGTAACTGTATCTGTTTCTGTCTGTCCGCGTGAACTTCTGGCAAGTGCAAATATTTATGCGTATTTGATAGCACTAATGGTCCATTAAATGCGTACGCAAATACACATACACCTACACACACGCATTGAGGGTGTGTGAGATGTGTGTGTGTGTGTGCGGGGGTGTGGGTGTGGGTGTGGCAAGGATGAAAATGTACCTAAGCGAATCTAAATGGCTTTCAGGGGCACAGAACATGCAAAATCATGTACTCGTAAATCTCTTTAATGCCAACGGCCTCCGGCCAAAGCTGTGAGACAACGAGGGGGCGCAGGTGGAGGGGTTGTGGGATCTCCATTTTGGGAGTTAGAGTCCCGGCTACCGGATCCCGGGTCCAACTACGGCCCACCCACATGCAATCACATGGTAGATGCTTGTTTACCCCCGGGCCAAAAGAATATCTCTGGCATGTGGTTGGGTTGCTTGCGTAATGAAACTGAATATGTGTGCGTGTGTGTGTGTGTCCGGATGCTGAAGAGGGTGTACGTGTGTGTGTGTGTGTGTGTGTGTGTGTCTGTGTAAGGTGCTTTCGAATACGTATTACGTAACTAACGAAAATTAACGTTAATAGCCCTGAGTATCAAAATAATGGCTAGCAGCTCCGCTGCCAGTTGCCTGTTGGTTGCCCTCTCAGCTCGGCCGTGTTTTGGATTGGATGGGTCGTCATTGGGGGCAGGAGTTGTGGCAGGAACCGTAGTCGGGTCTGTCAGCCATATAAATTGCAAAAACTCATTCCGGACTTAGGCAAAACGTGAAAATATTGTTACGACCTCTTGTGCTGCTCCTCTGCTCCCGTTCCCCCAATACTTCTTGCCCCATTCTGTTGATGCAGCTTCGGCAGATTCCAACCATTGAAATAAATTTGATTTTAGTCGCAAAATTACGATATTCGGGTACTTAATTGAGAAAAGTGAAGTAGCGATTTTTAATGATGTTGTGATTGCAAACAACAAACTCAAATATACATTTTCGTGTGTCGGACACATTTTGTGGCATCTGCAGTTGAGAAGATAAAATCGGATGACGTCAATATTTAAGAAGGCTGATCACAAGTTAACAGATAAATATTTAAAGTACATAATCTATAGTGAAGATAGATTGAAACAGACTTAGAAATGGGGAATCACAATGTCTGTCAATAACTGTGATATGTTCTTGGTAACGTAATAGAATGAGAGATGTTAAATAGATGTTAAATTGAAAGCGATAGCCAATATTATGTTTGTATCTACACGTTAACTTATTATAAACATTAATTGATTCTTAATCGCATATTCGTTTCCTCGACTGTCATGACAACTTCAAGCGGCAACTCCTTTAGGACAACTCTTATCTGGCAGATTCTTCTATTTTATCAGAAATTGTCATAGTTTTATTCATCACAATATATAGGTATATGTTTGTTTGGTAAATGTTCTCTCCTTTATGACAACTCTTATCTTGCAGATTCTTTTATTCTATCATCAGTTGCCATAGTTTTACTCATCTCAATATACAAGTATATGTTTGCTTTATAAATGCTATCGTGGCAGCTCATTGATATATTATGATTCTTATTAAGAAAATGGGCTATTACCACTTAAATATTACATTTTTTGAATGGATTAAGCATGTTCAATTAGATTAAAGTATTGCATATTTACATGGTGCAATTGCTTTTCCAACTAAATTAAAATTTCAATTTAAAATACAAAATGTGGAAATGTGGAAATGTCCTGCAGGACCATCCCGACCTCACAGCTAGCAACACAGTCCAATATTTTGCGCACTTTGTGTGCGTACGAGTGTATCGTTAATTTTTATTGGACAGCTTTTGAGATCCTTTTCGCATTGAAATCGCATCGAATGAAATTCAGTTGGTTGTTTGCTTGTTGCTGTGGCTGATATGGTCTCCCGGGATGGCTGGATAAATGGAAACTGCGTGCGATGGGATGCCATGGGGTGTGGAGCAACTCTGTTTGGCTCCTGCTTGTGTTTGTGTTGGTGTTCGACGACGACCAAAACGCAATAAGCAGTTAAAAAATACTCGTAATTGCAACGGATGCCATGCCACTTGAAACTCCCATGGTTCATGCCCCATATGAGTTGTTATTGTTGTAGCTGTTGTTGCGCGTTGTTGGAACGTGCGCAGTGGCATCTACAACAACAGCAACAACAGAAACGATACACTGTGGAATCGTTTCTCGGAAAATTCATTCATGTAAAAATGAAATTGCTTCGCGAGCTGCCATGCTAAAGATTCTATGCATATTATTGGCCAATTCGATAAAACATTTAGCGAAACTTTAAGTTCTTCTATAAGTCTGTTTTCTGCAACTTTAAACTCTGGGCTGTCCCTATTCTACAGCATTGCTGAGAGCTTATATAGGGGCAGTCTGTACTCTGTGTTTAAGAAAGTGTAGACAAATTATTATTATGGTTCAGTTAATGTTTTTTTCTTTCTAAAATATCAGCAACATTTCTGTAATTTACAAAAGGGAAAAGAAGGAGAAAAAACAAGGAGTCGGAAAAGCGAATGCGTCTCACAATTTTCACATTTTTCCAACAATACTCTAGGTTTTTGCATATTTCTGGATCTTTGATTTTGTATCCTTTATCAAATTTTATTTAAATAATTGATTTATTTATTATATTATTATTATATTATATTTGAAAACTATTCTATTTACTACTTATATTTATTAATGCCAATTTTTTAATTGTTTAATAAAATTGATTGGTTTTTTATTATTATGTATCCACACCAAAGAAGTTGTTAATTTGTAGTAATTTAAATTAAATTAAGTGATCTATTGGATTTATTGAATACACTTCAAAATTGTAGTGAACTCACAGTTCGGCTATACTCGTTGTTCGCTTTCTGCTTGCTCCTTTGAGTTTTCCTTTTGTCCGTTCGTTATGGCTATAATATTGTTTGGCCGTGTGCGGACTTTTCTTTAGCTCTTTTTGTTGTTGCTGTTGTTGTTGTTGTTGTTGTTGTAGTTATAATGGGCTAGTGGCAACAACGGCAGCAGCAGCAGCTATTCTGTGCCCCTCCACTGGCAACGGCAACGGCAGCAGCAAAATGTTGCCCAAATGGGTTCATATTTTGACGTTTAATGTAGCGAAAATGAAGCAAGGATTTATGAAATGCGCACGTTGCCCTCACGGACCGTGGGCTAATATCAAAATGGAAGCGAATATTGCGCCCTTTGCGATGGCGAAAAGTGCAAATCAAAAATCAATTGCATTATTAGAAGCCATTGGAAATCACAGGGGCGTACCAATAGCAGGCGAGTAACTCAATTGGATGCCTGGCGGATTGTCTAGAGTCTAGACATTGGGCCAGCACATTTTGCATTGTCTGCCGTAATTATGCCTTTAAGAGGATCTGAAACTTTGCCAGTATTTCATATAGGTTTTTCTTTCGTAGCTTGTCAGGTGGCACGAGTGGCTTTTATTGGCCGTAGGAAATGATGAAAATGCCACTCGAAGCTGGCTTAAATATGTCTAATCGACTGTTTTGGGCACTTGACGGCAGCAGTTACCCGGTGTATTCCCAGCCCGGCAAAACCCGAGGGACTCTCCCCAGTTACCCGCCCATCAGGGGATCAAGCAAATTGCGCAAAACTATGTGCAAGATGGGCTGTTATTGCAGCAAAAACGCTTGTAATGATGACTCTAAGTGCCGTTTCCTTGAGTGTATTACCTATAAAAAATTTATACAAAGGTGCTGCCAAATTACCCGTACACAACACTGAGACTGTGTACATCCCACCACCAAGTCACGCTAACAAAATAGATACAACTACGACAACCAACGGCAACGGCAGCCACCTCATCAACTTCACCTTTGCCCTGAGCTGCGACGGGCTGCGATAAGAATGCTGAAGGCAGTCGCCACTTGCTACTGCTTCCCCTGGCGATAAAATGCAACATTAAATTGCTGATTTTTTTCTCTCTCTCACTGAGTCGTAACCGGCGACCCTCAAGTGGCAACAGTTCATTAGGGTGGCATTCTGGGTTGCCTGCCAATGGGCAATGCATGCCAAAAGGTTTCTAGCTGGGAACAATCACCACAAGTGGCTCTCTGCCCCGATTCATGCTCTGATTCCCAACTCTTGCATAGAAATTGCGAATTATTATTTTTGTAATTATCAGATTTCTTAGCTAAAGTCGAAGTTGAGTTGAGGTTGAAGATAAATTAAAGTAATTATATTATCATCACAATTATTTTGTATTGATATGCAGAAGTAAATAAAATCTCATTTTTAATAAATAATTTTAAATAAGAAGTATTTAAATTGGGAAATTTTGTATACAATTGATATAAACTTAATAATAAAATCCAAATTGAAGAAACTTTACAATTCAAATATTTTAATTTCTTATTTACAATATCTCAATTGTAAAATAATATTATATAATATATATATAATATATAATAATATAATAATAATAATAACTATTAATAACTATTATAACAAGAAATGAGAAAGTAACTCAAGGCTACATTTGTTTTCGCTCCGTTCCATAGCACATCTTTATTAAATATTGATCATTCTGATATTAAAAGCATACGTTATTTAAATTAGTATTAATTTTATTTATTATTTATTAGATGTTATAAACTGTACATTTATAGTTAATAAATTATTGTATTTATTTAATACATTTCCATTTTCTATGCCATTTCGCCAACTATTTTAAATAGATTTTCTCATCACTCTAATTTTGTTTCGAAATGCATATCTATTCTTATTTGAAAGTCGAGCATTAGAGAGAAATCTACAATTGGCGATGCTCCGGCTGCTGTTCCATCCTGGCGGGTTATCCCTTGGCGCTCATAGTTTATGTTTACGTAGAAATTAAAATAAACGCCAGAATGAGATTTATGCAATGTTTGTATTAAGCCGCTGTCCACGCGGGTCACTACCGCCAACAAAGAGCTACCCAAGGACAACATCAACAACAACAACGTCACTGCCAACAACAATCAGAAGCAACAAGAAGCAACCCAAACCCACCACCATGGTGGCTCAACACGGGCGGCCATCACAAGTCTGCGGCAGCATAAAGCGCAATTCAAACCCATTTGGGGTGATATCCATAATGGTCGAACCAGTGACTGCGTCTACCGCCCGCTTTGTGTTTGCTTACACGCGCCACCAACTCCAACGGGTGGTGGTGGTAGTTTTGGTGGCTCGCTGTCTGCTGCTGCCAACGGATTTAAATTCTAATCTAACAGGCACAACCAAGCCCAGACTACAGACCGCTTCGGGCGACGCTCACACTTATCCGGCATGGCGGTAATAGCTTTATCTGCCGACAGAATTATAGAGAGCCGCTTGATTCATGATCCGGCATTGTGGACATTGTTGTGCCCTTGTTTTCACTCGTTTCATATACCGTTTCCGTGAACCTTTCACGGGTTCTGCTCGCTGTGGGGGTTGGCCACCCCCGTGGGGGCAGGAAGTACTGGTGCTGCCATTGTGACGTTCAGTCGTGAATTAGAATGGATGCATTGGCCATCATGACGCAGGAGGTTACGGCAACGGTACAGTCTGTGACATCAGTATAACACCAACACTAGATATAGATATAGATATAGATATAGATATAGATATAGATATAGATATAGATATAGATATAGATATAGATATAGATATAGATATAGATATAGATATAGATATAGATATAGATATAGATATAGATATAGATATAGATATAGATATAGATATAGATATAGATATAGATATAGATATAGATATAGATATAGATATAGATATAGATATAGATATAGATATAGATATAGATATAGATATAGATATAGATATAGATATAGATATAGATATAGATATAGATATAGATATAGATATAGATATAGATATAGATATAGATATAGATATAGATATAGATATAGATATAGATATAGATATAGATATAGATATAGATATAGATATAGATATAGATATAGATATAGATATAGATATAGATATAGATATAGATATAGATATAGATATAGATATAGATATAGATATAGATATAGATATAGATATAGATATAGATATAGATATAGATATAGATATAGATATAGATATAGATATAGATATAGATATAGATATAGATATAGATATAGATATAGATATAGATATAGATATAGATATAGATATAGATATAGATATAGATATAGATATAGATATAGATATAGATATAGATATAGATATAGATATAGATATAGATATAGATATAGATATAGATATAGATATAGATATAGATATAGATATAGATATAGATATTGATATAGATATTGATATAGATATTGATATAGATATAGATATAGATATAGATATAGATATAGATATAGATATAGATATAGATATAGATATAGATATAGATATAGATATAGATATAGATATAGATATAGATATAGATATAGATATAGATATAGATATAGATATAGATATAGATATAGATATAGATATAGATATAGATATAGATATAGATATAGATATAGATATAGATATAGAATAGATATAGATATAGATATAGATATAGATATAGATATAGATATAGATATAGATATAGATATAGATAGATATAGATATAGATATAGATATAGATATAGATATAGATATAGATATAGATATAGATATAGATATAGATATAGATATAGATATAGATATAGATATAGATATAGATATAGATATAGATATAGATATAGATATAGATATAGATATAGATATAGATATAGATATAGTTGTAGATACTAATACAAAGTTATTTGTAGTTGTGCATACATTTATGGACGCGACTGTACTGCCCATAGAAATACGCTGATCGACTATGACACTCGTGGATGAGCGGGCGGAGGTCGCATTGCAATTTCTGCTATCTGCACGCGCAAGAGAGGATATCCTGTCTCTCCAGGGAAGACTCAGGCTCCACAAAGGCTATACACATATGCAATACACACACCCTCAGCCAGCTGAGCTGCGATACGAGCACAGGGAAAATCAATTTTTATAGCAATGGCTACCCATACCCGGGGTGGGGGTTGAATTTGGGGTTGTTTGTTTAATTTTCCGCAGTGCAAGTGATGAAAATCTATTGGATGTGTGGCCATGCTGGAGCTTCCGTTATTTCGGTAGCGCACTGTGAAAATATTTACTTTATGCAGCAGCTGAGCTGCCGGCGCGGATTGAAACGGAAGTCGGTTCGAGACCCAAGGCGATGACGACGATGATGATGATGAGCTGAAATTCGGCCTACCAATCCCGTGCCATGAGACGTGCAGGGAGACAAGGCAGAGACGAAGATGTTGCAGGACAGGCCGTGAATGATACGCACTCGTTTAAATTGCCATTTAATGTCAATCCAATGACAGTTATTTTAATTGTATTTGGGTGTTGCGACAATTTATGTTATTGCTGTAATTGTAATGGCCACAGAGATGCGTAGTTCCTGATGGGAGTTTCAGATATTAAAACATATGTCTTGCAGCAACTTGTGAGATTTGAAACTAGAGAGCTAAGTGGAAATAGAGACTGTAACGTTATAAAATGAATTCTCATTTAATTTAATTTTTAATTTTTATATATATATCAATTTATTTTATTAAAAATAAAATACATTTAAATTAACATTTATAAATAACTTTCTTTGTTTCGATTCTTATTTGGGGCTGAAGCAACCTCTACAATAACAAGTGCGCTCCTGTTGCCATTGCCAAAAACCAGTTTCGAGCCTCTATGCAGACGTATGGGCAGCGCAGGAGCGGGCAGGTAGATTTGTTTATGGTTAAGACTCCCCAGCTTCAATTTTGTTCCACAGGCGTTCCATCAACATCCACAACCTCGTTCACACACACACACACATACACATACACAGAAGCACAAGCGTACGTTTTAAAGTTTAGGTTGTCGGTAAGAGGGAGGGGGTATTTGGGATCCATGCCCAGCGCTTAGTGCACTCACATGCCGCTAGATGGCGCGCAGGTCAATTTAGTGGAATTAATGGAATTGGAATTCATGGCGCGGAAATTGAATTTATGCGCCTCGCTGAGCCGCGCCGAAGGGCCGCCGGGCCGCCGGGCAATCGGATTTTAATGCGCCATTGAACGCTTCGAAATGGCTGCGATTTTCAACATTGGCATTGGCAAATGCAACGGGACTTTGTCGGGACTAGTACTCCCGTTTCCCGCCCATCGACACGGCAACAGGGCCAAACAGGGCAACGAGTGAGCCAACAAAGTTTGTCGAACTGTACTTGTACTATGGCTAATGTCACAAATAAGGAAAGGGACGTCCTTTGGAAATGCCAGTACGAGTAATTAAAAACACGTTTGTCCTTTTTGGGTGGTATCCCAGGAGCAGGGCCATTAGACAGCAACAAAAGTTGCTCGCATTCCGTTGCTGTTGCATGGGAAAAGTTGAAAATAAACTTTGCGGCATGACAACGACAACAAACAACAATACCAACAACAGCAACAACAATTCACATAACTCGGTGATGTCAACTCTGTCGTTTGGTTTCACATTCGCCTTCTGCCTTTGCCGCTTCCTTGTCTTTGTTTTGCTTTTTGTCCCGTTGCCGTTGCTCACCTTTTCCCGCTTGTCGGTTGTCGTTGGTTGTTGGCTGTCGTGTTGGTTGTCGGTTGATTAACGCCAAACGGACACGACATGCTTTCTGCTTTTTCGGCATTTTCCTCTACGAATCGGACAAAAACATTTGAAATATGCGAAAAGTAAACGGGAATGAAACGTGTAAGATCGATAATTAGAGTTTGGGTTGGGATAGGGATAGCTAATGAACAACAAACCAGAGGAGAAGAACAACAGCTACTCTCTCACTTCTATTTTGTACTTGTATATAAATATGGCAGTTCGCTCTCTCTCTAGTCATATAACATCATAAATATATAATTTAACTGATCTAAAAATTAATTGGTTTTAAAAGTATTTAAGAAATTAAGCATTTCAATTGAATTGACAGTCCCTTCATTTATTTACTATTGATAATTTAATCAGGTATATGTAGAATCTAGTTTCAGCATTAAATTACCTAACATCTATAAACAATATGTTTTATTTAATATAAATGTGTTGGTTCATTTAAATATACTTCACTTTCAACCTAATAAACAGCGGGGTTTTGTTGATTCATCATTTTATTTAAGTGTAGTATTTCCTTTTATATTTTCATAATATGCGTTGACTTTTCTGTTTAATGAAATTCAACACTCGAAAAGCTGAATTTATGCCAAGAATTTGGCTAAGAAAAGACGTTTGGCAAAGTGCTGAATTGTCCTGTTGGAGACAGGACTTTCGTTTGGTCATTTGGGCTGTGGCCAAATTGTGCAAAGTTGCGAACTTTGAACGAATTAATTTGTTCAACTTTTCTTGATATATGGAATGGATAAGTGGGGGTTGTCAGAGAGTGTGTATATGTGTGTGTACAACCGCTAAGACCGCAATAAACCCACATGAGCCCTGGAAAATGATGCCGAGTGTCGGCCAGAAATCCAATCTCACAAATCACATCGATAAAGCGCCAAAAGGCACGCAACCCTTTCGACGCTCCAATACAAGCACACGCACACACACAAACACACACACACACTCACACTCACTCATGTGAATCTAAATACATATATGGTCGCTATAAGCTTGCCTTAATTACACTTTACAGGACAACCCCTGGCGCCGGTGCGATGCTGGAGAAGCCCACCCACAATGGCCGACAACCCGGAGAGAACCCAACCCGAGGACAATTCGGGAACGAGATGCGAGACAATTAAGCATTCATGGTCGGGCTCATGGTTAAGCTTAAATTTTGACATTTTGTTGTTTGTTTTGGGTCGCAGGGACACGTTGATGTGGTCCATAATCAGACACACGTCCTACGCCATTCTCTTGATCCTGGCGACCATTTTATAATGTGTATATAGCAGCTTAGTGCACCCGGGAGACCCATTGCCGTCGGCACTAAACAATTTTATCATTTTTAATCATCAAAGTGGATTTTTGCCCCTTTTGCCCGCTTCATTCCGATGACACAGAGTCGGATTAAAAAGACATATTAAGTTATTATCAGACTGTGGATGTGCTCGGCATTAGAAAGGGAATTGCAACTGCGACATGGAGTTGGACAATCCATGAATACTCGAACTCAGAGTCCGCATACTCACTTGGTGGATTTTCGTTGCCAAATAAAAATTCATTCGCCGTCGCAGAGTGAAAATATCTCAGCGTATATATGTATATAGACATGGTCTGTTCAGCGGGGAAGGGGCACTGGCATGTGCAAGGGCACGACTCGGTACTTGGAACAAAGGATTGCTGCCAAATTGGTCTTGGCCAGGCAGCTGAGCCAAGGAGGAAGGTGCCAGCGCTCATGGTTAATGCATGATTTAATGTAATTTGGACGCTTGCACGCATTCTCCAGTCTCAGCCACCAAACTCACCATCACAACCATCCTTGTTGTTGATGTTGGCCTGGTCCGGCCAATTTGGCAGCGCATCAACACGCCATTTGGGAACCAGAGTCGAAGCTGTTGCTGGAATTTGGCGCAGGTGCGGCGCGGAGAGACACAACCGGGACCGAGGTCGGGCCGAGTTGCTGTCTCAGCTGAGGCATTGCGCAAATTTCCATTAATGGTCACATCCTTGGTGGCAAATTGGAATCAGTTTCAGCGGCACATAACTCTGCCCCGACGGCTACTTAACTGCCGTTTATAGCGTTATAGCGTTAAAGCGCTTGCCAGCCACAGAGAGCTAGAGATGCCTGTACTTCAATTGTTCTTGTGTATGTCTGTCCCGCTCTGTCTGCTGCCCCACTGCCACAAACCTCCGCCACACCCCGCAGGCGTCAAAGAGGCATTGTTCTGATCATAGCATGGGTAAGCTAATTTGTTCAACTATTAACTAAAGCTGCAGTTATCTAAGCAAATGCATTGAGCTATGTTTGAGATATGCTTGATTTATACCCTGTATTGAAGTAGATCTTGAGCATATTATAGAGCTTTAATCCTAGTTTTTCGTTACTCAGATAAATGAAAGAAAGTGTAGGTTCATTATCATATGTGCATATATTTTATATACTTTAGTTATAAAATATTTGGATATTATGCTAACTAACAATAAGTTCGATTATAATAATTCTAATATTATCATTATATTATATTATATTATTAAATGATCATTACTCTTCGCTACTACCAAAGCACTAGACATTTCACTGGATATTTCAGTATTACATTTAAGAATTTTAACACATATGTGATTTCGATTAGATTTAAGCAAGATTCAAATGTAGCATTCGATAAGAAAGTTCACATTTATTCAGCATTTTCAACTTAAGACTAAATAATTGCCAGGACTTTGCCATATCTATTGTCCTTGGCAAGTCAAGAAACTAAAATGCATGCAGAGTTCGAAGAAGTTCTGTGCACTTAATTGGCCTTTTGCCTGGCAACGTGGAACGTGGAACGTGGTAAGCAGAGTAAAAGTTTTAAAATTGGAAATGTCGTAATTGCAACACGTTCAACGTAGATCGTTAGGTCCATTAGGTGAACACTACAAGTGGGAGTACGAATAGTAAACGTATCTGTATCCATTGCCGTATCCGTATCTGAGTTTGTCTGTAGTGACTCACAATTTTAGAATGAAAACCCCAAATGCATAAATTGCCGTTAACCGCAAGAAACTTTGGCCTGCTTGGGGCTGCCTTGGATGGCCTGGGTTGGCCTGCCTGGCCTGAAACGGAGCGTTGGCTCCTCCAGTTGCATGGAGGGCAACAGATGGAGATGCTCTCGAAGACGCAGGCACAAAAAGTTGCTTAATTTAATGTTATTTGCGTTTTAGCATATAAAGAATTTTGTGTCTTAATCTTTTGACTTTGCGGCAGCATTCGACTCTCTGACGCTTTGAATATGCTAGCACTATTTATGCCCCAGACGTGAGCCGAGACGAGAGCCAACCTTATAGCCATTGAATCGCAGTTGAGACTGTCGTGACTGGCTGCACTTTGAGAAGATCCCCCCATGCCCACTCCCCCCTCCAGCTGTTGACTCAATCCTCTGTTTGTGCATCACAAAAAGGGATGCAAATTTATTTCTTCATTTGCATATTTTAAGGAGCTCGATGCGATATATATTTTCGCCATCTTTTGCCGACGCCTTGATTTCCAATATTCATGGGCCTCCATGAGCGAGGCTCCTTTGTGTACCTAATCCCGAGCCCAATCTCTCACTCTCTGTCTCTCTCTCTCTCTCTCTCTCTCTCTCTCTCTCTCTCTCTGTCTCTCTCTCTGTATCTGTCTCTAAACCCCTTCTCTACCTACTGCCAGCTTGATGAAACTTTATGAACTTTGGCTTTGCCGCTGCGAGTATACTATAAATTTTGGGCTGTTCGCCTGATTGCCATTGTCGTTGCTCTTTTTGTTGTTGTGGTGCTTGCTGTTGTCCATGTAAATTGTATCTGTATCTCTTCAGTTGTCTGCAATCAGCGAAATTGTAACGCAGCTCGTTTTTCAACAATTCCTCCAAATCCAGCCTCCCATTCCAAGCTGATCCAACATCTCTGTCGCATCATGTACGTAAATTCTGTAGTATTCGCACATATTTGAATTAAAATAAAATATTTATAGAGTATAGTATAATTACTTTAACATGAAATCGTAGTGCAAGTAAAGTGGCAAAAGAAGAAATATTTACAGGCCTTTAAATAATTGCGTATTCCATTGAAATAAAACGCGGCATAATATTATGCGTATTATGTGTAGCCCCTGGACAGAAATCACATTAGAATGCTGGGCATATCCTTATTGATTTATAATACGAATGGGAATCGACTCGGCGACACTCACTAATAACTCATTTAAGGCGACTGCCGTGCGAGGAATCGAAAGCGATTATGCAAATGGCAGGAGGGGGGCAGGGAACGCGTCACGCAGCACATAAATATCTGCGAGTGCTTCTAATAATAGCACAATGGAGGATGGAAGACGGAGGACGGAGGACTGGTGACTGAGCATTGTGAATGGAACTTGCAACTGGCAACTCTAATGAAGCGTCAGCAATTGAGGAACCATTCGGTTTGCCGCCATTTGCTGGCGTTGGCCAGAAGTCATGGAGGTTGCAAGTTGTGTTTCTTTTTTTCTTATTTAATTTTTAATCTCGCAAATTTATTTCACACTCGTTGCAAGCACGAACTCCCCTGGTCCTCCCCCCTATGACATTTTCAATTGTGTCAGCGGCTTCCGGGCGTATTTATGAGTTGCGGCCCGGGATATTTGAGCCATGTTGATGTGGCCATGCTGATGTTGTTGGCATGGCAAATTGAAACTCGGTTTTAATTTCAGTATGCTGCTCGCCCGTAAATAATGCAATTACTCATCCGCGTTGCAATCTACTGATAAAAATATTTAATTGGCTTTTTACATATTTTTTTGCGCTTTTTTGTCGCTTTTTTTTATTTTTGCCGCCGCTGGAAATAACGAAACGCATTTTGCCACTGCGCATAAATCCTTGAATACATATTTTAATTTTCACTGGCAAAAGCCGATGCAACAAACCAGATAAATAATTTAATCGAAATTTTTTCCATTACACAGCAAAATGTGAAAAACAAGAGAAAAAAGGGAAAAAATATAATATCACGCACTTCATTTAATTTTAATTTATAATGACGCCGCTGCCACTAGTCAGTCGACCAGCCCCAGTCATGTTTCATGTCTAGGATCGCCTCTGGCCATATCCAATGTGGCTCTAGCCGAACAGATTGCCCGCCCCGAACTCGCCCGCCCATTCAGCCAGTGATCTCATCTTACAGCGTTGCATGTTGCAGTTATTTTTATAACTAAATTATATACGCCTTGTCTCTGGGCCGTCTCCGACTTTGTTGGCCATTCGCGAAGCCTCTCATTGGACCCAGTCCGACTCAGTCCGGCCCAGCTCGGCTCAGTCCTCTGTTTCCTGTTCGATTTATGGCGTACAAGGAGCGCGAAACCATAAACAGCTTTTATGGCGTTCTACTGGATTATGGACAATCTTCTTCAGCCTCAGCCGACTCTCCTTCTCTCTTTCTCTCTCTCTCTGACTCTCTCAGTCTCGTTACTTTCCGCATTGCAATCGCTTTGATTAAATCCATTCGATAAATTTACGTCCCACGTGCAATTGTTTTGCTACTTTTCGCTTTGACTTTCAATTAAGTGTCCAAGTTGTTGGATCTGCTGCATTTACGACAAATATTTATTCATATATATTTATTGTATGTTCTATATATATATATGCTAAGTTATATATATGTTAAGTAATATAACTCTGCTTTCGTTTTAGCAACATTTTCTTATCGTTCTATAGGGAGAATTTATATTATAATTTATGTTTTAGCAAATGAATTGGAATTGGAAATCAATCGAACACGCCCCCATTTCAACTAAAACAAATACAATCCAAGTTGTTTCCCAAGTAAGCGAAATGCATTTATGGGCATTTGTATAATGAGAAAAGAGTACGCGGGTTCCCTATACAGTGTATACTCGATATCGTGTCCAGTTTCGAGGAAAACTGTAAGCCGGCGTTGCTGCTGTAATTGTTGTTGTCGTGTTGTTGTCGTGTTGTTGTGCTGTGCTTGTCCTGTTACAGTCCCTGTTGCCCCCTTGGGTTTATTCATGACGCATAAATCTGGTCGGCAACACTTTATGCGAATACACAAACAACACGCCACCACTCGCCATGTACTCCTCGTAAATTTCGCAAGAGCAACTTTTTTACGAAATTAAATCTTGTTACAGCAACAACAGAGGCAGCATGTAAGCGACTCCAAATACATATATAAATGTCCATATATATATATGTAAATATATGTATATATATGTATAAGTATATGTATATGTATATGTATATGTTTGTATTTGTGTGTTGCTTGCTACGTAAGTCGTCGCGCTGTCGTCTAAGGCAAAGTTTTTGGAGCCAAATCTGAAATCTGGTCAAGCTTTGAGTGGTTCCATAGGGGCAAGGAGTGCGACGCTGTCGGGTGGGTGTTTGGTGTGTGGTGGGTGTGTTGACTGGGGCGTACGCGTGTTTATTGCGCCGTTGCCGCCGCCAGAGGCCAAAGATTTAGCATTCGAGCAGCCGTGCCACATAAATTGCCACAATGCGGACCGTGGCCAGAAGCAAAAGGTGGACGGACAGAGCATACAGCTTGTGTATCTATAAGGCTGCTCTAGGATCTGCTCAAGTAGATTCTGTAGAGCAGCATTCGATGTTGCAGTTGCTGCAAATGCTGATGTTGCATGCTGCATGTTGCATGTGCTGCAAGGGCCCCAACAAACAAGAGCATAATGAATGCGGTCAGCTAATTGTTAATGCACTCGCCATTATGGCCACACAGCGGCAACTCGTAAATGTAAAATGCATTTTAATTAACCCTCATATATTTCACTTAAAGCATTTCAATGCAAATTGCAACACCTACTCCACCCACCTCGTCCCGCCAGCTGCGCTTGCCACATTAAATGTAATTATTTGGCACAAATTGCGTGTTTAGGATTAATTATGATATTGGATAGGCTAATATCGCGCTTCCAAAGTGCAAAAAACCACATTTCGAATTATGTGCCGCTTTAAATGTTCGCTGATTGGTTGCATTTAATATTATAGAAATTAAGCACACTTCCAAATTGAGTCCGACCTATGCGTGCTCTGAATTTAATGAGCTTTTGGCTTAAGCGCAACAAACAATTTGATGCTCTTTGCTTGTCACTCTGGCCAGCACATGCAAAGTGCATATACTGCATAGGCAGAGAGAGGGAGAGTGAAAGAGAGAGGGAGAGAGAGAGAGAGAGAGAGAGAGAGAGAGAGAGAGAGAGAGAGAGAGAGAGAGAGAAGGTAATTCATGCGACAGAGAGATGTTACGGAAGCGCAGTTGCATTTACAAAATACTTAGGACATACAAAATAGTTTGTTTCCCTTAATAATGAGAGAAGATTAGATAATAATCTACTAATATATGTAAAGTTTACTTCATTTTTTAAAACATATACGATTCGATGTGTATCTTAATTTATAATATAGACAACTATGTCCATAAGCTAATTTTAAATGAGAGCCACATTCACAGAAAATCTTCATCGATGTTAGAAAAACAAGTGAAACACTATCATATTTATTGTTCTTGTGATTCTCAAGGATATGAGAAAGTCTGAAAATTACATGTGCAAAAGGAAATTGGAAAATCATTCCCTTAAATTTACGCAAACTGCAAAACTTTGATGAAGTTTATATATATCGAATAACACTGACTAGTAATAAATATAATCTAAAAATATGAAGGAATGGTAGAATATTTAATATAAAATTCAACAGCCTAATGAGCTTTAAAGTATTTAATACATTTTTATTTAAATACATTTATTTATTTTTATTTAACTAATAATATGAAGAACACATTTCCGCATACATTTCTTATATAAAGTGCTTACATACCTCGCACCCAGCTCCTTGGCACATAAACTTCACTTAATTACGTACATTGACACAAGAATTAATACTCGTTCATCGTGATATTCGATATTCGCTAGATACTCGATGTGGCGGATAAGAGGATGTGAATTGAAGGAGGCACAGGGAACTGACTGAGGCTGTCAGACACGGACTGGTCACAGGTCAAGCTGTTGCAGCATGGATTGAATTTGCAGTGAACTTGCAGCAAATGCAACACACGACTACGACAACGATGGCTACAGGCTTTTGGGAGATTCGAAATATGCACTTCATGAATGTTAAATGCTTCGTGGCAGGGACTGGGTGGCAACTGTGTGAGGTTTATGGAAGGTCAATTGAGTGCAGCTGGAACCTTGGCAGTAATCATAATGCACGACTTTCACAGCAAATTTCCAAGGGGCAGGTTGCATCATTTTCCACACCTAATAAAAAGATGAGCCCAAAAAGTAAATCATAATTATGGCAAAAAGAAAACAACAAAATGAAAAAAAAAAAAACAAACGCTGTCAAGGTTAACCAGAAGGTGAGGAGGTCAGGTGAGGTTCTCAATGTGATTGCAGCTCATTAAAAACGCACAAGTGCAGGTTCCTAACGATCCATAAACAGCTGAATCTCCGTTTGTTCGTCTCTGTCTGCTTCAGTCCATCACTCTGCTGCTGTCTCACTCTAGCAAAGGTGAGTGCTGGGTGCACCTTTTTTAATGGCCGACGCTGTTGATTATGAGTTGACCTTGGTGCGAATTTTAAGCGGAAATTTTGAGCAGACGTTTTTTTACGATCTTTTTATGGCAACAAATATTTAAAGAATAAAAAAAAAACGAAAAATATTCCCGCCGCGTTTCACGGCGCGTAGCAAACTGTTTTGGATTTGGTTTTTTAGCTGCAACCTCTGGAAATGTATGATTTATGATGATGTCCGTGACCCTTTGGCAAGCACACAAGCAAAGCAAGCAAAGATCGCCATCGGGCATGGCATCGGTTCAGAGATCGGCGACTGCTGTTTTGTAAACACTCAGTTTGAATCCCAGTACCTGGCTGCTAGGACGTCCTGGTTTAGCTTCAAAATAAACTAAACTCGCGACGGCAAATGCATTTTCAAAGTACAAAATGAGTTAAAAATTATGGAAAACGTGTCAAAAATGTTTAAAACATATGGTGAAAGAGTGCACATATGAGAATGTGCTGAATGTGTGCAATGAAATGTGCTTCAAATTGTTGGAGATCAAAGGAATCAATGGAATCAATCAACTGAAGGTGTTGCAGTTACATAAATTGGAATATCTCAAAGCAGGACGAAATCACACATTGCTGTGGGTCAGTGTAAGTTCTCTCTAGGCAACGTATTATAAATAATTTAATTATATTCTTATTCGATGGCTCTTAAAGTTATAAACTAACTGCAACTGTACGCAGCAAATGAAACACAAAAGAAATGCTGATGAGAGACAAAAAAGTCTGAAATGAAATGCTGAAATAAATCAGAGATGCAGCAGATTCATCTGATGATGGGGGGACTTCTTCTCATGATTTTCAGAGGCGTTCGCTTTGAGTTTTGAGTAATTCCGCAGAATACGCAAGGCGGCAGCCATGAATTTTTTTCTGAAAGGAGAAACAAGAGGAAGAACAGGGACAAGAAAAAAAAAAATTAAAAGAAAAGAAACTGAAGAAAAATCTTAAGAGAGCAATAAACAACATGGTTGACAATCTTAAATCTTGCAACTTGCAGGGCACCGCAACAGACACAGATACGAATGCGAATGAATGTCGCAGCCATTATGGTAGGTTGCTCTTGTTGGTTCGTGTTTGGCTCTTTTGGGTTGTGTTGAGTTGAGCTGAGTTGAGTTGGTTGTTGCCACCAACACAATCACAAGTTCCCAACAACAAGCCAAATGTCTGCTGCGGTCATTGCTATGCTGGAATGCAGCAACAGCAACAACGACGACGCGTCGTCTTCGAGCCAGGCCAGTTTAAAGGCTTGGCCGGGCCAATACCCAGACCCAGACCCTGACGCAGACCCAGAGCCCAGGTCTCTTAGGTAGAAACAACCGCGTTTTAGATTGCCTGCTCCAACATTGTTTTAGCTCGAGCCCGGACCTGAACCCGCTCTGCATGGGCATGGTCTGGTCCGCTGTGCTTGGCCATTGCCTTTCTTGTTGTTTGTCTCCTTTATGGCTTCTTTTCGTTGCCTTTTATCTACATCTGTGATTTCAGATTTTTCTTGGAGTCGCACTGTGGTCAAAACCCCAATTTTTACATGATATTTGTGCAGTGAAGAGAGCATTTATTTATTTCTGCTAAAAAGATAGAGCTGATTAGTTACTAATGATAATTCTTACAAATTGTTTTACTGATTATAAATAATGTAATTTCTTGTTAAAATATTATTTGCTAAAGCTACAAACTGTCTAATTTTGTTAGAAAAAGTACTCAATCGACCCACTGTGCTCTGTCGTTTGTTGTCTGTTTTTTTGGGGTCACATTTTCGTGCTTTGCAGGTAAGAAAAAGAAATGAGTTTTCCCCTGTTTTGCTGATATCGTGTGGCAGCGTCTTGGCCATGGCTGATAAGCGGCACGCACACACTTGAGTTATGGCTGCCAAGTTGCTGGCCATTAAACTAGCCAACCCGTTAAGCCGATCATAATTGGCCAAAAGTCCTGGGCAGCCCTTCTTCCCGCTGCTGCTGACAACTGTTTAACGACATTTTAAACACTTGTATACTGGGGCATGCTACAAGCGGCAGGCTTACAAATTCAATGAGCGGCATTATATAGACTCTCACACACACACACACACACACACGATGAGAGACACAAAACCATTTCGGCATTTGATGTTTATTTAATTTACCGCAATTCATAACAATTTCATTTACGACATTTTTACTACTCGAAAGAACCGTAAACAAACGGCGGCCGTCGATTTGTTAGATGCCACGAGCCGCATGCCACGAGTGGCGTCTCCGCTTGGCTTTATGAGCCACCTTGTAATACACAACCTTGCCGCTCTATTCCCCTTGCCCAAGTTCCACTTGAGGCCTCCTGGGCCAATGCATTGGTCTGGGCCACCGGCAATTAAACGCCAAGTGCAGCCAGTGAAGCAGGCGTCCCTTGTCCCACCCCTCTCGTCAGCACCCGCACCCCGGCGATTTATGTGCGTTTTATAGATCGTAAAAGCAACACTAACAACTAACAGACAGCAAACAACAAGGCAGTTGATTTTATGACGTGTTGAATGGCAAAGCAGCGAAAGGACGGCTGCCAGTCACTTGCCATTGCCCACAACCAAATCCAAATCCACATCCACATCCTCATCAGCCACAGAGTTTGGATTTCGTTTGGCCTTCGGTGTCCCTTTGAACTGCGCTCCTGATTGGACTCAAGTGCAAGCGCCATCGTAAAACTTCGTTTAATGTCTGACAGAAGCATAAAGCGACTATAAACAAAAGTGTTCTTGCCCAAAAGAGTGGGAAAGAGTGAGAGCGACAGAGACAAACGCCATTTAAACATAAATATTTGTGTTTGTTATAATTTGGGATTTGATTTGGATAATTGGGTGTTATATATGCCATAAAAACGGCGTAAAACCTGTGGTTAAATGATCTAAGCAATCAGCTAAGATTTACGACATCGTCTTGCTTTCAATTACACAAAATGATTTGATGCGATCTCTTTTCATCATTTCGAAGGAGTAAAATAATTACAATAAAATCATATTTCCAATGTAATTATTTATTTACTTTTACATAATGTGTTCACTTGTCAGCTCAAGAAAAATAACATGTGATTCTTAAACACATTTTGAGGTGCAGTTTTAAAGTCATCCCCCAGCTACCAAGACGGACAAACTCAAGTGCATTTACGGCTAATTACAGCTAAAAGCAAGCGCAAAGCAAGCGCAAATAACAAACAAAGTATATAAGCATATATTCGCATTCGTATCTATATCGTGTACGGACACCATTATTAAGCCAGCCGAAGACGTGTTGATAACCCGGGCTAGACGTATATGCAGACCAAGATCGAGTCAGAGCTGCAGAGCCAGACCCATAACGCAGACCCACGTTGCAGACACGGCAGACAGCAAACAATTGAACTAATGACGTGACTATGGACAGTCGGCATCGGTCTGTTGTTTAGTTGTTCATTCGCTCATTCGTTCATTCGCTCATTCGGTCATTTCGACAATTCAACAGACTGCCCCAGTGCGAGAGCCAGTTGAACTGGCGACCAGTGCCTCATTGTTATCAGTCGGCATGGCAGACTTATGCATTGAAAGTGTTGTTAAATTACGCGAAATTGCTTAATTCGAATAATGAAACGGACCGACCCAATGCCTGGCCCCGGTCCAAGCACTCAATGAAATTATAAATTTTCGTTCAAGTTTTTGGATGGCTCCAAATGATATGCAAAGCGCTTGGAAATGATGCCCCATTCGCGAATTGAATTTTGTATCTGTTTCGGGTTTCCGTTTCTGTGTTTGTTTCTGTAGATCGTTTTGGCGGCGATCGCACCTCATTCCCAACGCCTCGACGCCCGAGAGCCATCCCGATCTCAAACCCGATCCCGACAAGACGGCGACGGCAACGGCAGCGCGGTGAGAGCCATTTAATGGGCCCATCCAATTGGTCGTTAATGTTGCTTTTTATTTGCCTTTTATTATGTCTGTTGTTATTTTCTGTTGTTGTTGCTGTTGTTGTTATTGTTGCTGTAGACTTACTCAATTTTATTATTGTTTATTTATGCGATTTTAAATAATGCGCCGTAATTCCAAAAGATAAGACGCGGCCCGTGAACTTTTTTTTTTTTTTTGTTTGTTCTTTTCTTTATATGTACATTGATTTACTGCCAAATTATTTATTAGACGGGCGCGGGCGGGAATGAACTTTTCGTTTGGATTGTTCCAACTACTTTGGTAATATTTTGAGCATCGTTTTTTTCTATTTTTTCTATTTTGATTGTTTATTTTGCCATCCAAACAAAACATTATTAGCTTTTTGTAAGTTTTTGTTTTGGTGTCAGATAAAAGCAAACAACAAATTCAAAGTCTATCTCAACTTTGCTTTTATTTATGTTCGCTGTTATCGTTGGCGTATACGCAATATCTCATAAGTTCCTATTTATGCCAGGGAATTCGTGGGTGGCTCGACTTGGCTTGGCTAAACAATGGAAACTATTCGATATTTTGAAACAGCTTATGAAGCAGTTTCTCGTGTGATTTGTGAGTCACATTGATAAGCGGGGAATAGGCAAGGGATTGGATGAGAGAGAAAAAGAGAGACAGAGAAGAAGTGTGATATACAGATAGAGAGGTAGCTTAAGTTTTTGGCAACTCTTTATTTTAGAATGAGACAACGTTAAGTGCATTCTTTCTTCTTAATAGACTATATAACTTTCTTTAACTGATGAATTTCATTAGGCATTTTAAGAATACATGTATTCCATTTTACTTGCAGAGTTGAAAACATAAATTATCCAATACAATTTATCGCTATCTGACTGACACAAGTAACTGAAAACTCAGATTTTACTTGAGCATTGTTACTAATTTATAACTATTCCATTTACTAAACCTTTTATGCGTCAGTATTCTTAAATTTGCAAATGCTTGAACTGCTTTGCGTATATATGAAAATTTGAATAAACTTTAAAGTTTCTGCTGATATTCTTTGGCGCCATTTGATCAAGCCTAAGTGAAAAGCTGGCGACTCACGTCCTCGCCAGTTTGCCGTCCACTTCGGCATAGATAATGCCTGGCCCTGGTCAGGGCAAGAAGTTGATTGCGAAGGCGTACAATGTACGACAACAACAACAACAACAGCAACAACAACAGCAGCAGCAACAGCAACAACAAGAAAATCAACAACGTGCACAGCAATTGTGAGTTGGTTCTGGTGACGTTTGTTGCCACTTTATCATGGCCGCGAATCATAATTTAAGCGAAACGCATGCAAACAGACAGGCTGACATATGGACATACAAGTCGTTACCTACACCCACACATGCTGGGCTGTTGTCACGCTAACAACAACAACAACAACAACAGCAACAACAACTGACAGTTGCAATGAATAAAATTCGTTGACATTCATTGCGCTGAGTAAGCGAACTGTTGAAGCATGTTGAGAAAGGGGAAAGGTGAGCGGAGCACTGAACGTGTGCAATCTTGGCTATGCTTAGATGCAGATGTTCGCCGTGTTGATGGACAAAATGTCTGGCGACGCCCCCCTCTCACCACTCCCTGACGCTTTCAGTCATTGACTTCCTGCGACATGTTTTTGTATCACAAATTCGCATTAAGTATTTAATGGTTTTGTTTTCATTATGCGGCCCCCCAAAAAACGTCGACAGTTTACTGGCCATTGATTAAATGACCACTTGCAAGGCCCTTCGCTTCGGTTGGCCAACAGCTTTTGGTCAAAACACTGAAATTAGTTGGCATTTTAACACGAACACCTGACGCTAACATTGTTGCAGGGCTTCGAAGCTTCCTGCATGCTCTGGTGAAATGGACTGGCACTAGTATCTCTTTAGTCAAATGGATTATATTACGAGATGAGGTGAGGAGAGAGAGAGGAGACGGCAGACGGGCAACTGCACATCCACGTGCATGGCTATTATCGATGGGGCATGCCACAACATACAACAGCAGCAGCAGCAACAATGGGTTATTGAACGATAATTCCATTTAAGCAAATGTTCGTGTTGAGCACCAGAATTGTCCAAATTATACCTCTGTATCCCTTAACCCCTGTGCCCCTGTACCCCTCCCCATCCCACCATCAGCAAATGTTGTCCATATAAATTATAAAATGTAAAAGTTTCCTCAAAATCAACTCGATTGCAACTCTTTTTGCTGAAATGCGCATAATAACAGACGCAACGGGCAGAAGAACAGTACATACGTACAATGCCCACACTCCGTGCGCCTTGCCTCCCCCCTTTCGCAATGCCCCCCTTCATGTTGGCACATGTGTGCGTTTGTCGCTGGGGACTGCAGCATCCAATCCGTTGAGAAGATGCATTTTCTCTTAAACGTTTTACCCGTCGTATAATGGCTTTAATGACTTTAATGGCGTACAGATAATTTGGCCAACGGGCAACTGGACCTGCCCCTCAACAACCTCCCAGTATACTAACTTCATTCTCAACTCTTCTGCCTTAATTGACGAAAGTTACGGGCCGACGGTGAGATGCACACACACTCATTGCAGCTCCTCCCCCTTGGCCAAGAGAAATACCTGTAATTTGTTGTTGGTGCGTTGCGTTTAAAATGCAGTTGATTGGCTAAGATACAGAAGGCTATGATCTAGACGAAGTACTCGTTGCATTGAAAACTTCAGCCTGAGATAAATGAATGCAATTCATCATTCACTTAGTGGTGAATACTTGAAAAATACAAATTGAATTGCCAACTTAGTCAGCTCAGAGAATCGAATAAATCTGCGGAATGAATTTGCTCAGAGTTAGGGATAAATACTGAAGCTTTGATCAAATGTAATGAGCCATTATCTAAAGGTGACTTAAAATTTATTCATCACGACAATCTCATTAGTTTATACTAAACAGAGGAATCGATAAACTGATTTGAAAAAGCAAAGTATTCAGCGTATTTCCAGACATCTATGGGTTCATGTAGCGCGAATAACCTTGAGCAATCGCAACAGTTGAACGTAAATGACGCTACATCAATTAAAAAATGGAAAAAATCCAAAAAAAAATAAAGGCAAGAAACAGGTATGACTTTTAGCAAAAAGCAAAACAAGAACCGAATAAAAGACACAAAAAGAAAGAACAGCGTGACAAGGTGACACAAATCAAAAGGTGCAACATGGACAAAAAATGGCATTGAGAAAACAGATAATTAAGCAAAGTGGATGAGGAAGAGGAAAAGTGGCAAATGGCCACCGACGCGTCGAGTGGAATGACATGAGACGACAACAAACAACAAACGAGCTGCAAGTCGGGAGAGACAGAGCGGGAATTTGTTGAATGACAAGTCGCTCATTTTCAAAGAAATTACGAAAAAAGAAAACAACACATGAAAATAAAAACAGAAAGAAAACATTGGAAAATGCACATAAATTCTGGGAGACAATTTGGAAAAGTGGAGAGCAAAACTGGCGAACAGCTGCCCGAGGGAACGGGTGCGATCCCAATGCTGATGGACATGTGTGTTCGATGGCAGCGGGGACGGGGCAGGTCTGATGCCAATTCATTCCCAAATTAGACAGAGAGAAGTCAATTAAAAAGAAATTTATATAAAAATTAAACAAAATTGAGGGGTGTACTTAAAAACGTATTTTTCAAGAAATATCAGTCGCATTTATTTACAAAAAACATTCCAGCTAGCCGTTTGGAATGTCGCCTGCAGAATTTATAAGACAAACCAACGAATTGCGATTTTTTCATTAAAATTCCGGAGGCATCAAGCGAAAGAAGTGGAAAAAAATGCTTTTATTATTTTAATTACCAATTTCGGGCGGACTGACAAACTCAGCTGGCACTTTTGGCCAGTCAATATTAATTTCATAAAAAGAACTTTGTTGTGCCGCCATTTTACGCTCTTGTTGCTTGCTGTTTGTTTTTTGTCATTAATGTCCCTTACTGGAAACGTGTCTTTTGTTTCTTGTCGCACAGCTGCGCCCCAAACCGTGCTAAGCCACTGGGACTCGGGGTGTGGGGAGCGGTAAAGTGAGGGGAGGGATTTGACAACTGGGAGCTGGAACAGCGGAATGTTTTCTTTATAAAAACTCCCAACAGAGCGCGACAGACATGCCAAACATTCATAGATATATAGATGCGCATTTGTGGCCCCTTCGATAAACATTTATTGGGCAATCCAATCACGGAATTCACGTTCAGCAGTCGTGACAGTTTCGTTAAAATGCTTTTTGTTTAATTTTCTTTTCAGCTTTTTTCGCTTTTCGACCAACGAATTATGTTTGCTTTATGAAAAGCAAATAAATAATCGAATATGTGCATGGGATTGCTAAAAACAAAACAAATGAAGCAAATGAAATCGAAACTGACTGTGATTGGGATTGTGATTGTGATGGGAATTTACTGATTTTAATTAACCATTATATACTGTGGAATTATGTTGCAACAAGTAATATATACATATATCTCTTTCCCTTGTATTACATAATTATTTAAGAACTCCAGTTAGTCATAAGAAGTATTTGAAGATTTTTCCCATGATGCACTTATGAATATATCGAATTTGGGGTTATTTTGGGGTACTTTTTGAAGTACTTGAGGCCACTTGACATTTGGGTTTTAATTTTAGTTCGTATATCGAGGGAGATAAAATAATTTACTCAACTTAATAATATTCTTCCATGTGCTGGTTGGTTGTTTGTTATCAGATGTAAAGTAGGGTTCTATAGTTACTAAATATTGGACGGAGTTGCATCTTCAAATCTCAATTCCATTCTACGGATTGTCGAGTGTGTACAATTAGGACTCGATTTCATATTATAGATAAATTAATCTGATCTTATTATAATCGATTTCAGTGGTAAGCTCCCAGCATGCATACTAACACAGCAATTTCATAGAGCACTAGAGCAATATTTTTATGATTCATCAAGAAGGAGGCTGTGACGCAGACAAATTGCCATTTGATTCAATGAGGTCAAAACGACACACAAAACACAGTTAGCTCCTTGATGGGACAAGTCGGTGATTAGGCGCATCATCTTGGGGCAATTTGTCACCGCACAACGAGCAACAGCAAGCAAATGGCCACTAAAAATCATTTAAAGCGAAATAAAAATATTTTTTATAGCATTTTTATAGTTGTTGCAACAATCTAATAACAATCCAAATAATTATCCAAACAAACAATTTCACCGACGCCAAAGCGACGGCAACGCTCAGAGCCCAGTTACAGTTACTGTTGCTCCGACGGACGACGAAAATGAGCCATAAAACGGACATAAAACCCCAGTGCGAAGCGCTACTGCTACGCTAGGCCACGCCTCCGCTGCGACAGCGCTGCCGACAAGAACGACGCGCATACGGAAGCCATAACGGCCATAACGATAAGTCAAAGCAAATGGCGTGTGCAAGCGAGACAGATAGAGCAACAATGAGAGCGAGAGTGTGTGTTTGCGTTTGCAAGAGAGCCAAACTGCGCACTCTAATGGCTGCGCATTAAGCGCTGACTGGTTTGTTGTTGTTTCTGCTGCTGCCTTTGCCTCTGCCTCTGTCTCTGCCTGTGTTTGTGTTTGTGTTTGTGTTTGCTGTGCGCTGCTGTTGCTCTCTCTCGCAATCATCTCGCTCAGGCTGAACCTGTGCCGAGGCCACGTGTCTCTCGCATTAAAGCAAGTAAATCGCCAGTTGAGCATAATCGATACGCAGCTCGTTCTGATTTCATTCGTGAGAATTGCTTTTCTCACGCTCTTCGACTTTGGCAGCGCGCCGACGTCGCCGGCGAAGTGGCTGTTGTTGTAGCCATAACTGTCGTCGTTTATGGCCGTTTTAAGTGCGACTGAGATGGCCTCATAATCGTTTGCTGAATGTTGCTCAATTGTTTGCCGTTACCGACGCTCTTTTTGAGTTCCCCTCTCCGCAGTGCTACCCATGCCCCTGGGCATTTGCATGTTTGTTTGCCAATGCTGCTTAATGATGTTTGCGCACATTAATTAGTATTGATTTAATTAGTGTGTTGACCAGTGCCGACTAAAAGTTTCACTCCACTCTTTCTGTCCTCTCACTCACACATACAAGTCGTATTTGTCTCTCGCTCTCTTGGCGCTTTTTTTCGGGGGCGCTTTTTGCTGCTGGTTCTGCAAAAACAACAACAGCAACAACAACAACAAGAAAAAGCTCTCGCGCGCGCA
This sequence comes from Drosophila macrospina, assembly GCA_035042075.1. Classification (NCBI taxonomy): domain Eukaryota; kingdom Metazoa; phylum Arthropoda; class Insecta; order Diptera; family Drosophilidae; genus Drosophila; species Drosophila macrospina. The sequence goes on along the minus strand of JAWNLW010000574.1, from coordinate 1,376,790 downwards.
TCTGCCGACTTAGCACGGCTGCCAGAATGGGACATAAAATGTGCCAGGCAGTTAAAATGTAGATTTAAGTAAGTGGAAACGAGATCGTTACGTTGGCGCATAAAAATAAAAATCATTGTTGTTGTGCACTGATTGAAATAAGCAGCAACAGCAGCAAAAGCAGCAGCAGCAGCAAGAAAATCGCACGATTTTTCCGCCCCAACCACCAGCTACAGCTACGTCTCCGCCTGCGTTCATTTCGTGAGTTTTCACTCGGCTTTTCTTTGAGTGAAAAGTGAGTTCAGTTCACTTCTGGGGGCGAACATGTTGCGACCATTGCTCCCCATTTCGAGTCCCCACAGGCTCTCTCTCATCTCTTTCTCCCTCTCTCTCACTGTTTATCTCTCTCCCTCTCTCTTTTTTGCCTCTCTCCCACTCTCACTCAAGATCAATCGGAGCTCTAGGCCTACAAATGTAGCCGCGGCACCTTAGTAACACCTTTATCTTGTTTATTTCGAGTTTCTGTGCTCTATGAAAGTTTCTTTATCAGCCGCGCTATTGTTTTTACCTCTAAAACATTCCCACTCATGCTACCGCTCCCTTCCTCTCTCCACCATTTTACTATTCATTAATTCTTGTTGCTTTTTAAGATTCTTTTCATTTTCATTTTCATTTAATGCTTTTTATGCGGGCCTTTATGACTTTTACGAGGTTTAGTGCGTGCCAAAAACAAAAAAGGCAACAACTTTTAATTGAATAATGCCCAAGCGGCCGCCGGCGTCGGCTTTTCGGTTTGTTATTGTTGTGGTTGTTGGTCTGTTGTCTGGGGCGTTGGCGTCGACGCCCGCAACGGTAATTAGGCAGATAAACATTTAATTGGCAAATTCAGAATTGGAAACCGCCATGAAATCGCCATATGTACTTTAATTGGGTCAAAAAACTGAGAGGCAGCAGCTCATCTTGAGTGAGTTCTTGGCAGAGATTAAGAATTAGAGGAGATAAGGAATTGTGCATATTAAGAGGCAACGAACGAGAAGGAATGAGAGGAGAGGTAAGAAGTGGGATGTCCCTTGGGATAATAAGAATTTATACGAATTATTAGTAATGTGTATTTACCTAATGAGTTATATAAGTTCAAGATATTTCAAAAAGTTTACATCATTTAATGAATTGTAAGAAATTATTTAATTTATTTATTATCGCACTAAATTTCAAATAAATTGTTGGTAGGGCTTAATGAACTGCAGCTCGAAATGAGCTATAATTCAGGAAGCTTAGTCCTTTATAAACTAGACTTACTTTATGTGGCCCCAATATACAGGGAACAGTCCATTGCAAGTGTTGCAACTCTACTTAGCGCGCAGTTTATGGCCAGGAATAATTAGCTTTAGTTAAATGCAGGAAAAGGTAAATTGTTAAATTATAAAATGAAGTAAAAAGAAGAAACTTAATAATATAAATAATCATCAACTGCAACTTGTCGCGCCAAGCGCTTCGCCTGGCACCCGGACGCAAACGGGTCGCATTAATTGAAGTTTTTAATAGGGTTGCCCCCTTTCTGTGGCACGGCCGGTTGCAGGGCCAACGCCCAACTGCACAGAAAGAGTGCAGACGGACGACTGGACGAGTGGACGAATGGACGATCGGACGAACGGACGAACAGACGTTGGGATGGACGGGAAGTGAGTGTAAACACGACATGAAATGCTGCCATTGCCAGCTACTTACACGACTGCAACAGGAATTTGCGTGTGCAGCAGCACATGCAGCAATCAACATGCCGCATGCCGCATGCAACATGCCACATGGTTGCTAGCACTGAAACTCGGACTCTGACTTGGAGTTGGACTCGCACTCTAGGAGGACCCCCCGGCCGGGCAATGCCAACTCCTGTGCAATGCCGCGCGTGAAAGGCAGCAAAGGATGCAATTTATGACAGGCACAGGCTCATGTAATTGCACGCAATGCCGTTGCCGTCGCTGCTGCAACATTCGCAGCCAGTCGCAGGAGTCGCCGACCTGAAAGGGTCGAGTCGGTACCGGTCACACGAGTTTCAATTTTTCAAAAAATATGAAAGCAGCAGAGTGCAAAATGAAAAAAATACAACAACAAATGAATGAAGTAAGAAAAACAAACAAAGCGCACAGGACACGTCCCCGTCCTGGTTGTCCTAGTTGTCCTAGTGCTCGCTGTCGCACTCGTCCTGGCCGCATGTGGCGCTGACTGCCTGCAGCGAGAGTCCATTTGCCACACCAAGTGCCACACAGATCGGTTACGTGGAATGTCCTTTTAATGGACTTTACACACTCATACTGTGAGTCGAGTCGCATCCTTTTACAAACCTTTTAGAGCTTGCACTCGTGTTCCGCGCCGTTTGATTGCCGTGAATTGCTGCCGCATGATTTTTATCCTTTTTCCGCCAGTTTTTGCCGCTTTTGTTGCCACGGTCGTCACAGCCACGTCATAATTTTACTGTCCGCGTCCTGCCAGGCAATTACGGGACATTGTCTGAGCTAAAAGCGGTTGGACAGCAGCTGACCAGTTGAATAGCTAAAGAGCTGAAGAGCTGAAGTTGACTGAGTTGACCAGCTGACAGATTCTTTGCGGTCATTAAACGTAGATAAAATGGAGAAATTCGATTGGGATTGAGCTGAGTTAAATATTGGGAATCTCTCGAAATTTCAAGACTGATGCTTATAATTTAATTTGTATTATTATTATTAATTAAAATATATGATAAGAAAGTGTTGCGAGATTTGAACAGTGGCATTCTTTGTGCTGTTGAGTGACTTTATTAGATTCGATTAGAATCACTTCAAAGGAAACTTTAATTGTTACTTCTTATCTCTTTGACACTCTTCATGCTGAACCCTTCTTCTGAATATTCATATTCAATCAATTTTATACATTTTGTGTCCTTCGCATTGTGGTCAAGTCGACATATCGTACAGCAGCCCCGGGTCGAGTGGTCAAATGTCGTGTCGTGTTTTAGTTTTTAAGTTGTTCTCTTTGGAGTCTTGCAATGGCGTCGGCAATGGCGTTGTCTGTGTCAAAAGTGACGCTGAATTTATTGCTGGCTCGTTATTTATGGGCTTAACGTGTTGCCAGTTGTTGGCCTTAGCACGTTGTCAAGTGTTTATCTTGGCCCGAACAGAGACAGAGAGTGAGAGAGAGAGAGACAGAGACATGTTGCCAGTGCTATAGTAAGCGGGAATCGCGCCAGCCCCAGCGAGAGAAGAACTCAAATGAAACGAAATGAAATACCGAAAAAGCTTAAAATTAAATTTATGACTGCATCTAAATCATGCGACGCATAAAAAAGAAGAAGATAAAAGATGGAACAGCAACAACTAAAGCGTGTAGTACGAGTATCTGTATCTGTATCTGACTCTGTATCTGTATCTGTATCCGTATCTGTATCTGTATATCTTGTAGGAGTGTTGTAGCGCTTGAATGAGCCTGTCGCATGATTTAGGTGCCATGCCAGATTCAAATTTAAATAATAAATATTTCATTGTTACAACAATGCAGCACGAAAAACCAAACACGAAAAGCGAGAAAATCGAAAGGCAAATGCGTAAAATATTCAAAGTGACAACACATACACAAAAACACAGTCACACACACACAAACACACACAACAAAAATGTGCGACTAAATCAAAATGTTGTCGAAATAAAACGTTTGAAAATTGAATTTCGGGTTTTTTTCTCTTGTGTTCAACCAAATTGAAAACATTTGTAACGGAAATGAAATCCATTTTTCTCTCCCTCTCTCTCTCTTTCTCTCCCTCCCTTTCTAACTTCCCCAGTACCCCCGATATCTTTCTCCCTCTGACCCTCTGCTCGCTCTTGTTGTTTGCTTTGGAGCTGAGTCGTCAGAAACCCCCAAAAAAGAAAAAAACTCGACTCACTGGCAAGTCAACGTTGGGGTCTGAATTTAAATTAAGAAATTTATCTTTTGAATGCGTCTTTTTTCCATTTCGTGTTCCCTTTGTGGCTGCCTTTGTCTTGTAAGTCGCCTTTGTGTTTGCACACAAAACAGAAAGAAGTAAAGAATAAGCTAAAATATATAAAACATCTCTCACCTTCTGGCAAATAAACTTGAAATACGTTTGATTATACTTGATGTTCTTAGACAGCGCATTTTAAGCATATATATGATAACGTTTATTGTTTGATTAGGATATGCTAAATCTGCTTCTGGAATAGATACAGCTAGGATATCTATAGACTTTAAGAGTTAAAGATAGCTTAAATCGAGCTAAGCTTTTGTATAGGCGATTGATTTTGAATTGTTTACAGCAGACAGCAATCTCATGATTTAAACAAAAGTATTTCCAAGATTCGATCAACAAAAGGCAGCTAAATTAATTTGAATCTTAGACCCTGTTTTTTTGGCATGCGCGAAACGAGTTGTTTCAACTTCAAGTTGCTTAATTTAATTTCAAAGATTTATTTATACGTAGATTTTTGCGCCTTTCGATCTGTTCAAATTGAATATCTCCAAATTTATGGATGACTTTGGGGCAGAGTAGAAGTGAAAATATATAAATTAGTTGCCCACTCAGATTAACATACGAAATTACGCATCTTGAAGATAATTGCCTTAAATTAGTTGATATTTAGCATTCGATAAAATAAATCAATAGAGCAAATAATGTCATTTGTCAATGGATTATCGCTTGCGGTTCTGCAATATTTTCACAGTTTTTATTGTCTTCAATTGGCGTTATGTGCATTTCATGCTAAATGTTACCAATAAAATGCCGAAATTATGTGCTAATGGTAAGTCAGTTAAGTCAACCCAAACAGATGCCGTCCAAGTGGCCATAACAATTTGGAAACACGCAATTAGCATTTATCGATATCTATTCCTCAGCATATTCGATTCATTCACATGTTGCTTTAATTGTCTTGAATATTCGCAGCGAGTCACCAGCTGAATAAATAATTTGATTTTATTGTGTGAATTAATGCGTGAGAAGTTCAAATCAGAGGAAATTTTCGATTTACAAACGTCGAATATCCGTTAAAACAACAACTAACAACAACAAATACTAAATTGTTACTTTTTAGACTCTGAACTAAAAGTTCAAAGTCTATTAGGTTTGACGAAGGCGAAATGTGCGTAACAGGCAGAAGGAGGCGTGGCAGACCCTATAAAGTATATATATTCTTGATCAGCATCAACAGCCGAGACGATATAGCCATGTCCGTCTGTCCGTCTGTCCGACTGTCCGTCTGTCCGTCTGTATGAACACCTAGATCTCAGAGACTATAAGAGCTAGTGTAACCAAATTTGGTGACAACACGTGTATTGTTTGCAGGCAGATCAAGTTTGTTTTAGATTTTTGCCACGCCCCCTTCCGCCTCCGCAAATCGAAAAAAACGTATTACTGAAGCTACCGACTTTAGATTTAATTCAGATTTGGCACATATGGAGGATGTCCTATTTCGGACGTTTTCTGAAAATTTCAGCACGATCGGTTCATAAACATCGAAGATATTAAGGAATGAATGATCACCAGGTTCATGGCACCTCTGCGGCCAAAATTGATTTAGTTAGAACAACAACAACAAGAAACGCCGCAAAGGCGCGAGTTCGAATCCCACTGCTGACAATTCCAAAATACATTTTTAAATAACTATAAATTAATTACTTTTATTTTATATATACATATAATATTAATTTTGCCATATTTGTCAGAAAATGTTGAGAATTCAAGAGAAAGCAATAACCAAATTTCGTTAGAAATTCGTATATATATATATATATGACAAATGCAAAAACTCGTGCTGTAGTTCAGAGTCTCCCACAGTCGTACTCCGACTGTAGCTTCCTGACTTGTTTTTATTAGTTTTATTGAAATCCAAATTGAAATTAGAAACTTATAATTATGAATGATTTGACATCTGAAGAGTGGCAATAGTAATTTCCTATTTCACTCTAATTGTGCTAATTATATGAGGGTCTCCTTAATTATGTGGGTTTAGTAAACGCTTTTGAGGGTTGTCGCATTCTGCATTAGAAATACAGTCAAGTACATTATTATATCATGAGATATATCTAAGTAAAATATATTTAAGCTTTACAAATTACGAATTTAATATGAAAAAGTTTATTTTAAAAGTCTTTCCAAATGTTTCCTCCTCCGAATCGTTTGAAAAACAATTTGTTTTATATAATTTTCCCATTCGAATTGAAACGTAAACAGACTAAGATTTGAATCCAAAAGTATTGTTGTCAAGTAACCCTTGAAGATGTGAGATCTTAACACTTTTCCAATTAGAGGACGGCACATACATGTGTGTAATTACATAACCAACTAACAGATGCCGTTAGAAATCCACCCTGAAAATGGTTGACCAGTGGCACGAAGGGGCTTTACAACATTAGAGCATTAAAAATTCCAAACGCATTTTTGTTGATGTCCTTTCATATATGAATAAATGTGAATGTATCTCCATATTTATGAGTCCTTCCATGCGAGAGGGTGTGTGTGTGTGTGTGTGTGTACGAGTGTGTTTATAATGAAAGAGAGCTCTGTTGAGTGTGTTGATGATATGTGGAGTTGAGTTGAGGCCTTTGTAAATGGCACAGCCTGGATGTGTGTCAGTGTGTCTGTTGAGTAACTAAGCGAAGGATATTTGGGACACAAGGGTCGCCAGAACGGAGCGCGGGGAGAGCGGACGTGTGGTCCAATTTGCGCCATGTGCGGCATGTGGCATGTGCCATGTTGCTGTTCCGTTTAGCCCAAAAAAGGGGGAAACAACAAAGTCAAAAAACGAGATACAGATACAAAATGTAGGTGAAGTGCGGACTCTGACCGAAGCTCGTTGACCGCTGGGCGTTGACCGGGCCCAAGCACAGGCCCAGGGCCAGGCCCAGACCCAGACCCGACCCGGGCTCATACGAATCTCCGAGTCAAAGCAGGCGGCATAAAATACTCAAAGACTCATTTGCATATTGTGGCAAACGGTGAATGTAACAGGGAAAGTGCCCTGACTGAGGAATTCATTTGGTGCGAGTTTTAATTCAATTTTTGAGTCTGTTGTTGGTTTTCGTAATTAACAAAAGAATTTTGTGCGCTTCGCTGTTATTTACGGCCGCCATTGCTCAGCCTTTTGAACTATTGCTTCTGCTGGTAGATAAGTTATATATTGTTCACTCGCTTCGATAGCGATCTAATTAAATGATTTATGTTCTCGGCATGTATTTTAGCCTCGGCATAAGCGACTCCGCATAATCCCCGGCGAGACGCAACTGCAACATCTCCCAGCCCATCTCCCTCTTCTTCTCTTCCTCCTGCTCCCCTGGAAAAGTATACCCCCTCAGATAAGCAGAGCTGCATAGTTAGGCTACTGTTGCTGCAGCTCTCACGATTTATGAGCTCGCATTTTGCATAGTTTCAAATGGCTGTTATTCTCGTCGGACAACACAAATTCAAGCCCTAAACACAATTCATTTTGGCCCCAGCTCAACTAACTAAACCCGAAGCGACGCGTCGCCCAACGGCATACAAATCTGGCGTTTTGCATTTGGCGGCCGTATATCATTCCCGACCGGGTCAACATCAGCCCCCCAAAATATCAGATGAGCCAGCTGAAGGTACAATGGGATTGCACTGACGCACAGGAGACTTATGCGGAAGAAAGGACTGCTTAATAATAATATTGTTCATACTACAAATTAAAGTAATCTCTTATTAATAAAATATTACAAAATTAAATTACTTTTTCATTTAAGCATCACAAAATCTGTTTTGCATTTTATATCAATGAATTTCTACGCATAAATCAGTTAAAAGTAATGTGTTTTATTGCCTTAAGTTCTGTCAATTCAATTTTTGATATTAAGTAAATAATAAATAAATGTGAATAATATTTGTTTATTTATTTAAATATCAACTTATTTGTTATATTTTTTAAAAATAGTTGAAATGTTTGAAAATATATTTAATAATTCATTTAAAATGAATCTTATTTATTTATATAATATTTCTAATATATTTTCAAAAGAGTATCTAATTTTATCCACGGTAAGAGTTCTGGAACGGGATTCGGTGCAGTCCGTTAAATGAGTGGATCCACTGAACCACACAGGCCAACTCCTGATTTCGGTTGGCCGTTGAATGGCAGCAAGATTTATGCACATTTTATTGACCAACACTGAGAAAAAGGCAGTTGAGTTGTTGGGTTGTTGTGCGTGTTGTTGTTGCCGCTGTTGGTTGGCACAACAACATGCCCGAAAGTGTTTTATGGCCGTTGTGGGTGCTCAAGTGGCCATTTTGGGCTGGTCTCGATGTCGGGGAGGTGGAGGTGGAGGTGGACTTGCATATATGCACTCAGCCGTCTTGTCCGACAAGCACTTGACGGAGCAATATGTGTGTAGAGCCCTGAATACAGATGAGCTGTGCCCTGCTTAGCTGCTTAGCAGAAGGAACCCACTAAATATCGTTAGTTGCGACTGCGAATCCGTTGATTTATAAGGCTTGAGGTTGTTTTGGGCAAAGCCTTAAGCTAATCGCAATTAAAGCCACATCGTGTCATGTCAATGACCTGGTTCAATCAACGTACTATACACACATACACACACGCACACAAAAGCGTTTCAAAGTCAAAAACTCAATTAACTATGGGACGATGGGCGGGATGAGGACCTCTTAGTAGTCTTGACGAGAGGTCGGAACTCTGACCGCGGCATCGTCTACAAATAAACATGGAGAAGCGCAATGGAGTCGACGGGCGGGCTGAAAGTGGAAATCTCGTTAAAAGTCAATAACAGACGCCATTAAATGCGCATGAAATTGAAATGAGAAGCGCTTGATGATGCGGCAGACTATGACTGGCGGGGGCAAGGGGGCGCTCTCTAAATGCCACGCGACCACTTGAGCCGCTCCACCGCAATCGACCGTATCAATTTTGTAGAGTCATTTGAACTGACCTCAGAATAACCAGACAAGTTCAATGGCATTTATGCATATTATAAATGAAGATAAGTAAATGCAATTTGCCCCAAAAACTTGTGAGATAGGAAAAGATTGCGTATGCTGTGGATATTATTTGCATAGGGAAGGAACAGAAGTATATATATTATTTCTGTCAGACTATAACAAAGTAACACCTTAAAATAACTTCAATTTCAAGATAACTACATATCTTCTAGCTCAGTCTACATATTCATTTCCCATTGAGCACCTACCAAATTGTATTCAAGATATACTACAATATTTCTATTCCCACCATACAATTCTGATATAATTCGAAAATGAATCGCGTGCTGGAAGATGTGATCCACAAAAATGCCAGCAACACGGAGCGTATTACCTCCGAGAATACGTTGGGCTATGTGGTATCTGATAATGGGTCTGGAAGCGTGGCAGCAACTTCTTTCGATAACACCACTGCCCAGGGCATTGTGAAGCACATGAATGGCGTGCTCGTAGGACTCGTTCAGAGCTCCATTCGGGATCTGGATCCAGCCAACAAGCTGTGCTACTTACGCGTGGCCACACGCAAATTTGAATATCTTGTTGCCCCGGAAGATTTATTTACCATAACCGTATTGCAGTAATCATTTCGTTGAGTTTCTAGTGTTTCTGTGTGTGTGTGTGTGTGTGTGTGTGTGTGTGTGTGTGTGGGCGGCTAGTAAATAAAATTGAAGATGACAAATGAATAGATAGAATATCATTCTGTCTGCGTGTGTTTATTTGGTTTATTCTTTGCTTGGTTGAGTTATGACTTGGAACTTGAACTTGGTTAAGGCGAATCGGTATTTGTTCGTCTTCTACATAACGTGGAGACAAATGCTTGAATCAACAATGCGGATGCGATAAATGGCAGACCGAAAATCCTTTTATAATACCCAAGTGACATTGGCAATATTTACGACATGGCTTCATTGGGCATCCGACTTGGAAACTTATCCATGAGAATGCGGCATTCTAATGCGATAATTCAAAAGATTTACTTCTGTCAACATGACCATTTTGTTAGACAAACTCGGGGTGGAAATGGCCTTTGACCTTTTTTTTTTGTGTTGTGTTGTGTTGTGTTGTGTTGTCGTTCCATCTTGGATGCTGGCTGCTATTTTAATTTAAAATGGCAGAACTCGTAACTCATTTTAACGGCGCACCCTCCAGCTTGTGTGTGAGTGTGTCCGTGTGTGTGTGTGTGTGAGTGTGTGCGCGTGAACTTGTCCTATTTTTACAGGCCTAGGCCCTTGCAGGGGTTGCTCGCTCGTTACAATAACTTATCTGCCCTTTTTTTACCCTACGGCCTCGGCAACGCCATAATCACCACGACGCAAGACACTCCTGGGGTGCGCATTGTAGTCTCACCATTCTCCTTCCCATTCCCATTCCCATTGCTGTTTCTTCTCCCTTTACCACTACGCCTCACTCTGCGTCTCCGTCTCCGTCTCAGTCTCCCTTTGGCTTATCCAATTCTATTCAGCCATTGCTATCTCAGAGCAGTTGTCCATTGTCTTGAGTCGCTTTGTGATACATTCTCGTTGCAGAAATAAATAAAAATTTGTACAAAAATTGTAATTCATCCAATGCCAACAGTTCCTTGAATAACCATAACTGGCTTCTCGTCTCGGGGAACTCTCTACTCTCTTCATCTATTGTTCACAACGTCGGGTTCATTCTGCCACTTCATTTCATTCAGCGTGAAATCAAATTAATCCATGGACCAATGCTGATGACTTTATTTCAAGAACTTGTCTGGCCGCTCTTCCCCAAAATGCTTCATAATTCATACAGAAATTAGCAACACTTTGAATCATTTTCAAATAAAACGTTTTTTCTGGCTTCAAAATTGAATTTGCTGCGAAAAGAGACACATATCCCTTACGGGAGCCCCTCTAACGTCCCCCGGGGCGTGTCCAGCTAACCAGCTAAAGTGCGAGCTGCTCTATGAATTTAATTAAGTTGTGCGACAAGCCCAAAAGTGGCACTGCAACACGAAGCAATGGCAAACAAGCATGAATCACATATGAAGGTACTCGTGTGCATGTTTATGTTTATGAATGTATGAATGAGTATGAGTATGGGTGGAGGTATGAGTATGCGAGTATTCGATCAGATCCCATACGACATCTGCTATAAAACGAATGATTACAATAAATGGAACGATTACCAGTTAAGGGTTATATAAACATACAAATAAATAGAAAAGGTAATTTAATTTTAAAAGAATATTCAATTTATTATATTTCGTAAGACTTTCGCCGTTGTTTTCCATCTCTATAAAGTTACATTATGAAGCACAGAACAAGAAATCAATTAAGTTAATTCAAACGTCCAAATGCTGTAGCTCAGCGAATTAAGTGAGTGCCGCAAGAAGCAAAAGCAATTGCTAAATATAGAAGAAGAAAGTATAGAAAGACACACACAAAGTGAATGACAGAGATGGAGATGGACAGGGAGAGAGAGGGAGACGGAGCTAAATGAGCAGCAGATATCCTCTCACTCAAATGCGCAGGCCAAGCCCATTTTGCCTGGTGCTGGCTCTGCCTCTACACTGAGAGAATGAAGGAAACTTGAGTATTTATAAGTATTTTAATTAATGATATAAATATATAATATTATTATTATTTATTATTATTATGCTATAAAAGAACACTGTTATTTATATATTTTATTGTTAATTTAATTTTAAATTTTTTTTTAATTTTGTATCGTTGTTGTTTTTATTGTGCACTTATAATCAAAATACAATTTCTCTCAGTGTAGTGCAGCACGAACCCGTTTTGATGATATGTTGGATTTTTTCTGACTTGTTCAACCACCGAACATTTTCAGTTGAGACTCGCAGCGGCGCAGACGTCGACAACGAGCAACGCAACGGTGGAGGCCATACAGACATTTTGTTGCTCTGTGCACAGACGGAGGAATGGAACGGAAGAGCGGGCAGTGGAGGTGAAAGAGAAGCAGAGCTAAAAGATTAACTATATAAAACAAGCAGAAATACGCTAATGAATATTAATACCAGTAAAATAATATAAAATTAAAATGATAAACATTACAAGTGTAGGACAGACAGACGGAGATACAGAGTCTAACTAAAAAGTTAAAAAATACACACAAACCGAAATAAATAACTGATTAAGCAGCATAAATAAATAATTACTGAGAATCAAATAAATGCAAAAAAATGACATTGCTAAATAAATTGCAATAAATAATAAATAAATACTAAAATATAATTAATTAAAAATATAGTGAATAAATATTTCTCTGGTAGTGCTTCTTCTTCTGCTTCTGCTGCCCACCATTTTTTTACTTTCTGAAGTTGCAACAGTTATGCAATAGATGGCAGCAGCATGTTGCACGCGCCATCTATTGGTCATTATGCGCTTATGTCAATGCTGGTTTGAGAGTCATTGCGCAAGCAGTTCCCAGTCATTGTAACTCCTTTAAAGTCGCGCTGTTAACTAACAGCGACTTATGTTTTCCTTCTCAAACTGTTCCCGTAACCACTAAATTCAAACTGTACTTCGTTAAGGGAATTGTTAATGGCGCAGAAAAGTAGCCAATTTTAAGTAAATAGGGAATATATTATATTCATAGCATTAAATAAGAATTGTTAGAATTTCAATCAATTCAATTCAATTGATTAACCAAGACTAAACACGTCTCTATCTTGGCAAATTTATTAGTTCAGCTAAATAGAGATAAATGCTGAAACTCTGATTTCAATTTGAATTTTCCCATTGCTCTAACTGTTATGAAAATCGCAAGTAGCTTAATCATGAAATACAAAATGTAGTTGAATCTCAAATTGATTTGATGGTCGATGAGCTAATAAAGCGGAGCACAGTTGAGCCAAGTACACTTAGCTTGTTAAGAGGAAGGAGAGCGTCCAGAGCATATTGCCAATCAAAGATTTCAATTCAATTTCGACCGCTTGTCACAATATTCGGAATGGGGCATAAAACTGAAGAGCGGGTGATGCAATGTGAATCATTTCATTCAAAATCGGAGCAATCGCTGCAATCGGAGCAATCGGAGCAAGCGAAGCATCAAGATGTCAGTAAACGCGGTTAAGACAACAAGATTGCATCGGGCATCGTTAGGACCATGACTCCATTCCAGTTGAAACGGGCCAACGGAATGGCCATTGGCATGAGCACCGACTTGGGCCAGCGGTTGAGGGCAGTTGCTGTGGAAAAACATGAAAATCATCTTTCAACGCGTTGCGCTTGCAGTTGCGTTGATAGGAATGCTGTGGAGCCAAGGGGAACGGAGGGGCATTCGCAACCAGGTGAAGTGGGCGATGGAGGGCCACGAAAGCTGGGCGCCAAATCGACGAACGAGGGGTGGACGCTGGATGCACATGTGCTGCCAACAAGTGCAAAAAGGCAAACCGAAAACTTTAAATAAAACTGAGACGCAGATGGGATGGAGAGGGAGAGGGAGAGGGCGTCTGAGTCTGTGACCAGGACAGCGACTAAGGCACAGATTGGCACTGAGACCTCTTCGAGTTGCATTTCAGCTTTTCATTGCGCTGCCAGCGGCGCTGCACGCGACGCGTCGCTGCACAAGAGCCACGAGATGGCGGTGCAGCCAAAACCCAATGTAGAGTCCAACTGGTTTGCTGGACAATATGATGCTGTCTCTCTATCTGTCTCTCTCTCGCCCTTTCTTCAGGCTCCTTTTGATGGCAGCTTTTAATACCAAATATAGTATAACTATTTAAGTATTTATTTATTTATTTATTTATTTATTTATTTATTTATTTATTTATTTTTTCATAAAGAGGGAAGAGCAGGAAGCAAGAAGTGTGTATTTCATCATTTCTAAGCTTTGGCCTTCTATTTAAATTGAATTTGATTAAAGTAATAATTCGAAACACTTGCTATTCTAGTAAGCAATAAGTTAGATCTATAGACTTTGCTTTAAATAACCTAAACAAATCGAAGCGCTCTTCTGTATATTATACATATCATACACAAACCATATAATATTCTAGTTTGGCCATTTCTCTAGCAACTTCTTGAGTGTTTCATTAGCCGTTGGCTACCATTTCAAAAGTCTTCTCTTGGTCCCTTCATTTTGGCGCGTTTCACTAAAGCCTCACTCCCACTGGCAGCTTGGGAGCAACAATAAGAACAACAATAAGAACAACAACAATAACAACAACAACAATATGACTATCAAAGCTGCATCGATACAGATACAGTTTCTAGTGTTTGCTCCGTTTCTCCCCTTTTAGTGGAGCTAAGTACTTCTCTCCTTCGCTGCCTGCCTCAGTCTTACACTCTCCTTCTCTCCCTCTCTCTCTCTCTCTCTTTCTCTCTCTCTCTCTCTCTCTATGTATTTGTATTTTGTGTCTGTGTCAGTTCCGTGTCTCAGTTCGTTTTGGTTTTGTTCCGTAAATTACACTTTTGATTTTTAGTGGCCGTAAAATAATCGTAAATGTCGTGGTTATTGCGACCGAAAGTGCCCATTTTGAGTGGTGCTGTTGTTGTGGTTGCTGTTGTTGTTGCCGCTGCTGTTGTTGTTGCTGTTGTTGCTGCTGCTGCTGTTGTTGCCAGTGCTCATTCTGAGCTGGCATTAACTGATATTCTTGTTTCGCTCAGTGCAGCGTTGTCCAACTGGGACTGAGACGTGATGCCACTGCACAAACAGCTTGTATCCCGCTAAGCACTGTCCCACTTCCCGCTCCCTCTCTCCCTCTCCCTCGCGCTGTTCGCTTCATTTTAGCTGGCAAACATTCGAGCTCCAAGCTGAGCTGCACTTGTTGTTTTTAATAAGTTTATGCTTGTAGTTGTTGTTGCTGTTGTTGTTGTTGTTGCTGTTGCTGTTGCTGTTGATGTTGTTGTTGTTGTTGCTGTTGCTGTTGCTGTTGCTATTGTTGTTGTACCTTGGCTTTCTTCCTTTGATGTTTCGATTAAGTTCGGAGTTCGCGTTGTCGAACTGGTTGGTTGGGTCTGCCTCCAGTCAGCTAAGCTCACTCCTTCTCTCTCCTCCTCTGCACTCCCCACTGTATGCTCAGCACTCCTCGGCCGTCCCTGCAGCCATTTGGCTTAAGTTTATGGCCATTTCGCTTGCACTGTCTTTGCAGCAGTGCAGTTGCCGTACTCGAATTGCTGTTGCTGTTCGTTGAGTTGATTTTCTTAAGCATTTCACCCATTTACCTTTATACTTTGGCTTGTGCAACACGTTTTCTCACATTGCCTACTCCACTCTCCCTCTCTCTCGCTTACTCTCCTTCTGTTTCTCTCTCTTAGCTGCTTCCATGGCTATTCTCCTTTCTCCTGGGTGCTTGGCCGACGCAACTGGTTGCCGATTGCCAATTGCCCATTGCCAAGTTGCCAACTTGCGAGTTGCGAGTTGCAAGTTGCGGTGGCCGATTCGCTTCTAGCCACAAATTTCGAATTTGATTTTATGGCTATGATTTCAATTGTTCTCGCAATGTAAACACTACAGCTTCCCTGTTATTCTCGATGAGATTAATTATACATAAGTAGTAACTATTCACAGCTCTAGTTCAGTTCAGTTATGTAAAACAATTGCAATATCTTAATTTCCTTTTACAGTTTTCATTGATTTGATGGAAGGCAATAGACCTTGACAACTCTCCCAAAAGTCACATTAGAACTAGAGAGAATTATAACAAGGATTCTGAGAGATGTTCACAATACCAAGGTGGGCTGTTAAACTGTTTTGAGGCCACAGGCCCTCCCAGTGCAGTGAAGGTTGCGTTTCCCAAAGAAGTCGAATGACAATGATAATAATAGGGACGATCGGCGTTAAAGTGCCTCGACTAGGAAACCAAAGCAATTCATAAATCATAAAAATGTGTCATAAAATAAAAAACAAGATGGAAAGAACATTAGGTGCGATGCAGTATGAAGCGCTCTTTCAACATGTCCTCGAAATTGGAAGGAACGAGCATAAAAAATGCTCAAGGCGAAAGACTTTTTCCACTGACCTTAGAGGATGTTTGAGGATTTGTTTTGACTCCTGGCTGAGGCTTGTTATCCGGCTATACTATCTCTGGCATATCGAACACACACACACACACACACACGCACAGTCACATACATTGTCCTCGCAGCCTGTTCGATTATTGCCGGCTTGGTAATAAATCATAAAAATATGTTTCAGTTGCCCAAATGCCGACGGTTTCATGCCGATCGCCTCGTTACACGGTGTTATTCCAAATGCCTGTAAAATTGCCGAGTCTGCCAGGACGTGGCAAAGTGGTGGTGTCCCTCTAGGTAATTGGGACGGAGACTGCAACTACAACTGATTCTGGTGTCGGGATTGGCTCTGTCACGGGGCTGCAGTGGTGATCGCGCCCTCTTCGATCTGATAACAAAAACCACTGGCAAATACCGAACAAAAGGGCCAACAACTTTCTCTTTTCGGCCGTCTGATTTGGGCCGCATTCTTGTGCTCACTCTCTGACGGTTTTGCATTGCCAAATATGAACGAATTTTGATTTATTTCCCAGCAAATTATTGCCATTTCTATTTGTGTTTGTATTTGTGTTGCTGTCACCAAAAGGCGCCTGAATTTGTTTGCGATTGTCTCTTCTGAGACAAGAAAACACTCAAGCTCTTGAGGGGTTATAGGAAAATCTTGAACAGAGTCAGGATATTTCTTAATTTCTTCATTTAATTGTATACACAAAGTTCTTACAATTCACATAATATATATAAATTACTGCTGTTTGATTTTTGTAATTTTTTCTTTTTACAAATAAGCGTGAATAACTTGAGTTAATTTATTAAATAATAAACAAATTAAATAAAGTTTTTCTGAATTGAAACTCTTCTTCAAAATAGACAATAAACAATGTTAAAATACTTAATTTAATATTAATGTATTTAAGTAATGATCATTCAAACAATTCTCAAGAAAACTCTCGATCATTATAAAACGCAATTTAAGCATTTGTTTAGAGTATTATTAACAAGCAATTGAACAATCTAAATTCTTGATATTCATCTCGGCAATAATTACAATTTTCAAGCTGCACAAGTATAAATTAAAATGTATTTTGTTGAGTTCATCGAGAGACAAATGCGCAGCTCATTTATTGTTGCCATTGGATGGCGATGAAGATGACGATGACTTCATTTCTAAGTACGAGTGTGCGTGTGTGTATATACATGCATATGTGCATATACACACACACATCAGTAGCAGAGTATATTTGTCAGGCCTGTACTTGCGACAGTGCCTCCTCCTCCCGCTGCTCATTCTCCATTTCGGAGCGGACATGATATACTACAAGCAGATGATTTAATGTGACCGCACTTAAGATGCAGCAAGCTGCTTGAACCCAAGCCCAAACTCAAACCCGAATCCGAATCCGTATACGAATACGAATACGAATACGAGTTCGAATCCGAGTTTGAAATGCACACCAAGTGCAGGCGGTCCACATATGTTTCAATTCAAGCATCCAGAACTGAGGAGACATGTCTCGCGTCCATCTTGAAAACTGAGCCCTGAGAGCGTTGATATGCAATTGAGAATTCTTTGGCGCAAGAATTCCACAGATTATCTTCAAGAATTTACTTTGTTTATGGCTTACCGAATTTGTTTGTTATTTGTTTGCTATATAATTTGTAGACTAATCGAGTTAATGCCTGTCATTGGCGCAGATCTCTAACGTATTTTCCTCGTTTTATTACAGCGGAAAAAGCTGTTCCCAGCCTGTAAATCAGAGTGGCATCTCACGCATAGCTCATCAGCAAGAGATTGGCCAAATCCGCAGACAAAACAAATCGTTAAAATGCTATAAAAAGTCCATATGCAGTCCACAAGTGGAAGGAGCGAGGAAAGAGGAGAGAGGAAAGAGGAGAGAGGAAAGCAAATGCATTGGAATAAAATTTTACCACCGTTTCCTCAAACATCATGAACATGAAACTAACGGCAGCAACATCCGAGTCACCTCATAAAAGTAACGATGTCTATGAAAATGTATCTGATGGATACGATGGCAGCCTCCATTGAGATGCTGAGGGGTATCACACAATAATTATGGCATACGTCACGGAACTTGGGTTTTATGCCCCTTATATTGATTGTCATCATGTCACACTAACAGATCGTAAAAAAGTCGTAAAAACCATGGCCCTAGTGCCGCTCACTTGAGTGCAAAAGCAAATGAACGCACGACCCGAGACTGCAGAGCACTCAAGCGGCAGGATCAGGCTCAATCTCGCGAAGGACACTCAAGCCGAGGCCAGCCACAGGATGCTGAGGGATCGTTGCCGCGCAGAGTGAAACGATTGAGCGACTGACTGAGACGAGTTGCGAGTGGATTTGGAAGAGCTCATTGCTCTCTGCTCATTGCTCTCTGTTCTCTGCTCGCTGCTCAAGTGGCGTCAAGTCGTAAAAAGGCCATAAAATTTGGGCTGATGTTGGTATTAACCGCAATTTGTTTATATAGTTGTTAAAATGCCATTTTGGCTTGTTCTATTCCATTCAGCTTGGCATTTAATTGTCGACTGCCTGTATTTCACAGCCTTCTTCTTTTTACGAGCCAAGCAAAGTGGGCAAGCCTAATAAAATTTACTTTTACGACAATTTAAATGGTTTCATTTGGAGTGCGGCAAGCGGCAATAGATGACAATGTGGGGAAGCAACAGGTTGCAGCTTAGCTGAATTATATCTGCGATTAATCTGAATCATTTGTATAGATTTCTCAGCCCTATCAGGGATAGAAATATACAGCAGCATGAGCAGGAAATAAGAGAGATCTTGTTAGTTTTATTTCATTTATTCATCGAATAGAGCTTTAGAGAAACGCCAATTTGTTATTGTGAGCTGTAATATCTGATATTGGGTATAGAATTATGGATATTGTAGACTATTCAGCATTCGAAGTGCATATTAATTGTCTATAAGTTGTGCATCTATCTTGTTGATACAAGTTGACTTCCGCAATATTAACAATCTAATCGACTTGGATAAATACATTCGCTTGAGAAACCAATGCAAATGGCTTAATTAGAAAGTTTGGAAGGACTTGAAATCCTCAGAGAACAAATTCTGGGACAGGGAATTACCCAGTGGGCGGCGTCAACCCTCTGTTGCAGTGAAGGGAACGTCGCCAGTCGCTGCAGTCATCATCATTGCCGCCTTGGCGTGCTTGTGTGCAAAGCAGTCATAAAAATTACAATAAACAATCATCATCGCGATCCGTTTACACCCACTTTGCACGTTTTCGCAAGCGACGGCCATGGAAAGTGAAAAAGGATTTCCCAGCGTCGAGGCAAGCAGGTAACCCTGGCTGGCAGTAGGCGCTAGTTACGGGCTTGTGGGCGGGACGACGGTTAACCAGCTGGCTAACAAGCAGGCAAAACCGTGAGGTAAAGCAGTCAGCAAAAATGCTCAATTAGTTTGGCTAAAGGACTCACTGCCATTTGGCTGGAACCGATGAGCAGAAGGCGGGGAGAAGTAGCAAATGCAAATGCTGGCAATTGTTTGGTTGTTTGATTGCTTGATTGTTTGATTGCTTGATGAATGAAGTCAAGGGTTCATTGCTTGGGCTAGGATTATGTAGGTAAGTCGAACAGAACCCGTAACCGATGCCGAAACTGAATGACTTCATTGTGCTGCTATCATGTCCGGCTGTGCCTCTTTGCTGTTTCCTCTCGCTCTCCCTCTCCCTCTTCAGCAAACGGCGGCTCTTCTGTCCGTCTGCCCATCACAGTTTTGCATAGGGAGTTTTTGGTGTTTGGACTGCAATTGCTTCTTGACCTCGTAATGAGCCGTTTGCGGCTGCGCTGCCGCAGTTGAGCCGCTTTGTGGTTTTCTCAAATGAAGTCATCATCACGGCGGGTTTTCGAGAAACCGTGAAACCGCTTAGGACCGCCTCAAAGGTGAGCTGTATTTGCATTCCATGGCATGGTCTTAAGTAATCGTATTGGAGAGAAGAGCAGAGAACTGAGATAGAAATCGATAGAAGCAAACTGAGACAACACTTCACTTAAATGCAGTTAAATCTTTGATTTGTTAGCTCAATTTCAATAGGCTGACAACTGTGATGGGAACGTTAGAAGTCGTTAATGTTCTTGTTGTTTTAAATATCAATTAATTTGGCATATTGAATCAGGCATTGGCTCTAATAGTCAACAATCTATCAATCCAACTGGCAATCAGCTAGCAAGTGCAACAACTGTGTTGCAGAGAAGCAGCAGCAATTGGTGGATGCCACAAGACTGCAAAGACACCAAGACGCAGTCAAGACTAACACGCACCAATTAGCTGCTTGCGGATTGACGACTGCCTGGTACCAGTTCTGCTTGTGATTCTGGTTTGCTTTATGGCCAAGAAGCTGTTGGAGCTGATGGGGCTGTGGTTTGGGCCATGAGTGAGCATAAATTAAGGCAACGTTTATGAAATGGCGCTGGGGGGCGTTTATGATGCATTTTTAATTGACGTTCATTTGAAGAAACGCGGGGCGAACGCTTCAATTCAATTATGCGATGCCCTCCTCTCCTGACCACTTCCCCCCGGTTAGCCCCTCAACCAGCAACCATCAAGCAGCAGCTGCAGCTGCAGCTCAGCTCGAGCTGTGCTTGGGCCCATAAAAGGCGCTCGCAACTCGGTTTTTGGGGCCAAATTGCCACTTTGTGTGCAAATTTGAATTGTGGAAATGCTGGAAATGCTGGGCATAAAAATGAAAATAGCTCTGAACAATTGTTGGATCCGGCGCAGAACGCAATGCAGTCCGACTCCGTACATATCTGTGGCAGGCAATCTCGCAAATATTTTAAACGACGCAAGAAATCAGTGAGCCGTCGAGCGGCAGCAACAACTTGGGGGCATGCAGCGCGTGGCATTTGCCTTAAGGGAAACACTGTCTCAGTTTGTTGTTCTAGGCTGCTCCTGCAAGCAGCAACACGCCCCGTTTCGCCCACGCCCACGATTCATGATTCATGCCGCTTGGCAATTACGGTGCCTCCAACGTTGGTGGCAACCGGCTCCTAACTCTCCTAACGAATGCACGCCCAATTGTTGCACATCCATTGACAGTCGATCGCTCCGCAGTCAGTGGCACGTCAACTTATTCATTAATTCATCAAAATGAATGCCCAATGCTACGTACCACACGTAGCGCCTCTTTGCCCCGTCCCTCTGCCCCTGCCCCTGCCCCAGCCCCTGTCCCTGTATCTGTCCGTGGCGATTTATTTGCAATGCAGAGTCGCATTCGCTGTTGAGTCGTTGATAGTCTTAATTGGCTTCGTTTCTTCGTTTCGATTGCATAAAATAATCGTTAGAAAACGTGTTTTGCTTAATTGGAAAATTTGTATGTCTTGTCTATCTTAAGCAGCGTCTCTCTCTCTCTCTCTCTCTCTTTCGCTCTCTCTCTCTCATTCGTTCTCTCTGCTTCTTCTTAGAGTCGAGTTGACGTGCCTGCTGGACACTCAGTTTATTGGTTTTCCACAGTTTAATGAAGAAAAATGCTTTTGCCCAGTTCGCAAACAGATCCATTAAACTAACAGCACCTTTAGAATGCCAAATAGTTTTCTAAACTGCTCAAAGCAAGAGCTGAAAACAGCAAATTCCAAACGAAAATGCAATTTATTACAGATAATAACTTAAAATATCGATGAAGAACTCAAATGTTTTATTCATTAAATGTGAAGAAGAATCTCTTAGATTATAATAATATTTATATGTTAAAATTCCTTTGTTGACTTCACAAGAAAAGTCTTTTATATATTTTTAAAGAGCATAAGCTCTTTGCTAAAGCAAACTGAACAATTTTAAAAGTAAAGAAAGCAAAGCTAAAAGTTGCTCCAGAGATTCTTCTCATATCGAAATTTCTCGATT